>JAWWEE010000062.1:695849-710509 GCA_035221455.1 Xenops minutus
AGTGCCAGGGTGTGCAGATCTGTGTCAGGGTGTGCACAGCAGTGCCAGGGTGTGTACAGCAGTGCCAGGGTGTGTACAGCAGTGCCGGGGTGTGCACAGCAGTGCCAGGGTGTGTACAGCAGTGCCAGGGTGTGTACAGCAGTGTCGGGGTGTGCACAGCAGTGCCAGGGTGTGTACAGCAGTGCCAGGGTGTGCACAGCAGTGCCAGGGTGTGCACAGAGCGTGTGGCCTCCCTGCACTCTGCACAGGCAGGTTGTTTGCATCAGTTCCGTGCTATGTGCAAGAGAAATTACAGCAGGAGTGAAGAAAATGGTATTTTCCCCCCCCCCTATTCACTGTGCTGTTTCATCACATCCTCCTGCTTTGGAATCCTCAAGGGAAGGCAGTTAGAAAAATGTGTCTGTTTTTATTCACAGGCATAAAGAGAAGGGTTTGCAGGGTTAGTAGATGCAAAATGCATTGACATGAAGAAAAATGTTTAATCTTTTGAGAAGTTAACTTATTAAAAAATCATGATTTTGAACCTGACTTTTTTTTTTTCCCCAAAAATAACAGCACCACATTGACATGAGCCCATTAAAAAGCCTTAAAAGGAAGGCAGGAAAATCATGTTGCCTGATGGACTAAACCAAGGCTAAGGAATTCAAAGTCCAGTTTTATGATTGTCACGGATTTCTTCTGTGATATTGGATGAGCCACTTCATCCTGTTGCCCCAATTCCTTATCTGTCATGCTCTCCTGTCTCTTATCCTGACATCTTATTTCACCAATAACATTTGGAGCATGAAACAGCCCCAGTGGGTTGAAGTGGGTTGGTTTATCAGATTCAACAACAGAACAAGGAGGGAATTTATGCATTGTAGGAAGAAATGGGAGAGGAATAGATGGGATTTCACCATTTCTGGGCAGTCCTTAATTTTTATTAACTGTCCCAGGGGTGTGCTTAGTCCTTTATGAGCACATGATGAAAGTACCATGTGAAGTTAAGAACACCAGGCTGACAGAAATCAACCCAAAGCTCTGTCGGCTGCACTAAAGGGACACCCTCAAGGCCAGTAAAAATGGAGAGGGAGGAACACTTTTCCCCTCCAATTTCTTTCTGCCTCAGTGACTCCAGGCCCAAGTCACAAAGACAAAAGGGTTAAGAAATTCAGAGAAGTGCAATTTTATGCAGAGCATTTCTCCTTAAAAAATAAAATTAAATAAATAACAAAATAATTGTGGTTTCTTCTCTTTATTTTTAGCAACCACCTGGCCTGGGACTGAGAGAGCAGAGGGCTGGGGGGGTTGTTTAGGGGGGAATTGTGGCAGAACATGTGTGTGCTTTATTCCCATTTGAGCAGACCTAGCTCCTCTTGATCCTAAATAGACTGTCAGTGGCAAAGCAGTCCCAGCAGAGCCTCAAGGGCTTTGTCTCTGTGATATCCCAGCTTTTATCCAGGAGGGACCAGTGTTCCAGGGAACACACAGCTCAAGTGCATATGCACAAAAGGAGCTGCTGGAAAAACCAGCACTGGTGTCGGGAGCAGGGTCCAAGACAGATGTTGGAGATGAAATGCCAGGGGAAAGAAGGGCTGGCTCTGAGAGCAGCCAGACACTCCTGCAGGAGCTTGTTAAATGTGTGAGGTGTTTGCTGCAGCCTTTCAGGGAAATGGGACAGTTTGTGTCTCCAGCTGCTGAAATAAAAGAGCTTCTGCCTTTCCCCACTGTTCTCTGAAATGCAAACTTGGGCTCGTCCCTGAAGCCACGTTCTCCTGAGAAGCACAGAGCTGTTTGTACAGGAGGTGAGGAAACTGTCTGGGCACAGGGGCAGGTTCTGGGGGGGTTGTCCCACATGGCAGGCAGGACATGGCACATTTTACACAGCAACTTTTCAAGTGAGGAGCTGAACACAGTGCAGGGAACAAACCCAGCACAAAGGCAAAGGAAGACCAAATTCCCAAACTCAAGGCTCCTACCCAGTGAGTCAGAGAGCACAGTAACATATTCTTGCTCTTTTCTCACCCTATTTGGCCTTTATCAATTCAGCTGGGACTTGCTGTCTTATGTGCATCATCATGAGTGTCCCTGCCCATGGCAGTGGATTGGAATGAAATGATCCTTAAGGTCCCTTCCAACCCAAACCATTCTGGGATTCTGTGATCACACCAACTCTCATGACTTTATCATGATTGAGAATCCAGTTTTTCATTAAAAATAAGAAAAAGGAGCAGGACTGGAGCTGCAGAGCAAACCTGAAACACCTGACTGAATGATACCCAAACAACTCAAAAGCCTGAAGGAGCCTCAAGAATGTTATTAACTTTTAAACCTCAAGGTTTACATCATCACCATTTCTAATAGATAAAAAAATTGGGGTGGCTGTCTGAAAAAAGGAAATCAAAACGTTCCAAAATGGAAGTGCCAAAAAGATACATTTGGTCTTCCAAATGAAGCTGAAACCAGCTGACAGATTCCTGGGTGGCTTTGGAATACCTCAGTGGCCTTCACTCAGTAATGGAATTTACTGGGAGATGATTTTATCCTTTCAACTGTGAACTCAGAGAGAAACCACAAGTGCTGGCTGGCCCAGCAGAGATGTGATTTTCACCATGGACTGGCCTGAAAACTGTGAATTATTCCCTTCTAACCCAGCTGTGCAGGCAGAGCAGAGCATTTTCACACCAAGGATATTATACAAAAGTCTCGTTTTCAACCCAATCAGGCAGGACATTTATATGCAAAACACTGACCTTCTTTGGTGGCAAGGCGTGAGGAAGGTTCTGTGTGGGATGGAGTGTTGTAGACCAGCAGTGAGCTACCTGCAAGGAAAACAACATTGTTATTGCAGCCTGAATGTGCTCTGCCATGGGGAACCAGAAGGCAGGGAGGAAATGCTGTTCCTGGGATCTAAAGGCTGAGTTTTTCAGCCAATTAGGCACATATTTTCTGAAAAATTCTTCTAAAAACTTGTTTCCCTGCTTGCAAAAAATAAAGCCATTTTTCTCCTTCACTGAGCACCTTGATGACCCCTGATATAAAAGCTGAGGTTGTAGAGCACATTTATCCAGGGACATTCCCTATGCCAGCAGAGCCTCCAGAAATGAGTGTGGCACAGATTGTATTAGAGGATAAGGAAAGAGCTGTGATGGAGAAATTTGCTGTTTGAGGAACATGCAGTAGAAAAGTCATGAATTGCACTGTCAGGACCTGGCCATTTTTAGAGTGTCACATGCTTGGTGTGGGGCCAGCAGCTGCACAAACCTCACTGGTATTCCCACATCTCTCATGCTCAGGGGATTCTGAAAGTTTCCTTGGTTCAGAGGGGCCTTTCCATCTAGCCCCACTGGACACACAACTCTACAAGAGCAGCACAAAAAAAGAACCCACTGGAAGGGTCTCTTCTGCACAGTCTGTGGTGGAAATGTTGGGTTTTGAGCATTTTACTTTGGTTCTCCTGGAAACTCTTCTGGAAATAGAGGAAGAGACCCTGTGAATTCTCAGAAGGCAGTGTGTAACACACATTTCATGGTTGTTCTGGTTCTCTGTGTTTATATAATCTTCTAAGCTCATCTTTCCTCCAGTTCCTTGGGGAAGGTTCTGCTGCATGAGGCAGTGACTTCCCTAACAAGGCAGAAATCCTTCTTTGCAGGGTCTGGTGGTGGGAACTGGAGCAACACCAGTCCTGCCGTGCAAAGTGCTTTTACAGACACTTTCTGCTCTTCATTCATACCCAGCCCCTGCTCAGGGAGATTCTGTCCCATGGAAGGTGCTCAACCCTAAGCACCACACAACAAGCAATACAGAATTCCATACATGCTGGCCCTGAACATCCCAGATCCTTTGGCAGCACCAGGAACACCTCCTTGGCAGGTCCTACAGTGCTCAGTTTGGGATCTTGTGGCTGAGCCGTGCAGTGTCCACATTCCCCTAATCCACATGATCCCAAATAGCCCTGACCTCACCTGCCCCTCAGGAGTCACAGGGTGTCCTGCTTCCCTGAGGATCGGGCTGCCAGAAAGAAGAGCCAGTGCAGGTGCTGGATCCTACTGGTCCTCTGTTCCTATGGAATCCTTTCCTTCCCCAAGTGCAAACAAAGCCAAAGACGTGCACAAGGCAGCATTGACACAGAAGGTGCTGGAAAACACAGCCTGCAGCATGCATTCTCCCAGATGCTGCAAGATGGGATGTTTCAAAAAGCCAGGATGGATAACTGGGAGGTAAAGAGTTCAAAGGGATCCCAAGGGCACCTTGGCTGGGAAAGCTGGGATAGCCAAAGGGCTTGGCTTCAATCTTTAGGGAAATTTGCTGCTCTTTTGCTGCTGCTGCTGCTGGAGGAGTTGAAACAGCTTTATCCACAGAACCCATGTTTTCATCAGATGGTTTCTGGCTTTGGCATTTCTTTCTTGAATATCTGTGGGGAAACTCCTGCCCACCCTCTCCTTTTGGGGGGATTTAAAGGAATCCTGCCAGACAGGGGAGTGCTGGGGAATTCAGAAACTCGCTTTCCTATGACTACACAGGCTGCAAATGCCTGGTGGCACTGAGGAGGGGGAGGTGGGGTGATGAATAGGCTGAACAAGCCGGTAGGATCAATCTATAGCTACTTTAAGCTAAAAAATGCAGCCCAAGCCACTGGAAAGGGCCGGCGCCTCCCCCAGTTTAATTGCTAAAAGTTCTCACCTTTGCCCGACAGTCTGAGGTTTCTGGTGGGAACACCACAGAAAAGGAAATGTGTTTCCTATTAAGGCTTTCAATGAAGGAGGAAAAGAGAGAAAGCCAGAGACAGCTCAGGACAGAGGGAAGCAGACAGACAGACAGACAGACAGACAGACACAGGCCAGGCTGCTCCCTCCCTTGCTCCTTGGGCAAAGCTTTGGCTGGCAGGAATTTTGGGTTTGTTCTTTTCCCCTTCAGTGGGTCGGTGACACCTTGGATTAGATCAGCTTTTTCTGGTGTTATCAATACGTGTTATCAGTACACTGCAGGGCTGTTCTCCTATAATGAATATTAAACATTTATCTTATGGTTCCTCCCACCTTTCCCTTTCTTTTATTTCCCCTGCATTAATTACAAAGGAAGATGAACAAGGACTGAAAACGAGAGCAGGAGGGTTTTTCCCCAAAGAGCCTCCCTTCTCACAAGGCAGCTCATCCTCCTGACACGTGGGAACATCTCGATTTCACAACCTGGGAATCTATTTAATCAAAAAGCCTTTTCCCCCTCTCTTTCTGAAGGCCTTCCCTCCACAGCTCCTGCACAATCCAGGTTCTGCTGCATTTAGCAGCAGAGTTTTGTTTGGCATTAACACATGGCTTGAAACCACCAGGCAGTTTTCTGCTTCTCACCACAGTCTCATTCTTTCCCCTTCAGGCTCTTTTTATTTGCACACCCCACACCCCGACCCCTCACCAGGGGGAGGTGGCAGCTCGGGCTCCTTTTGATCTTCATCCCAAACATAGCATGGAAACATTAAATCTCCCTTCCCCTGGAGAAGATTCACCAGGCAGAATGTGTTTGAAAAGGATCAGTCACTCAGTCTGCAGTCCCAAGGTGTGTGGGGATAAACAAAGAGAAGGAAAACCAAGGCACAGCTTCACGATTTGGGAGAGAGAACTGGGAGAAACACATAAAGAAAGGGGATTGTTTGGGGGGGATGGACAGTAAGTTCCCTGAAAAAACCTCCTGGGGTGTTTGAGAGACTCCAAAGGATGGAGAGTGCTGCACAACTGGGTCTGCAGTCTGAAATCTGAAGATCAGAGACGCCGGAATTCCTGACGGCTTCAATAGCTCACGGAAACAGGAAACAACTGCACCCTTCTGATCCAGCCCTCAGTGCTGACTGGAGACTAAAGGTGCTCTGACATGACTTTGGGTTAGTCCTGACTGTATTAAGGGGCTCACCTGAACCTCCTAACTCCAAAACTAAGACCGAGCTTTTGTTGTGGTCTTGGAGACAGTGCTGGTTTATCTGTTCAATCTGGACTCAGATGTGCCAAAATAAGGCTCATAGGCGGGTTTAAGGAGGTTTTCAACCTGGTCAGGGGGGCAAAATTTTGAAAACCACCTGAGGAAGCTCATTTTGAGGGAGTTTCCTCGCCTGGCAAGCAAAGAGGCTCAGAAAGTTCGGATGAGCTTTGTTTCTTGGAAAGCAAACACCACAGTTGAGGATTCCCTGCCATCACACATCCAGTTTTACACTCTGAGAGGATGAACTCTTTACAAGAGATGGACCAGGCAGATGCAACCAAGCCTGGAGGTCTGCAATGCCCCAAATTCTCTCACGTTTGTTGCCACCACACATCCCTGACCCTGAGCAGGAGCAGAGCTAGTGTCTCTGAAACAACCAACCTTCCAAAAGAGGACAATTGAGAGGAAAACAAGCCCCTGTCCCCACGGCCCTGAGCTGAGGCTCGGCACTGAACATCCGCTGGAAGCCAGTCTGGAAAAGCAATCAGCTCCTTTGGAAGGCGTTACTGCGAGAGGGAGTCAAGCAGAGCCCAAAGGCAGCCTGTCATTAGCTGGGACCAGCTGCAGGCAAGGAATGCTCCTGGAGCCTGCCCGGGCACACAGGAGCTGCTGTGACAAGGACAGCACTCGCATGACATGCTGGGCTGAGCACGGAGATGCTCCACACAGATTGGGATTGAGTTCTCCTTTCGTGTGTAGCCACGTGAAAAAGGGGCAAGGGATTTGCCCGAATGCAGCAAAGTTGCTGGGGTTTTGCACTGGCTTCATGGCTCAGAAATCACTGCAGGCACCTCCCTGGTATTTTTGTGATCATTATTGCAGCACCCTCGTGCTCTCCTGGGACACACAAGGCACAATCCCTGCTCCACAGGCTTCCCACCTCAGTGGGTGAGGGCAGTGAGGACACAGGAGGACTTGAACCCCGTTTGAGGAATGGAGGAGAGGATTATTCCTGCTGATTTCAGGCCAGGTGTGAACCAGGGGACTGTAATCCTGAATGTCAACGTGCCCTGAGGCCTCTTTTCTATAAGTGGAGACCAGAGTGTGACCAGACTTCAGGTATCTGAAGGGAGATGGGATCAGCTGGGAATTTGTTCCTGAGCAAAGGTGGTAAAGGTGGCCATTGAATCTGAGTCTTCAGGCTCATGCCATGAGATCAATAATGTAATTCCTCTGATAATGTCTCTGAACACCCCAAATATGGGGGCACCAGGCTCTGGGAGACTGCCCTGGAGATGCTGTGTGGAGCTAAAGAGACAGAGGAATCCAACTCTTCTGCCAAGCCTTTCACATGGTGCTTTGACTGAACCCCACCCAGCCCGCTCTCTCCCTGTCAATCCTCAAGCCTTATCAATAGCACAACTCAAGTGTCTCACTGGACTGTTTATCTTGTGGGAATTTAGAAACCTTTCCGGTTCCAAAGCGCCCTCTTTGCCCAGCCAAAGTCAGCAGGTTGGGCTCAAGCAGGACTGGCTGCACAAAACTGCCTTCCCTGCCCCAAAAAAGGGTGAAATTCTGGGAGCAAAGCCATCTTAGAACGTCCCTCCTGAACCAGCAGCTCTTTGCTGATGAAACAGGGTGAAATCCACCGATTCTTTCGATGGGAAATTATTTTATTGTGAAGCCACAAGGGACAAAAACTGTTCAGATCCAACAGTTTTTATTCATTGTGAATCATTTCCTTGGCTCGGTGTCTCAGAAAAAAAATAAAGGTGGGGCTTACAGAGGCACCCATCTGTGATCTAACTCTTGTGCCACTGGAATGTCCAAAATTCCCACTGATCTGAGGCAGGGAGAGACCAGCACTGAACAGCTTGGAAGGAACACCCTAAATAAATGCTCTCCCTGCTTCCCTGCCCTGGAAGAGGAGACATCTTCAGCTGCCTTTCCACCCCAATTTGATGTTTGAGTGGAGAAAGTATCTATTTTTCTTTCTCTCTTTGTGCTCCCACCTTGATTTATGGCACTTTCTCTTGATTTTCAAGTCCTTAAATAATTATACTCCTACAAAAGCTGTTTCACTTGAAAGAATTGTTGAGCTTGTGGGACTCAGCTCCAGTTCTCTGGCCTCATCACTGCACAATTATCCTTAGCACACCCCTGTGAGGGAAGGGAATGCTTTTAGCTCCACTCACAGAAGAAAAGGAGATATTTGGGAGCCAGGGACACTCTCACGGCTGCACAGAAGTCCTGGGAATGTTTGAAGCTACAACTCCAAGCCCCAAGATGCTGTGCCATCCATAAGGTGTTTGCTCCTGGCTGGGCTGCTGGGATAATGGTTTTCCAGAAGGCACTCAGCTCACAGCTCCTGTTTTGGGGTTCAGTGGGGCAAAAAGGACAGTGGGATCCATGCCACACTCTTCTGTGGGACAGAGAGGATCAATAAAGAGCTTCCACAAGTGTTTTCCATGAGTCCTGGTTCATTTGCACAACCTCTGCTTCAGCACCTTTACATTTGGGGAATCACTCGTGTATTTATTCCTCTTTCCAACCAACCTGGGCTCCAGAGCTCAGGAAATCTCCAGCTCTGGCCAGCTGTGGGTGCTGTTTTGAAGAAGGTTTTACCAGAAGCCTTAAGGGAAGGGCAGAGCCCTCCAATTTCAAAGTTCTGGGATAATTTGCCTGTGACACATCAGTTAATGTTTGGTTTAATCTCTACAGCAAATACATCTATATTTATCATATACCCACAGATGTTTTTATTATCTGTAGGACTATCTAATCTCATTCAGAGTCCTGCTCAGTTCTCCACCTCCCTGATAACACCAGTAACTCCATCTGAGTTAATTTTTGCTCTCCAGCTCACTCTTTATTCCATGTTTCCACATTTGCTCTCCCTGCCTGCCTTTCTCTCTTCATTTTCCCTCCCCCTCCCTACTCTTCATCCTGCAAGAAGAACCCTGGAAGTCCAACACCCAGGGCAGCTTATTTTATCCTCTTGTCACCAGAGGGCTGGGCTGAGCCAGGGCAGCACTTACTTTCCCTGAGGTAACTGAGGTGAGACAGCAGAACTTCTGTGTTGTAGAGGGAGGTGGTTCGCAGGAAGTCGTCCTTGTTCATCTTGCAGAGCTCTTTGCCATCCATGTTCTGGAAGATGGTGGTGTCGATCTCCATTAAGCCATACTCCTTGATGGCCCATTCCAGCCACTGGCGCACGTGGTCCTGGGTCCAGAGGGTGGGATCTGCCAGCAAAGCACAAGGGCTGGTTACACACGATGTTCAAGCCTCACTGTAGTCTGGACAAAGCAATAAACACTCTCTCCACAAGCAAATATATTTAATTTACTGATCTCAATGTGTTCTGTAGGATGAACAAGCTCTGTGCTGGATAAACTGGCAGGATCACATCCCTTCACTGTCTCCCACCTGCCCAAATCTTATCCTTCTGCTTGGGAACATTTCACTGGGACTTTACCCTGGAAAAAAGCTTCCCAAAGGCAACTCATCCTTTTGATAGGGAATGCCTGTCCCAGCAGCAGCACTGCAATGCCAACAGGGCTCTGTGAGTCCCACCACCCTTCACAAGTGCACTATGAAGGCCCCACAACTGGCTTTGGGCACTGAGGACTGGGGGGATTTATGTTCAGAAGAAGAGTCTTCTTACTTAAGCAGAGCAGCCTGTGAGTCACAGAGTTGTTCTCACAGCAACCCAGTTCTACCTCCTGCAAAACCTCCGAGCTCTTGGAGGGCAATGTGGATTTTGTCCTGGCTCGTGCATCAGGAGGCAGTGTGAGCAGAGCTCCAGCTGGGGACTCTTTATTACTCGTGCTGACGTAAGAGAGAGATGGAACACGGCTGGAGAGCCCCTGGGGAGGGGTTGCTGCCTCAGGAGTTAAAGAAAGAAAGCAGCCTCTGAGTTCTCCAAAGAGCATTAGATCAGAAAGTGGCAGCACGACTTGGTGCCAGGATGATAGCATTTTACAGAGTCATTTTCAGAGCATATCTGCCTTTTCAGATGTTTCCTGTGCTGCTTCTCCCCGCGTATCCCATTGCATATTTTAAGCTGCAAATTCATGTTCTGCTGCGGCTGGAGAGGATTGCAAAGTGAGGTTTAAACTTTGGAGAGGTTGGATGTGTCATGAGCAGCTGGTCCATCGCTGCAAGATGAACCTCAGACACCTCAGGCCCCGAGAAGTTGAGAACATGGAGCAGAAAAATGCAGATCACAGGGACAAGAAATGCCTCTGCCACATATTTATCAAATAAATTTATTAAATATTTCCTTGGCCCAGGGCTGTAAGCTGTGTGTGCTCAGGCTGTGAGGATCCCTGGGCACAAAAGCTCAGGGAGTGCCTTTACCTGGCATATTCCTGGGCATGGGAATTCCAGAATCACAGCATGGAATGGGGAGCTGAGGCCATGGGAAATGGAGATTATAACTGGGACATTTCCCCACCGAGTGTCCAGTAAGGCTGGGTTGCTTAAAGCTGAATTCTAAATGTGGAATTTACAACCCCACACCTTTGCATGTCCACTTTGGGAACCACAGATGGATTTCCTTCATGTCTTGGCAATAGTTAATTTAAATTTTGCTTTCTAAGCTCTGGCAAAAGGCTGCAAATTTTACAATGGAAGTATTCAAGGGAGGATTCTTTTTTTTATATATTTTTAATTGAAAGACTTATTTGTCTTGAGTTTTGCAAAAAAGCTCAACATCTAGAGGGCAGAGTGAATTTGTGGCCTCCCTTTAAACACTGTAAAGGACATTGAATGGCCTCTGAGAAAGTGCCTTCTTGAAACATGGCTTAGAGTTTGTTATTACTACTATTGTAAGCCTTAATGTGACATTATTCTTGCTTATCTTCACCCTAATGCACTATAAATCTCAATTCTGGATTATATTAAATTTTCCAAATGCCTTTCTTGGATGAGTCTTCTCATATCCTGCAGCCAGAGGTCTGGGATGATGTTTATTATTGTCTTCCAAAGTCTGGCAAATCACTGTTATTTCACAAGTATCTCAAGGAATTGATTTGTGGATGCTCATGACGATTGGGGGGGAAAATGCCCTTTTCTTCACTTTCCTTCAAAGAGAAGATTCCAAACCTTCTCTTCCAGTGAGGGCACTAAGAGTAATTTCCCTTATTCCACCAAACTTTAGCCCACCCTTGGTCTTTTTGACCAAGCTGTGGTGAGGAGCAGGCTGGATGGGGAATGTCTTTCCTGACACAGTGCTGGCTGGTGCCCTGTCCCACCTCTTGGGCAGTGCTGACACTGCAGACAGACCTGCTGCTGTCACCAGCCAGCCCAGCCAGCCCCTCACAGCACATCCCCACAGCAGCTTCAAAGGTACATGCAGATTTGCTGTCAGTCTTTTATTGGCTTCCCCTCCCTCCACTCGGTTCAGGCTTTTCCTTTTCATCCTAAATGGCAAACAAATGTCGGGAATTGTCATCTGTTCGTGGTCAGGCCACGACCAGGAAACAGAGCTGAATTCCACGAGTACATTTCTTCCTGCCAACACTTTGTCTGTTGGGTTGGGTACAACACAACCCTCAGTGCAACCCCCCCTGCCCAGGGTGAAACCCTCAAAATCACCCAGTTCTGATACAGAAATGGGGCCAGCACTTGGCTCCTTGGCTGGAAAGTTCCTGGGCTTGACTGTTTATGTGGATGGTGTTTATAAACTCCTCATTCCAGGTCCAGACTCCACTGGTTGCCTCCACAGCAGCTCACCCTGGACTATCCAAATGCATCCAATGCATCCTGCCAATTCCAGAGAGCAGATGTGGATATCAAATACAAACAGAGCTGGACAGGAATGTTTCTGTGTAACAGTTTTTGGAAGGATAATGTAGTTCCTGCAAAATGTAATTTTTCTGGGTTTCTGCTTCGAACAACAAAAAAAAAAGAAAAGAAAATAGCTCATTTTGAATCAATCAATATGACATGAAAGTGCATCTGGATCCTGGGAGCATCATGGGAGTCATAATTTGGGCCCACTTCATGCTTATTCCTGCCTATGAGCTCTGCTCTTTGATCATGCCCTGCGTGTCCCAGGAAGCAGATTCTCCTCTAACACCTGATGGGAGATGGATTTGGTTCAACACGCCAAAACAACACTTCATTCCAGGAGAAAGCAAAAAAGAAGCAGCACTAATTATCTGCTTCTTGTCCTGCCTCAGTGCAAGGGAACCTGAGCCCAAGGGTTTGGAGGTACCTGCTGGGACGATGACTCTCCTCTCGTTGGTGGTCATGTTGGGAGGAGGCCCGTTCTTCTCATCCATGTAGGTGCTGTAGCTCATGGGGTTCGACTCTGTCCCTGCTCCCACGAGTTTGCCACATTTGTTCACGCTGCAGTCCACAGGGGACTCCCTGAAATGGGGAAGTAAACAGCTGAGTTACCATCACTGTGCCCCTTCCAGCCCTGCTGGAAGCTCTGGGTTAGACATGGCAATGACCCCAGAGCTAATGAGAGTTCCTTTCCATGTGGGAGAGGCCATTCCTGACCTCTCACGTGGATCTGTAAGGTGATCAATGAACCTCAGGTCTCATGTGAGGATCTCTGATAATGAAACCAGTTGGGGGAGAGAGAGATGGAGACTCAAAGAGGAATCACTTGCAGCCAAGGCAGTGGTCGCTGACAGGTCGTACTCAATCCCTCTGAAATACCAAAATTCCCAAAGCAGGTGGAGAGCAAATGCCTGTCACAGGGGGCTGTTGGTGCCCTCCATCCTCCATTGCTCAGTGCTTTTTAACCATGCTACAGACACAGCTGGATGCTCCTGGGAGCCTTTTGGGGGGTTGCACTCTAAGACTGGGTTAAAACAACCTTTCTCTTACAGTGGAGCCTGCCCATTGACAGCCCCTGCCCATGTCCTAAGGGATTTCTGCTGAGGAACATGCCCTGCACGTCATTAGCAGGGAACTCAACACACCCACCCCAAGTGGCAGGGCAGTCACAGGGGAATACTCAACATCAGCAGAAAGACCTTGCCTGTTCTCAGAGCCTGTCAGAGCTCAGGGGGTGTTTGGACAATGTTCTCAGGCACAGGGTGGGGTGGTTGGGTGTCCTGTGCAGGGGCAGGACTTGGACTGGATGGTCCAGATGGGTTTCTTCCAGCTCAGCACATTCTATGATCCTGTACTTAAGGGTCTTAGAGAGGAAATCTGGAAATCCTGGGTGCCTTGGGCACGAGTCAAGAACTTCAGAGCACAGCAAAGGTGTGTGAAAAAGGCTCCAGCCCCAGCTTAACCTCCGAGGTGATGGAGTGATGAGCAGGGAGCATTCAGCAGCTCAGGTGACTCCATGCTAAGACCTGGTCCACCTGCAGAGCCTTGGCAAGTCTCTGTCCTGCTCTGGGAGAATTGTGAGCCTCCAACCCCGGGCAGGGAGCACGGATTGTGTTTGTCTCCAGCTGCAGCAGTCACTGAAAACACCAGCATATCCCAGTGTGAGGAACCTCCCAGGAAAGGCACATTATTGCCCTCGCCTCCCCAAGGGTGAATTAGTGCCCAGCCTGTACACCAAGCCAGCCCAGAGCCCACATCCAGGGCAGTTCAGGCCACTGCTTCAATCCCACAGCCATCCTCCTCCTCTGCCAGAAGCCAAGTGGTTTGGGAGGAAACCTTTCTCTGCAGGGTCAGAGCTATGACAGTGCAGCAAATCCCACCCTCTGAGTTCAGCTGGCAAAGCTTCCAAGTTAGGACACTAAACAAATTTGTCTCTTAACCTGAACTGGGGAGGGAGGGAGAAATTACTGAGATTCACTTATCATGGCTGGGAGATAAATGCTCCACCGAGATATTCTAAGGCAGATGGTAATTTTTTCCTCATGTCTTACTAAGGGAATGCTGCTTGAAAATGGAAATAAGATGTATAACTTACACATGTTCGAATTTAAGGTTTTACTATTTCGCCTACTGTTTTTCCAGGCAGGGAACCAAAATCCGCCTTCGGAGAGGCAACTGCTGAAGGTTTAATGTCCCCGTGGCAGCCCGGAGAGTCTGAGCAACTGCGGGGTGTTCACAGGGAATGTGCTCACTGCGAGGGCTCTGCTGAAATGCTCCGTGTCAGGTGTGAAACGCTGCCTGTGCTGCCAGAGAAACAGCCCCAAGGCAGCACAAAGGATCTTATTCTGTGCTGAGGGACGGCCTGTCCTGGGAAGACTCGGTGAGATGGGAGAGCATCCCTGTTCCAGCGTGTCCCTGGGAGGGGACCAACCTCCTCCTGCCCTGCCTGGGGACCCGCTGCTGGTTTGGGGGCTGTGGGCAGCCCAGCTGGTGGGGCAGAGCCAAACACACACTGCCCCACGGGTGGATTCCCACCTGCCTTTGGGGTGAATTCCCCCTCCCTCAGACACTACAGTTCCCTGCAATCAGCACGTCCCAGGGGATCCCTGCTGCCCAAGGACCTTCTACACCCCTCTGCTCTGGAGTTAGAAGTTCCTTTGGAAAATAAGCCCAGCTGTTGAGACAAGCACTATTTATGACAAAATAATAGCATATATAATGCTCACACAGAACTATAGGATACTGCTCTACCCCAGATTCCACCTGCAGTATTATCTCCAACTCTGGGTCCCCAGCATCAGAAGGACGTGGAGCTGCTGGAGTAAATCCAGAGGTCATGGGGATGCTCCAAGGGCTGGAGCCTCTCTGGAGCTCTGGAGCCAGGCTGGGAATGCTGGGGGAGTTCACCTGGAGAAGAGAAGGATCCAGGGACACCTGAGAGCCCCTTGCAGTGCCTAAAGGGGCTCCAGGAGAGCTGG
>JAWWEE010000062.1:711260-743926 GCA_035221455.1 Xenops minutus
GGGACAAGGGATGGAGGGACAGGACACAGGGAATGGCTTCCCACTGCCAGAGGGCAGGGCTAGATGGGATATTGGGAGGGAATTGCTGGCTGTGAGTGTGAGCAAGCCCTGGAAGTGTCCAAGGCCAGGTTGGACAGGGTTTGGAGCACCCTGGTCTAGTGGAAGGTGTCCCTGCCCATGGCAGGGGGTGGCACTGGATGGGCTTTAAGGTCCCTCCCAACCCAAACCGTTCTGGGATTCTACGATTCTGTGGTACCCAGATCTTGCATAATAACATCGTGTAAACAGCTTATCCATGCTTTCTGCTGGCATGAAATGACCCTCAGGAACAGCCCACAGAGCCCTTGGCTGTCTCAGCTCCCTCTGCTCAGCATCATCCATGTGACCCTTGCAGCAGAGGAACAGAAATAACCCCAGGGCTCTGAGACCTCCTCGGTGGTTTGGGGGGTGACTTTTCACATCACAGACTCTTGGTTTGGCAGTTTGGACCCTGTCTAAGCCCTGCCTTGTTCTGGGAGTCTCAGCAGCCAAACCCAGACAGCCAAGTGTCAGAAAAGATCTCAAAATAAGATCTGAAGAGAAGTTGAAGGGACTGAGGTGCCCCCACCAAGCACTGTGGGAGGAGAGGCTGCTCCATTAATCCTGCAGGATGCTCAGGGTGCTCCATGGACCTGACAGGGTTGTGTCCATGGGGCTCTGTAGCTGCCTCCCTGCCCTCTGAGGAAGTTTTCCAGGGTTAACCCCATTGGACAGACATAATTAGGAACAGCATTACCCAAATTTCACCGGGCAGGAGACTGATCTGTGCCTAAGAAAACACCATGAAATCTTCAGTGACGAGATCCTTATTTTGTGTTCCCTCTAACCCTACATTTCCCAACAGATCCAAACAGCCTTTTCCTGGGAAATCAGCCCTCAGACTGAATCCCCTCTGCAGCTCCTGGACACCCACAACTGTCCTGTCCCAGGCTCAGGTGAGGGATTTATCCCAGGAGAAGGTGCTGTGGCCACGCAGGGAATTCAGCGTGGGGAACAACAACAGCATCAAGTGAGAGCAGGAGCTGTGAGCCCTGAATGGTGTATTTAGTCATGGGATATCAGCCCTTCCTTAGCTCAGGCACTGCCCACAGCCAGGCTCACATTTAGATAAACATTTCCTCATTATTTGAAAAGGTTTGTGGGAGGGGATTTCAGATTCCAGATTAATCCTCAATTTGTCACAGACTGCAGACTTCCAGGTGGCTCTGCATGCTGGATTTGCTCAGGCTCTGGGTAGAAAATGTGGATCTGTGCAGGTAAATGGCTACAGGCTGCTTCCACAAGTTCTCTGTGGCAGTGGCAGGGTCCAAGGAACATGAAGCAGAGCTCATTCCCACTGTCTGTCCAAAGACTCCCTGCTCCAGTCTCTGGGGATGCCAAGAGCTTGGTGTTTGGGGAACTTCTGGACAGGCAGCTCTGCTGGCACTGACTAACAAACCCTCTGTGCAGCTTTGGCCTGGGTTCCAGGGACCTGGAAACTAAACAATTACTGTCCCAGGGCTCTGTCTAGGAATCACCTTTGGCTTCTGTTCCAAACAACAAAATAAGGGAGTTCAGGAGTTTCTGGCCCTGGCTCATCTGTGATCAGGGGGTTATTTCCTCCTTTCTATCCCTCTCTTCCTATCCTTTCATTCCTCTTTTCTTCCAACCCACTTTTCTGTTTAAATTTGCCACTTTTTGGCATAAAGCCCCATTTGGCCATCTCAGCTTTCATAGTTACACTTGAAATCAGATTTCAGTTTATTTTTTGTTGTGCAGTGAAGGAGGGAAGCACAAACATACTGATATTCTGCCTGTAGCCTGGAGCAGACTCAGCTCCTCAAAACTTGCAGCCCCCTGCCCTTTAACCGAGCTCCCCTCAGGTGGGGGCTCACCCTGAAAGCCACTGGAAGGGGGATGGAAAGCTGAGGTTGTTTATGCCAGGGGGGTACAGGGGAGCAGGAGGGGATGCTCGCTGCTCTGCTGGGCACAGAACAACCCCTGGATCCCACTAGAGGGCTCACACGCTGCTCCAAGGGGACTTTATCCCTACAGGGACAGTCCCTCTGCCTTGGTGTGACACTTATTGAGCCACAAAACCCTGAACCTTGAGGACTGTCAGAACATATTTCAGTGTTCTAAAGGAACAGAAATATAAAATGACAGAATCCCAGAGAGGTTTGGGTGGGAAGGGACATTAAAAATCATCTTGTTCCACGCTCTGCCATGGGCAGGGACATCTTCCACCAGCCCAGGTTGCTCCAACCTGGCCTTGGACCCTCCCAGGGATGGGGCAGCCACAGCTGCTCTGGGATGTCTCTAAGAATGTCTCCAAAGCCTTTTCAAAGCACTGACTTGGTTATTTTAGCTGGACAAGGTCCGTACCACAGCTGGAATTGCCCAGTGAAGTTTGCCCACACCCCTGCACACGTCAGCACGCTGGAACATTCTTGGAAGATCAGACAAATTTTGTAATATCCCTTTAAAAATCTCTTCCTGAATTTAGCTACAAGTGCAGACCTGTAGTAGCTCAATAAATACAGTTAATATTTAGAATTTCTGTTGCTTGGTTCACTCTTTACATTTGGAATTTATGTAAAATCTAAGCAAAAAAAGCCTGTTATAAGCATGGACTTTGAATGGAGTTAAACTTTACCCAGCATTGTCCGAAATAACCCTCCTCCTTTATTCACTGCAATTTAAAATGTGTAAGATTTTTTTTGTGTATTTTGTTTTTTAAATATACTTAAGTGTAGCCCTGGATTTTACTCTGAGCAAGAACAGATTTTGAGGTCATAACCCACATCTGGGTCTGATAATCCTAGAAATGGTTCCAAAATTTCTGTCTAAATCTTGCAATTATAGAGAAGTGCCACCTTCTCCTCTGAAATACAGATCCCTGAGCATCCCCTGTGCACAGTTAGTATGGAGATACCTGGGAAACTCTTTCCAATTTGGCAATAAACCTGGAAAATCTGACGTGGGGCATAGAGCTGGTTGGGGTTTCTTGCAGGGCTTTGAGAGCTCTGCTGAATGCACTTGGAGAGGTTCCTCAAAGGCTCTTCTCCCACCCTGCTGAGGACAAACCCAGCTCATCACACCTCAGAGCTGCTGCTGGTCTCTGGGAAAGGGAAGCAAAGCTGGACACTGTCCCTTGCAGTCCCCAGCTCCTCCCCTGCCACGTCCCTGGAGCTGCTTTATGCCTGAGCACACAAACCACCCTCTCGACACAGCACAGGTGAAAGGCAGGATAAAGGCACAATAAAAGCTGCTCCAGGCAAGAGGCAGCTGGAACTCGCTGGGAGAGTGTGCTTGAGAGACAAGAGAGAGCAGGAGAGGCAGGGACACAGGGAGGGCACCAGGGATTGGAGTCAGTTTGGGCTGGGATCAGTGTTTGCCACTCAATCAAATTGTGTTGGCTTAGCCAGGCAGGTGATGGGCAGAGAAACAAGTAACTGCAGTGGGCTGGTCCATCCCCATGGACTGTGATGGACATGAGAGGAAAGGATTTGAAATTTTGAGCCCTGAGTAGGAGCAGAGGATGGAGAATTAGGGTGAATGTTCTCATGTCTGGGGTGGGTTGGAGCTCCTGTGCCTAGGAGTTATCAAAAGGCAAGGCTGGGAGCTACTGCAGTGCTTGGTGCTGACATGAAGATGAGTCTTTTGTTCTTTTCTGACAGGTTGGGCAGTTGTCACCCCTCTTTTGGAGCCACGTTTTCTGTCCAAGAACAAGCAAGCCCATAAGGAAGGATTTCCTGCTTGCCCAGGACCAACACACTCCTGGAGAGCCTTTCTCCATGCTCCCAGGGCTCTCACAGCTGGTCATGAATCCCTTTTTCCAAGCAGTGCTATTTCCCTTTTCCCCTGAGCAGATGGGGACATTGGCACACAAAGATCACAAGGGCAGGACAGCCCAGGACGTTCCATCCTGAAGGACAGAATGGCACACAGGGACAGTTTGGGGGTACAAGAACACACACACTGCATGTGCACACCCTGAGGAGCACAGACTGTGGATGGGACAGGACCAGCTGTCCCCTTGGCCCTCCAAAATGCCCCTGAGTGAGACAGACAAGCGTGATGGGAGGACACACTGCATGTGTGTCTGTCTGACTCGGTGTGAGCGACTGATGCAATCCCAGAATCCCGGGATGGTTTGGTTTGGAAGGCACCTTAAAGTCCATCCAGTCCCACCCCCTGCCATGGGCAGGGACAATTCCCACCAGGCCAGGTTGCTCAGAGCCCCATCCAGCCTGGCCTTGATGTGGGCAACCTGGCAATGCCACAAAGGGCTTCCTCTTCCTAAGAAGACCAGCCTTGGTAGCCAAAGGTGTCCTCATGACTATCAAACAACCCCAGCTGGTACTTTCAAGTTCCATCTGTTTCTCTGTGTTTACCCAGGGATGGTGTTTTTCAGGAAATAACTCCTTTTCCCACATTTCAGCCTCCATTCTGAGACTGGAAGCACTAGTGCAGAAATCCTCATAGTTTTATGAAGTTGAGAAATGATGCTGAGGTACAGCCAGGGCAAGATCGAGTTCAGCCTGCAAATAATCACCTTGAGAGAGCAACTGCTGCAGAGACCTTTATCTGAGAGCACAATCAGCATCTACTGTACACTTACGAGGAAAAAAAAACCCAGGCTGCTGTTTGATGTCTTTAACACCATCATCTCACTGCAGAAGTCTGAAAGTGCAAGGCTGCTTTCTGTTTCCAACTCTGCACTTTGCTGTGTTCTCAGAAACCAGGAAAATACACTGCTAAAGTAACCCTAAAGCAGAAAAACCCTTGAGGGTTTGTTAGCCCTTGACTCTAGAGATGTTTGTGACTTTGAAATTAAAATCAAGTTTTAATTAATATGAGCTCTAAAACCTATAAATCTATATTGCATATATTTAAAACTGAAGAAGTTTTGAAATTTCTATACCTAAAGATTATGTTGAAGAAGGTGAGATTTGTTTCTGGACTTTGGATTTACAGTAATGGTTTGCAAAGAGACAAGCCGAGCTGGGATAATAAAATGCTTTCAAGTCATTCAGTTTGTCACTGAGCAAGGAAATGATTCACCTCCTCCAGCTCTAACTACAAATGACTTTTTTGGCTATGAGCTGGAGAGGTTACACCACAACCAGTGACCCTGGGGTGGTTAAAACACTGCTCCAGCCTCTCCTGAGCTGTGGGTCCCCTGTGGTCACCAACATCCACACAGAAGGTGTGGGTACAGGCCTTTTGTTCTGTTTCACCTCGTGGGATCCCATAAAGGACCTCAGCCTGCCCTTTTTCCCTTCCCCATCCATCAGCTCTCCACTTCCACTGGGCTGTTTCTGCCCTGGTAGAGCAGGACTGCAGTCCATGTGCAGCAGAAAGGGCCCTCCAGCAAAAGCCCCTGAGGTCCAGTAGAGCAGCTTTTGCTGCTTCACTCTGGTTTAAACTCTAGCTCCACCTCTGTGAGCCCCTTGGACCAGGGCAGGGCTGTGGGATGCTGAACTAGGGCATGGAAGGTGAAACTTCCAACAGCATCTGCAGCATGAACTCTCTGCCCTGGCCATGGGCAGCCTGTGCAGTGCTCCTGGGGACTGTGGGCATCCATCCTGTGCAAGAGTGGGGTGCTCAGGACATTAAAAAAGGAGTCACAAAGGGCATCCATCCTGTGCAAGAGTGAGGTGCTCAGGACATTAAAAAAGGGGTCACAAAGGGCATCCATCCTGTGCAAGAGTGGGGTGCTCAGGACATTAAAAAAGGAGTCACAAAGGAAGGGAGTGCAGAGAGCATGAGATACAGTCCTACAGTGGTCCTGCACAGAGAGGGGGCTGTGGATGTGCAGGACAGGAGCAGGAATGGATGGTACAGGCTGTGCTTTTGTTTGAACTCCGTGGAGTTTGGACTCGGAGTGGGACTGATGGTTCCCCTCCAAGCCAGGACACTCCATGACTCTACGATTAGGTGTGGAAAGGGGCTTTCCTTACCTGGATCCATTCATGTGGTCATACTCCCTTTTGACACTGACCCGCACGGGCTGGTTGATCCACTCCTGCTGGGGGGGCAGGGGGTTGATCTTGTGGGGCTGCCCATAGTCGGGGTTCCCTGAGGCCGTCATGTCTGCCTTGGGCACGTGGGGCGCGGCGTACGCGGGCTCGAACAGGGACTGGTCGTCGCTCACCACCGACAGAGCCTCCTGGGGAGACACAAAAGGAGCCCTCAGAGTCCTGGCTAGAGCAGGGGCTGCTCCCTGGTCCTCCCTTTGGGCTGGAGAGCACCTGCAGGGTCCCACAGCTGCCCCTCGCTGTCTGAAATCGCCACCTGCCAGCACTGCAGGTTGGACCAGAGCCCTTGGGGCCACCAACCCCTATGCAAAGCAGGGGGTTTTTGCTCTGGGTGGCACCAGTGTTAAGGTTCACTTGGTTTTCTGCAAACAGCGAGGTGCTGCTGGGTGCTCTGTGTCCCCAGTGCTCGCCTCAAACACCTCGTGTGCTCGCTGCTCCAAACCCACCCCAAGCCATGGGCAGAGGGCAGCGATCCTGCCCTGGCACTGGGGGGCTGCACATCTCCTTTCATGGGCTTTGTGTGCCTGGGTGTTGAGGCTGCTGCTAAAGGAGGGGCAGTCAGTGCAGGTCACAGCTACGGGTGTTCGTGGTGGCAGGAAAAGTGCATTGCTTTACACTTTTTTGTTTATTTTGTGGGAAGTGTAGGACTGGTGCGTTACCGACCGCTGCATTTCTAGAAATGCTTAAAAACAGGAAATTATTATCCTTCTTTTTTTTTTTTTTTCCTTTTCCCCTGCTGAAATTCCAAGTGTCGACGAAAGGTTTTGATCACCCATTTCTGAGCGGGACGAGCTGGGCTCTGGTGGCTTTGGCAAGCCCTGGTGATTCAAAGTGCATCTGCCAAGGGCTGCATGTTCGTGCTGGGGCTCAGCTAACCACACACAGCACAGCTGCCTTTGGGACTGGCAGGGCACAAACCCAAGCAGGAACCCCCCAGACTAAAAGCACACGGTCTTGTAATGTGAATTAATGGGGCAGCCTCCAAAACAAAGGCAGCAACACACTGACCCACACTGGGCACTGAGCATTCCGAGGTGGCAGCAGTGGCTCACTGTGGGCACACAGACAGCCTTTGGGGGGTGTGCTGAGCCCCCCGTGCTCAAAATTCCCAGGGCACAGCTTGAGTTGTGTGCTTTTAAAAATCAGGAATTAGTGCTCTATCCCTGCTCTAATCCCCACGGTAGTTGTTGCTGAGGTTTGTTTTGTGAATTCTCCCATAACGAGGGAGGGAAAGAGAAGTTCTGAAAGCTTAGAAAAGTGCAGTTGTGGAACCCTCCAGGAGAATCACCAGAGTCATGACAGCATACAAAAAAAAAGGAAATAATGAGGGATCCACTGAGTAAACATGAGAATCCCCCTCAGCCTGAAGTTTTAACCCAGTTAGGGAGAGTGAGGTCAGTGCTCTGCGTTTCCAGAAATCAGCACTTTTCTATCTCTGCTCTCACATCACGTAACAAACCCAGAGAAGCCAAAGTGGCCTAGAATTTAAGTGGGCCTGGCTAAGGAGGAACCCTCAAACCTCTGCACAAGTCCTGCTGCAGTTACAGGTTTGGCTGTAAAAATCTTGTGATCAGCCTCTCCTATTGGCTGCATTAAACTTCAAAAAAGAGAATTTTTAGCCTCCTGAAAGAGGGGAGCTCACACTGTCTTCAATTTCAGCAGCTTTTGCTTGGTGGGTTCACAACCTTTCAAAAATACCCTCTCCTTTTTTCAGCTCTAATTAGAATAAGGGAGGGAGTGGAAAGTGGTGTAAATTGTGTCAGGACCCCTCAGAGGGCTGGGAATATCTCCAGGCTGCAAAGTTTGTCTGTGTGGGAAGGTACAACATCATGAGATGGTTCAGCTCTTAGTAGAGAGCAAAACCTTCAGAGCTCAGATGAATTCAGGATGTCAGACAGCGTTCCTAAATGACACATTTTCTCTAAGTCTCCACTTCCTCTCAGCACAAAAACTGTGGGTTCCCCATGTTGTGGCCTGAGGTGGCGGGTGAACCCCAAATTCCTGGGCTGCTGGACTGATCTATGACTGCCTAGACCCACCCTCAGCAGGGCAGAGACAAGGAAACCATGAGCACCACTGCAAAGTCATCAAAGGAAATCATCCAGTGTTTGGGTTTGCAGATTTCCAGTCTAAAAACATACGTAAAAATTGGGTTTTTTTAGAGAGACAATATCTGGGTAAATAACTGTGAGAGTTATCCCACAAAATCAGTGTGAGAGGTCACTCACAGGATCTTTACAGCAAATATTGTAACTTCAGCAGGACTTGTGCAGGTGTTTGGGGATCCTTCTGAATTCGAGCTGAATCAGGACCACTTAACTCAAGGCTGCTTTTTCTGCTTAAAGCCATGGGGAAAAAATGGAAAGGAGGGATCTTTCTGGCTGTCCCAAAAAACCCTCCAGACCCAACAACACTCCAAAGGATGGCCCTGGCCCAGGGTCAGTGGCTGGGGCTGCATCCAACACAGGCAAGGACACACTTCTGGGTGACACCCAGAATATCTGATGGAGAACCCACTTCCTCAGACAAGCATCTTCCTTGAAACACAAAGGGGCTGCTGAGACCTGCCTGCATGCAACTGGTGTTAACTGGGACAGTGCTGACCTCACAGGCAGGAGGAACTGGAACTGGGCAGCTCTGGAATTGAGAGCTCTGGAACTGGGCAGCTCTGGAACTGGGCAGCTCTGGAATTGAGAGCTCTGGAACTGGGCAGCTCTGGAATTGAGCAGCTTTGGAACTGGGCAGCTCTGGAATTGAGAGCTCTGGAACTGGGCAACTCTGGAACTGGGCAGCTCTGGAACTGGGAATCTATGGAATTGAGCAGCTCTGGAACTAGGCAGCTCTGGAATTGAGAGCTCTGAAACTGGGCAGCTCTGGAATTGAGCAGCTTTGGAATTGAGAGCTCTGGAACTGGGCAGCTCTGAAACTGGGCAGCTTTGGAATTGGGCAGCTCTGGAATTGAGCAGCTCTGGAACTGGGCAGCTCTGGAATTGAAAGGTCTGGAATGGGGCAGCTCTGGAATTGAGAGCTCTGGAACTGGGCAGCTCTGGAACTGGGCAGCTCTGGAACTGGGCAGCTCTGGAACTGGGCAGCTCTGGAACCAGGAATATATGGAATTGAGCAGCTCTGGAACTAGGCAGCTCTGGAATTGAGCAGCCCTGCTTTTGCTGCATTTTTGCAGTCTTGAAAACTCTGTGGCCCACAGGAAAAGAAATTCAATTCTCTGGCTGCCACCATGGCACCTCCTGCGCCAGAAATGGTTTAGTAAGAGCCACAAGAGTCAGTGAGAGCCACCAAAGTCAGTGAGAGCCACCAGAGCTCCAGGGCTGGGGCTGGGACAGCTGAGACACCCCGAGCAGATGAGGCAGCGAGGGTGGTTGTGGCACCTGCTCAGCTCGTGCAAACAGCAAACCTGTGCTGCTGCTGCTGCTGCTGCTGCTGGCATGCACGGGAAGTCGGGTGGCACAGAGCCAACCCTGCTGCCATCAGCCCCACTGTGCTGTCTACATCCACAGCCTGAAAAACACCCCAGGGCTGGCAAGGTGTCTCTGCTGGCAGGGCACCCCCAGGGTAATGTCCCAGCAGCAATGGTGACCTGGGGCTGAGGTCAGTGCCCTGGTTTGGGGCTGCAGTGCCAGCAGAGGAACAGGCAGGACCCTCCTTGTGCTCACTGTGAGGGGCTCTGCTCAGCCAGATGCAGCTCTAAGGGCTGGTCTGTTTGGGGTGTGTTTGGCCAAGGCAGAGATCAGCACTTCAACCCAGCACCAGAGGGCAAGTTTCCCTCTCTGCTTGGTGTTTGGTGAGGGGCGAGTGGGAAAACACCCCGAGGTGTTTGGGTGCCAACCCAGCCTGCCCAGACAGAGCCCAGCTCGCCAGGGCTCCCCACACCTCCCGTGCTCTGCCCTTGGGCTGCCCAGACTGAGGCTGAGACAGGGGGCTTGTGTGTGCTGCTCTGGCATACATGTTATGTTATATGGCCTCTGGGAATAGGCAAGCTTCAGTTTTTCCAGGTTTTAATCACATTCCTGGCATAAATGTGGCAAGCCCCGTCTGTGGCAGCTTGCAGAGCCATAGGCACGTCCAGCTCCTGGATCCAGGCTCGCCCCCACTGTGGGCAGCCCCCACTGAAGTGTGCACATGGGGGGCTGGAACAGCTCTGCAAGGAGCTGGCACACTCCTGCACCCCTCAGACACGAACCTGTGCCATGGCTGGGCTTTGTACAGCACGTTGGAGCTGCAAAGGGGCAAATTTGTGCTTTCCTCAGATGAGCCATCTAGAGCCAGGTCCAGGTGTAAGGGCTACAAAAGGCCAGGTCCAGTTTGGTTTTGGTCCTGTGTGCAGGGAACAGCCAGTCTGGTGTTCTGGTTGCACACTGGGGTGGGCTGAGAGTCCACCAGTGCTCCCAGCGAGGTATCCTGGCTCCTTACTGGGGAAGAGGGGTGGCCTGAGTGCTTCAGAAAAGGCTCCCCTTAGTTAATGGGTTGAGCAGGACATCTGAGAAAGGAGCAGGGTGAGGAGGTGACCCCCAGCCCTGGTTCAGTGCTGTCCCCCAGGTACCAGCCCTGTCTCAGCAACATCCCCTTCCAGGTACGTGCAATGTGTGCTCACTGAATGTCAGCTCGGAGCTCTTCACCTTCACTTTTCTGGCCATAACCACATTTAAAAGGCATTGCTAAAGATCAAAGCTTCATCCTCCTCCACAAAGTCTGACTTAGAAGAGACAATAAAGCACCACAAGAAATTATTTCCATCTCTACAGGGGTGGCTTTTTTCTCTCCTTTTTCCCCCACCAATAATATACTTTCACCACTCCTAACCCTGTGAGAAATTCACTGCTGAAATGTTTTTGTCAAGTGGATGTTACCACCACAGAGCCACCTCCAGAAGAACCCAGACCCACGATGCAAAGCCCCAAAAGAGAAGGAAGGAGCAGCCTCACACACGGCCTGAGGTTTGCACTCCTTGAATAGAAATGACTTTGGCACTGCAGGGCTCCAAGTCAGCACTTCTGCTGCCAACATCTCAGAGAGCAGAGAGATAACATCAGACTTACAAGAAAGTGAGTCAAATATAAAATTCAAAAAGGAGCAGGGGCTCTGTTGATCTTGGGACAGCAAATTGGGATGGATTGGGCACTGAATTGGGAGGCAGGAAAGGCAGAGTGTTATCTCATCCCTGCCTCTGTGGAACCTTTGGGAAGCATTCCCTCCCCTGTGCCTTTTTCCTGCCCTCAGCCCTCCTCAGCCCTGACCTGTGGGACTCAGAGCCTCGACCAGTGCTCTTACTGGGACACAAACAGGGATCTTTGGGGCACACTCTAATATACCCACTCTTCCCAAAGCACCTGAGCAAACCAAAAAGAAATCCCTTTGCAGCTTTTCCCAAGGTTTGCTGCCACTGCTGTCCCTTCCTTACAGGATGGGCTGTGACTGGGGCAGGCACTCCCCACAACTCCCCTTGGAAAATGCCAGTCATGGGCATTTCATTGCCAACAACCACAGTCCATTTTGTGCCCTTCACAAGCAATTAAAGTCCTGCTTAGGAGTTTTGCAGGCTGCAGCTGGAGGTCCATCATAACAGCCTGTGAATCCAGAGGGATCAGAGCCATCCCTGCCAAAGGGCATCACTCTTCCCTCTTTTATCTACTTGCCCAGGGCCACCTGCCACTAGCCCAGGCTGCCCAGAGCCCCTTTCCCTGTTGCAGCAGTCCTGAGGGTCAAGAAGGCAGCAAATCTTTAGGATTATGTCCAAGTTTCTGCAGATTTGAGGATTTCTGTGTGTATAAAGAGGGCTGTCTTTGATTATTCCACGACTGCAATATTTTGCTCCAGTCTGCACTGGGGACTTGCTCAGAGCAGGTCAGTGACAGGGACATAGTGCCACCTGAGCTTTTCCCTGCAGCTCAGGCTGCCTTCCCTTCCCTTTCCACCCAGGGTGCCTCATCCAGGGCAGTTTTGGAATACAGCATCATTCCTTCACAATTCAAATAAATGGGAACTCAGTAACTCATGTTAGGGGGGAACAAAGCAGGAGGAAGAATGGCAGAAATAGCAAACCCACTGAAAAATAATAAAAACCCACTGAAATTAGACAGCTAAAAAGTGGAGCAAAATGATTTTTCAAAACTTCTCAGAAGGAAATCTATATATTTCTTTTGGGTTTATTTTTATGTTCACTATTCCTACAGAATTTCTTGTCAAGGTGGTAGAAGAAGGCTGCTAAAATCCATGCTCTATTATTTTGATCTCAAGATCACTGACAAAGCCTGCCTCAAGAAGGACAAACAATTCAATCATGTTTCTGCACCTCATTTTTCAGAAAAGGACTTGACTTCAGACACACGTTTCTAGGACCTGGACTAATGACTTTTTTTCCTCCGTCTAGACTTCACATTAATGGTTTCAGAGACTCTTTTGTTTTGTTTCCAACCAAATGGCAATAACCAGGTGACAGTGCTCCCTCCCAACAAGCTGCTGCATTAAGGCTGATGATAAGGAGGCTCAGCCCAGCCCTGGAGCCATGGAAAATCCCCAGGAGAAGCCTCTGTGCAGTCTCAGCACTGGACCAGGAGAGGAGGGGGAATTAAAAAAGTACCTGCCCAAATTATTGCTGTGCCCTCTTGACCTCTGGAAAGGAATCTGGTGGGATGTGGGGCTGGAGAGCCTGGATGTGTCTGACAGACCATCCCATCTCCATCATGTGCATCCCTAAATCCTGGAGGTGTGCTCCAGCTCTTCCTTTAGGGAGAGCAGCAGCTGTGCCCTGAGCAGGGAACATCCCTGGGCTGGCAGAGGGACTCCCTGGGCTGGCAGAGGGATTCCCTGAGCTGGCAGAGGGATTCCCTGGGCTGGCAGAGGGATTCCCTGGGCTGGCAGAGGGATTCCCTGGGCTGGCAGAGGGATTCCCTGGGCACTCTTGACTTTTTTTCTCCAGTGTTTCCCACCCTGCTGGTACCAATGCTGGGAGCTGGGATGAGGTGTTTGCCCAGCAGGACAAATCTCAACTTCTGGCTTCTCTTCCCAGAAGGTTTGGGCGGGTTCCTGCCCAGTTCTGCCAACCAGGACACACGAGATGATTTAGGGTGAGGGCTGAGCCCTGTGGGCAGGGTGGGAATCCTGTCCCAAGTGCTGGAAGCTTTGCCACGGGCATGGCTTGAGCCGGGTTTCTGATTTTGACAGCTAATTTCCCTACTAATGAACAGCCTAGCCTAACCCTGCTGGTGTGAGGACTGTGTGATCTCTCGACATCTTTCCCAAGCCATGTCGTGTTCCCAGAAAATCAATCAGCCTTTGGCACGGGTTAGCTCTGCACATCTCTGTGCTTGTACCTCCACTCATCTCTGCCCACAGCTTTTCCCCTCCAAAGTTATATTTTTCTTCTCACTAAGACTTGACACTGTGTGGGTGATTGCACTCAAATCCACCTGGTTTTAGCTCACCATCCTCTCGATTTTTATTTTTTTTTTCCCTCACGCTTGTAAAATAATTGACTTGCACAGAGCAGATGTGTTTGTAAACAGACACACATGGATCCAACTGCGAACATTCCCACTTCAGTAAATATTATTGCAGCGTTTTTATGGGCTTTGCTGCTGAAGACACAACCAGGGAAACTGCAAGATGGTTTCAGACTTTGGCTTCCTGACAAACCCAAAGCAGCCCGGAGCATAAATGCAGTTTTCTGCTCTGCAGAAACGCCGTGCTGAGCTCAGCTTTGTCCTGCAGCACCCACTGCCCAGCCCTTGCCTTGATGTGGTGCCAGGGCTGCTTTCCAGGGGCAAATATTTCAGCAGGGGTTTGCAGACTGACCAAGCACTCTGTGTCAGGAAGCTTGGGCTCCCTTTGGACTGCATCTGCCTGCTGCAATAGTGCCACCTTTTCTCTCCCAGCAGAGCTTCTGGGTGGTATTTTTATTCACATCAGAAACTGAGACCATCTAAGGAAACTGCTGGTTTTGCTTTCCATGTGTAAAGATAAATTGGGGGGGTTAAATATCAATTATTCCCTCTAGAAAGGAGAACAATAAATGGAGAAACCCAAAAGCACTGGGGGGTTGAGTGAGAGAGTTTGTCCATCTGTGTGCCTCCCCTTTAGCAGGGTACTTTGGAAAAGGGCAGAGAGTCCTAAAAGCATGAGGGAATAGATACAAAGCACAAAATCTTATCTTTGCAGTTTGGGTTCCTACTGCCAAAGCACTGGAAACTGTGAAAAGAGCATTCTCCCAGGAATTCAAGATCAGGGAGGTGGCAGTTTAGGGAGACACAAATATTTCAGGTTCTGACTCATGGCTCCAGCAATGCCCATTCATTATTTTTTATTCCACTTTGATACCATTGTCCCTCTACATTCACAAACCCCACCAGCGTATCCTGTTTTGTTCCCTGACACCATTCCCTGCACAATCGCAGGAAGCCCATCAGGAAACATTCCTCGGGTGCTGTTATGTTTCCATCCGCAGAGAACAAAACATGCACTTTCAGCCCAAGATGACTTAGCCCAGACTAAGGAAAAACAACAGCATGAAAAGCTCACAGCAGCACCTCCAGAAGTGAGCCCAGAGCCAGACCCAGCACCTCTCACCTGGCAGGGCTCAGCCATGGGAAGGGGCAGCCACAAGGAAATCCAGGGCACAATCCACCCCTGGCATCTCCAGTGCACACTGCAAGGTCTGGGTGCTGGGCCAGAGGGGCAAACACAAGTGCAGAGCAGCAGAATCCCAAACCAGATGTGCCTTGGGATTTCCAGCTCTGTTTGTGTCCTGGGTTTGGCCATGGGCACTGAGCTGAGCTGGGTTAAATCTGTGTGCAGGGTCTTGGTGCTCAAGATATTCAGAGCATAAACTCGGGGCTTGAGCCCAGAGCTGGTTACTTAGGCTTGGTATCAAGTGTGCATCACATGGAGTGTGAAGATAAGGGGAAAGGGGAGGTGGTTCAGGACTCAAAGGAACATATTTCTTCCCCAAAAAGCATATGCATGGTCCTGATACAGCCCTGGGAACCTGCTGTGTACTCTTGGCCAGCAAATCGCCTTTCACTGGGATGCACAAGTCCCGAGGTGGAGATTTCCAAAAGAGCCACACAAATCACACCCACATTTAACAGGACTTGGGAGCCACAGTCCCTTGAATCCCCCTCAAACACGAGGTTGAAACAATGAGTTTGCAGCAACTCTGAGCCCTGTTTCCTGTGCCCTGCTGCACTCACAGGTGCCCTCTGTGCCCACCTGGGTGCCCACTGGGGCTGTGCAGCGATGCCTTCAGCAGCACATCCATCCTCTGCTGGCTCCTCAGCCCCTTCCCGCCTGGTCTCCTGTCCTTGGCAGGGGAACTGAGGCTGCCACCCTGCTGGGATGGCCCAGATCCCTGTTTTCCTTGTGCTCCCAGCCCGGCCCCTGCGGCTCCAGGGCTGGGATTGTTTCTGCCTACGCCTATAGGAAAAGCAGAGATTTTGTGAACAAGCCTGCTCGTGGCATTCCAAGGAAAACAGCGCAGCAGGATTGCACGGAGGTATTTTCTTTGTCAGTCTCCATCGAGATATTTGAAGAGGAAAACCCAGTTTACACCAGTTCCCAGGGGATCTCGATTTCTTTACAAAGAAATGTTGGTGTTTTCATTTTGGTGCAAGAGGAAGGTCCTGGAAGGATTCAGGGATAGCCATCACTCCTACCTCTTGGACACGAGGTCTGAATCCCATCCTGGCACCTGGGCTGGGACCCAAAGTTAACATAACACTTCAAAAAGGAGCTGACAAGGTGCTATTCTTCCTGCTGATATCAAACATCACAGAGAAAAGACCACCCTACCATCACTCATGTTTCAATAGGAAAGGAGCTTCTGCTGCCTAATGCTGTGGTGAAGCTGCTGCTGAGGACAAACACACACACTAAATAAGCCTTCAGTGGCATCTCTGGTGTTGCATCTCCAAGAGTCAGGCAGTCAGTGCTGCCTCCTGGCTCACTCAGCATCAAATGTGAGAGTAAAAACTAAAAAAAGGGCTCGTTGAAGTTGTATTGATGTCCCCACTCCTCAGTTTCCCTGCCCAGATGATGCCAGCCCCCCAAAGGTTTTGTGAAGTCATCCAATGCCCTTGGAGAAGGAGGTCACAGCAGTGACAAGTGTTACCCCAGGGCTGGAACTCCTAGACAAAGCAAAACTTACTTTCCTCTGAGGTTGAGCAAAACAGACCTTACCCAAATCTCTTATCAGTGCCATTAACAGAAAGTCTGTTGGCCTTATCAGCGTGGTGCTGAGAAGGGCTTTGAGCCTGGCTTAGATAAACGAGGTCTCTTGCTACTGATACCTTGAGGAGTGATACAATCACAGAGTGGTCCAAGCCTGGGCCCAGGGACAGTTTTCCACACCTGTGAGATCTCATGGCTGGTTCTTCCCAGCTGCCCTGATGGAGGAGTGTCCATGGATGAGCCCACGGCAGGAGCTGGGAATGTCCTGCTGCAGGGAGAGCAGGCAGGGGCTGCAGCCCTGGCTCCCAGGGTGTTGGGAAGGGGCTGGGAGCTGGGGCTGGGGGAGGTAAGCCCAGCCCTGAGCCCGACTCAGTGCCATGGCTTTGGGCAGGTCATTTAGCTCTGCATCCCAACCTTCTCCTGGGCTGCAGGTGATGCTAAAAATGTGTGTCCAAGGGCCAGCTTGGGCTGATTCTGTCAGGTTTCTGTCACCTCAGACCTGTGTGTGATCCAGCCCATGCCCACCTTCATCAATTAATGTGGTGGGCTTGGGTTTTAAAGGAAAATCCCTAGCTCTGGCTTGATGAGTGGAGTCTGGAGCTGTGACGCTCTCACTGTTACAGCAACAACTCCAAGGGACAAAGTCACTGTCTCAGGGGTGCCATGGAGTCACACATGAGCTCCTTCCATTAATGCTACAGCATGGACCCAACACAAAGCAACCAAACACTGCTCAAAGTAGAGTGGAGCTAAACCAGGACTAAATCCCAGCCACCCCCAAAACTCTCTCCTACAGGGCAGAGGGTTTGCCTTTCCATCCAGCACTGGGGATGTTTCTTGAGATGACTGCATCATGTTTTCCTTTTGCTGGAGAGTTTCCTACACTCACACCATGTGAACTAACCTGAATAAGGAGGCCTCTCAGCACATCTCCGTCTTCTCAGCAGAGCTGATAGGGCTGCCCTTATCTCAAATGGGGCAAGTCCCTTGAGCTGTGTTGAAAAGCCCTTTATCAGATGGATTTCAAGAGAGTTCTCTCTCTGAGATGCAGTTCTGCAGCTCTGGCAGGAAAGTGGGGCTTCTGACAGAACCTCCCCTGCTCCAGTTTAGTGCTGGGGTGAAGGAGAAGGACAAGGTCCTGTTTGTGGGGCTGCTCCCTGTGCCTTCCCGAAACAACTCCGTGCTCCCCGAGCCAGAGGAAAACCCTGTCAGGAATGGCTTAACGATCTTCTAATATTTCCATGCAATTAAAGGCCACATCTGTCTCCCAGACCCCCTCCTCCTTTGCTAATGTACAGACATGAACTAAACAGTCTGTCTTGTCGCTCCACAGGGTAACAAAGGGGCCCATTCATAACACAGGCACTTGGGCTACTTTGTGTGTGTGAAATGAAATCGAGTTTGCATTTGGAGAATAACCTGTGTTGGAGCAAGCGAGAGGTTTCTGCTCTAATAAATCAATCAGCTTCCCTGGCTAATAAAGCTCCAAATTCTGCCTGGGCTGCCCAAGCAGCCACCCTGCAGAGAGGCACCTACAGCTTGGGGGCTCAGTGGGAACCTCTTTGCTATTAAAGCTCTTAGGAGGAATAAAAAAAATAGGTATCAGCTTGGCTGGGATTTTTTAAGCCACTGAAGAGAAGGAGTTATCCCTGCCCAAGGAATTTGGGTGTCACCTCTGTGGCCTGAGTTAGTCAGTGGGTTGGCATTTCACCTCTGTCTCTCTAGCTGGGTCAAAGCCTGGTGTGGTTCTGCTCTTGTCATAGAAAAAGAGGGAGCACTGCAGAAAAAATAACCCAGCCCACAACCAATCACCCCTCAAAGACCCATTTCTGATTCGAGTGAAACTGAGGGCTTCAAAATGAAGAAAATACTTCGAGGCACAACTTGGCTTAGTCCCAAACCAACACTGACTGCGTGTTTTTCCCCCACTAAGAGTTTCAGGCAGTACCTGCACGTTTATCCAGATGGACTGTTTAATGTGTTACTTGGAATGCTTCAGGGAATGGGCTGTTATGGGGTTTTTTTCCTCTTTTCTGGGCCCATTTCTTGGTACATTTGGTCATGGTCTGTGTCTCTGTCATCTTAGTGCTTTCACAGGACAAACAAATGCACTACTACTGTTCACACCTCAACATACCTCATTTCCTCAGCTTTCAAGCAAGCAGGAAATGTACAGGAAGCACAGACAAGATGCTCCTGTGGTTTCAATACTAGAGTGATATTTGGGAAATGTGCACTCATTTACCATCCAGGCAGCAAAACTGTTTGTTCAACTCAAGCAGACGTGTAAAATGAGGGGTAAAATTGGGTGTCAAGGCCACAGGGTAAGAGATGGACAAACCTAGAACGTGATGACATATCCTTGTCATATCCTGAGAACATTCTGGAGGCTGTGAGAAATTTCCCAATGCTGATGTTGGACAGAAGGTCAAAACAACTATCCAGAGAAGTCCCCCTTAAATTAGCTGAAACATTTCGTTTTGAATATTCTGAACGTTTTGTTGCAGTTTTAACCTTTTCAGTTTGCTTAAAATATTGCAATTGGCTTGTGTTTCCAACTAAGGAGTAGTTTCAAAAGAAAACTTGAGCAACTTGAGAAACCACCAAGTAAGACTGTCAAAAATCAGCCTTTCCAGTGGATAGGAGGGCTTTGATAAACTTGCATCTCTCTGACGAAGAGAGACTCATTGTAAAGGTCAGCCCTTATCTGACATGAATCTCCTGGTACTGGTCCCTGATACAGAGTGAATTCTGTCACAGCATTTGGAGACAAGGCCAAAGGAGGCCTTTTTAGGCTTTTCACTGTGCCAGCAAAGCAGGAAAGCTTTGCCTTTGCCTTTGGGGTGCTGTGGGACCCAACCTCCCCTGTGACTCTGTGTGATTGTGTCTTTAATGTGAATGCAGGAATGACTCCAACCCAAATTACCCACACTATCTGTCCTGGCAAAACTTCAGAATCCAAGCAGTTACAGTCTGTAGGCTTTTCATTATATTTTTAATAATTTATACAAACTAAATCACTAAAGAGGTAATTAGATCCTTAGAAATAGTTTAAGAAAATTAGTTTTTGGCTGTGGTTGATGCCATTTGCCTGTGAAGGTACCTCAATATCCCTTGCCAGCTGCCCTGGCTGTTCCTGGGGGCTGGTGGTGGTGGGACAGCAAAGAGATGTGAAACATTGCTCCAGGTGATTTCACAGGATGGACAGTAAGAAAGAAAATCAGCTCCTCACACACACCTCACATTGCTTTGAAGGGTTCTCAGACCTCTTTGGAGACTTGCTGACAAAACTCATGGAGATGCTACAAAATAGGGTTGTGTAAAGCACTTCAAAATTACCATCAGAGAATCCCGGAATGGTTTTGGGTTGGACCTTAAAGATCAGCTCATTCCAACTCTCCCATTATGGACAGGGACACCTTCCACTGGAAATCAGAGGATGCAAAACACTGAGAGAGCTGGGTCTGAACGATCCAGAGAGCACAGGAAGGAGGAGCTCGTCTCAGTGTCACACACACACATAGAGCAGCTGCAGTTTCAGCAGAAAACTCCACAGGCAGTGACGTTACTGCGAGACATTTTGGAGCTGTAAATGTTCAGCTCTTCCCCCAGACTCCCTCCTTTTGGTTGGGAATGAGAAGGTAAGATGGGCAGAATTCACTGACCAAGAACACGGGCACCCACAAAAATCAGTATTAATGTCCCAGCCTACAGGTGTGAGAATCACAGAACCATGGAATCCCAGAAATAACCTGGAATGAGAAGGGTGTATATGAACGTGGCTTGTTATATCATGGAATCCCAGAATGGTTTGGGTTGGAAGGGACCTTAAATCTTATCCATTCCACCCCCTGCCATGGGCAGGGACACCTTCCACCAGCCCAGGTTGCTCCAAAGCCTGTCCAACCTGGCCTTGGACACTTCCAGGGATGGGGCAGAGGGAAGGATTAGGTTGGGCTACCTGGAGATAGGAGTCATCTCCCAGCAAGAGCTGGTAGGGCAAGAGCTTCTATGTGGTGATATTCTAATTATACAGAGAAATGTGGGTGTGGAGAAGCAGAGACCGTGGAGATCACAGCCAGGCACATTTCCACACCTTTCACTAATGTCATTACAGATGCTTTACTGTCCCCTGCTACTTCTCCATGTCACAGCAGGCACAACATGCTCAGGAATGCCAGGGCACCTCAGGGTTAACCAGGGAAGCAATTTGTTCAGTGTCACCAAAGAAAAATGTTGGTGGGTGTTGTTAGACGTGTCAAAATATTGCCTGGCTTTGTCTCACAACTAAGGGTCAAGCTTAGGGGTGGATTTCACATTTAGGGGCAGATTTCATGTTTAGGGTGGATTTTATATTTAGGGGTGGATTTCATGTTTAGGGTGGATTTCATGTTTAGGGGTGGATTTCATGTTTAGGGTGGATTTTATATTTGGTGTGGATTTCATATTTAGGGTGGATTTCATGTTTAGGGGTAGATTTCACATTTAGCGGTGGATTTCTTGTTTAGAGCGGATTTCACACCATTTTTCTCCTCTATAAGAGACTTTTCTTTAACACACAATCACATGAAGCATGAAGATGTCACTCACTGAGGGTCAAACAGCACAACTGCAGCAAAATCTGAGAAAATCTGAGAAAATAACTGAGAACCCAATTATTTGGATTCTCATGATGCTGAGCCAGAGTGTGATGTGCAAACAAGGTGTTTTCTTTAGGGATGTCTTCAAAGACACAAATATGAACCAGGCAAGCAAAACACATTTTATCCTTCATTAAAGCCTTTAAAATCCCACTCTCTGCCTTAGCTCATAGAAAATTGCATGGAGGCACAATGTCCACAGGCAGAGCAGGGACAGAGCACTCTGTCTGTCCCTGTTTCATTCATCAGGCCTTTCCCCCAGCCTTGCCTGCTATTCCCATTTCCTTCCTCACCTCTCACATGAAACATATCCATTGCACACACCCACTCTGCCTCCTTTGCTCACATTCTGAAATTGGTTTACAGTGATCTTTTTTTAAAATATGTTGCTTTTTTTTTCTCATGGAGAGCAGCAAAAGGGATTAGCTGGGTCCTGGTTCCTTCCTTCAGTCTGTCCATCTCATGGCAAAAGTCTCTTTAACCTAAAGAAACAATTTTTAACTGCTTTAGCTTAATAAAGATGGGATTGGTTATCTGGTTAGAATCAACCTCATTCTTAAAAGACAAATCCAAGCTTAATAAATCAGATTAATGTAAATTGCATTTGTTTTTCACTTTAGGAAGGAGCTTCTTAAGACTCAAGCAGTACAATATCTTCTTTAGATGTGCCCAAGTTATTTTTAATATATGACCCTAAGTTTTTGGCTTAATTTGGATGGAAAGTCTAAGCCATTTAGCAAGTATTTATAATCCAAGCTTTCAGTTCATTCTCTTTAGTAAAAAGCACGTTGCCAACACTCGTTTTAAAAATGAGCTGTTTGAATTAAATTGCTGAGTTCAAAATTATATAGTTACAGGAACTTTCAGCCTACCCCTGCAAAGATCTAATTCATGCATTAGGATCCAGGGGCTTCCATCTGCAATTTGTTTCCTTTCTTCTTGTGGTATTTCTGTGATTAACAGGCAGATGCAAGTGTGACTTTTGCTTCCGTTTTCACTGAAATAAAAAATCCACTTCCACAAAATATACAATTCAGTGAATATTAAGTAAAAAAAATGTGCTGGGAGGAGTTTGCATTTTGGCTTCTCTCAGTTCATGTTTTAAGGTGCTTACTTTTTTGGAGTGTGGCAGTCAAAATTAAGAATCGCATACATTGAAATAACCTGGGATAAGTGTGTATGAATGTGACTTATTATATCACAGAATTATGGAATGGTTTGGGTTTGAAGGGGCTTTAAAGGTCACCCAGTGACACCCTCTGCCCTGGGCAGGGACACCTTCCACTAGCTCAGGTTGCTCCAAGCCCCGTCCAACCTGGCCTTGAACACTTCCAGGGATAAGAAGAGCATATTAAAGTGTAATTAGATAATTAAGTATAATTAATTGAAGTGTATGCAAATTTTCAGGTCAACTCATCCACTCACTACCACAAGCCTTTACCATTTTGCTGCCCTGGATCCTTTACACAGGGAATATTGTTGGATTCATTAGTGATGAACATGAAGCTCAGCAGAACAAACCACAGCTTAGGTGAGTTTTAGACAGAAAAAAAGACATTTTAACCCAAGCCCAGAGCACGAGCAGCAGAGAAGGTGAATGTATGTGTTACTGTGTGGCTTGGAGTCACACCCTCAGGCAGACACAAGCCCTGTGCAAGCAGCAGTGAGAACAACAGGAAATGGCCAGCGGTATTTATAGCATTGTTGTGTTTATCCTGAAGTGATGTTCTGCACAGATTATGATGAAGCTTTTCGTGGGAGAGGACACAGCTTGTGGCAGCTGCAGCTCTGCATGCACTTCACCCCGTGTGCTCCCTGCCAGGCTCTCCTCACCCCCCTCTGCCTTTCTTTGCCTCCCTAAAGCTTCGCTGGGCCAGGGCTTCCCCCCAGCCATGCCCTCCCCAGTGCAAACAGGAGCCTTGGTAACCACCACGTTTGGCCCAAAACTATTTGTGTCACCAGATTTGCAAATCCACGCTGAGATATTCTGAGAACAAAACAAACCCTCACACGCCAGAGGGCCTGAATTTCTGCAAAATGCAGTCTCTGCTACGATGAGACAAACGTTCTTCTTGCATTTTGGGTCTTATTAACAGGGCAATGGATGACACCAAACTCCTTTTATCAGAGTCCAGGGCTCATTCTTGAGGACAGAATCATCCTTTCCCGAGATTCTCCTGGGGAATCGTTTCCATGTCCTTTATTTTCAGGTGGGGTATTGAAATACCTTCCCATTTATCCCTTTCTCCCAGGGAGGCACTTAGCTAAAAGTAATAATTTTCATGGTAGGTCATCTCCATATCCCCGGCCTCAGCTCTGCATCTCTCGCTCATTTGATCATGCAAAAAGACTTTTTCTAATTCATTCCCATTGTCTAAATTTCCCTGAAGAGGAAGAAAAAACCCCAAATATGGGAGATGACATAGATAGTATAAAAACTGAATATCTCTGTGGGGTAAAGGACCCTCCACCCGCTCACACAACCTATGCAAGCACATCTCCATCTCTGCAGAGCAGTTTATCTGCGCCAGAGATACAGAACATGGAACAGTAAAATAATGATGATAAAGAGTGGAACTCAAGAAGCAAAGAACCTGCTATTACTTCATCGTCAGAACAGTTTTTTTCTTATCTTAGTCACATCTCCTGAGGTTTGTTCAACTCATGAACGTTCAGCCCACTGCTCTGTTTACAGCCCATGATATCTGAAAACCTTGATTAAAAGCAATCACAAAAATCCATCATATGACACTGAGGCCATTTACAGCCTGTGGCAGTTATTAACAAATGTTCCCCTTTCCTTTGAGAAAACAGAAGGAAATCCTGCTTTAATTTAAGCTTTCCAACCTCATCCCTCTCTATCTGTGCAGTAAATCAGAGCATCTCCACCGCCCCATTGTTTGCAAATATAATAAGCCGCTGGTTTGCCTGTTTAAAAAACAAACAGCGAGAGAGAGGCGGCAGGAAGGGCTGTGAAAGGAGCAGCATTGATGCCCGCGATGGAGCCAATGCCCCGGCCCCGCGAATCATTAGCGCGTCTATTAGCGCATCAGTGCGGGGCAGAGCGCTGATTTGCATCGTGCTCTGCCAGGTGCGGCTCCAGGTGTCCTATTGTCACGGGCAATTCATAGTCATGAGCCAGCTCCCCCTTGCTTTTATCGTCTGTGCCATGGAGGGAATCAGAGAAACGGAGTGGGGAGGGAGGGAGGGAGGGGGAACAACAGCCCCGACCTCATCTCTCGGAAAGGCTTTTCCTGGGGGCTTGTCAGGGTTCATTTTAAACTGAGGAGCTCGCCCACTGTTTGCATCACCTACCTGGCTGACCAGTGCCATGCCCTCCCCTCCCGGGGTGAGGAAGGGCTCAAGCTGGCACAGGAGGGTTCCTCTCTCCACCAAACCAGCAGCCCTTTCTGGTTTGCCCAGCCCTGCCCTGAGGTTTGAGCCTCCTTGGATCTCCTTGGTACACCCATCATTGTGCATTCCTGACTCTCTGGGCATCTCAGATTCTACCTGACCCTTCACAGCCTAAAATGCCCTTCACAGCTGAAAATTAGACACCTAAAACCACCCTGTGGCTGTTTTTCACATTTTGTTAATCAAAGGTGATGATGATCAGTATCATCATGATGATGCACACAGCAAGCAATGAAGGGCTTTGTTTTACAGCCCTGTATTGAACATGGTCTTAAATAAACATGGAATTGTATTTATAACTGGATTTTTCATCTTTTTAGGATGTAACTTCTCACTCTTTCCTGAAATCTTAGGAAACTCACTTTTATTAGATAAATGTTGATATTCTTATGTAATTAGAATGCAGTTCAGGCTTTCCAGATGAAAGCCAAACAGCACAAGAGCTGGGCCAGCACTGCCGTGTGTCCCAACATTCCCATTCCCATCCTGCAGCAGTTGATTGGCCCCACTCTGTCCTTTCTCAAAGCCTGCCTGGCCATGTGGTGTCCAGACCCAAAGGGCTCTGCCACATGCTCTGTGTCACACAGGGTGTTTATTGTGAGCCCAGCTTGGTGACATGAGAGCAGTTCCTGCAGGGCCAGCTCACAGCTGGCCTTGTTGGCCCTTCTCACCTGCCTGAGGACTCTCCTCAGCTCCCCACATTCCTCAGGGCTCTTCTGGCAAAGAGGAGATGCATTTAAGCCTTGTGTCAGCCAGGGCTGCCCTTTGGGTGGGTGCAGCAGCTTCATCAAATCTGCAATATCATTGTCCACATAAAAATGCAGGAGACAAACCCCAGGCTGTTTTCATTCCCTTCATGGAATGACGGGAACAATTGAAGCTCCAGATGTTTGTGTGCAAGGAATACATCAGAATCATAGAATCTTATAATATGCTGAGATGGAAGGGTCACACAAGGATCATCCAGTCCAACTCCTGGCCCTGCACAGGCACAACAATCCCACCCTGTGCCCCAGAGCATCATCCAAACCCTCCTGGAGCTCTGGCAGCCTTGGGGCTGTGCCCACTGCCCTGGGGAGCCTGGGCAGTGCCCACCACCCTCTGGGGGAAGAGCCTTTCCCTGACATTTCTAGACATTCCTTTCCCTGCCTTGCTCCACTAAGGTACAACAAGAGAGAGAAAACCTGGACTTCGTGGCACCTTTCTCAGCTGCTGCACTAAGGAAGGTCCTGTGCCTTCACCCAGTATGACAAGGAACACTTTTCTAAAACAGACTAGTTTGTGCCCAGAGGAGCAGGTGAAAGCCCATATCAGGGCACCATGTCTGTGCCTCAGGTTTCCTGTCGGGCTTAATTTTTTATTTACCTTCAGCATCCCTTTTATATCAGTCGTGCACCTTTTTATTTACTTGTGCATCTTTTAATTTACCTTATGCACCTTCTATACACGTTGTGCATTCTTTTTACATAGCTTCTCTATATTTCTATTTCCCTTCTGCACATTTGTGTTTAGCTTGTGCATCTTCTATACACCTGCATCTTTTTATATCACGTATGCATCATTTTATATAACCCGTGCATCTCTTCATTTACCTTGTGCATCCTGTTTTATTCAGAGGAGTAAAAAACCAGCCTCTTGCACCCACGAGGGTTTCCACTCCTGCACCACCCCCGTGCCCAACCTCCAGAGCTCCGCCAGGCAGGGGAGGGCTCTGAGCTTGCTCAAACAGCAAAACTCATTTGAACTGCATTTTTCCCCCCCTTTGTCTTTTAAGAATCAGCTCGCAGCGCATGGCACTTGCTAAATGACTGTCGGAGCAGACAAAGGGCGCAGCTCAGAGCCCGTCAGGTGCGTGCAGAAGAGCTGCCTCTTCTATAGGGCATTGAGAGGCAAGAGCTGTCCCTTGTTGCTGCAGCCTCGAATGCCAATTTGATGCGGGAGCAGATTTGCACCTGCCCCACCACCCATAACCAAACAATGGCAGTGCTGAGAGTGAGGGCTGAACCCACAGCAGGGCAGAGCCCCTCTGCTCCCCTCGTTCTGCTGAGATCATGGATTTGCTGGGCTTCCCAGCCACGCCACACACCTTTCTGCTCAGCGAGAGCAGCCCAACGTGACCTGTGTGTCTTTGAGTCTCAGGGCTGGACATCAAGGTGTCCCTGAGGGTTTGCAGGACTGCCCACTGCCCTGCCCTGGCATTCCCTGGGCTCCCCATCCCTGCCAGGCTGAGGATCTGTGGTTGTGCCAGCTCAGTACGTGTCACATGAGGTGGTTTAGGTTGTAGGAGCTGTTTCTTTCTGTGTTTCATAAGTGACTAGAACGCTTTGTGTCCTATAAATAATGCCTTTCCTAATTGCAAAGCCCCAACTCTTCATCCAGCTGCTTTGAAGTTGATTTCAGAGTGAGTTTCTACTGGCATTTGAGGCACCTACACATTCCTTATCCAGGGCTTAGGAAGCTCTTTGGAGAGATTTGTCAGTTTTCAGCCTCACCTCGGCAGAGCATTACCCGTGATTGTTTTACAAGTAGGAAAATCAAGGCCCAGAAACCTCTAGTGGCTTGCTCAGGTTTCTGGGTAAGAGGGAGGAATCAAGGCCAGCAGACTCCACTTGCAGGCTTTCATTCTCAGTCTTGAGTTTTCGAGAGGGACATGTGAGCTGATTGTTATCTGCTGAGCAGAGGAGATACCAGATGAGAGATCTTTCCTCTTTTCACTAAATAATAGATGACTAATTATGATCTTAGATGCCAAGAAAACTTTGTGACAGATAATGTCAGGTTTCTGAACATGTTTCTCTTCTAGAAGTCTCCTTATCTACATAACCCATTAACTAAGTCATAATAAAAGGTCAATAACCAAGTGCAGGTCTTGGACACAATTCCTGGGGAAATACTCCACCACCTGACTCAAGATGAGTAAACCTGGGTGAATACACCCTGGAGGATGGCTCCTATTCCAAACAGCTCAAGGATTGGTAGGAAAGAGATAAACAGGGAATGACCAGTCCTGCCTGAGAGTTCATTGGCTTTTTGAGGCTGTACAGAAAGTCACTGGCAGAGCCAAGAATGGAAGTCCAGTGACCTGGATCATAGTCTTGTGTTTTAAGCACAACACATCATATTTGGGGTATTTTTTACCCTACAGCAAAACTATCCTCTGTAGGATTTGACCAGGGGGTGGCAGCTGGGCATCCTGCCCCACTTCAGCACCTCATCAGACCTTGTAAGCGAGATATCATCCACCTCAGCAGGAATGCAACTCCATGAATCCACAGCCCTGCAGTGCAGGGTTTAGTCACAGAGAGATTCAGGTGAAAAACTAGAACCACAAAATGAGAGGCACTTTTGAGAAGGGCCTGGAGTGATCGTTCAAGAGGGAATGGCTTCCCACTGCCAACCCACAGAGGGTTAGATGGGATATTGGGAAGGAATTCTTGGCTGGGAGGGTGGGCAGTCCCTGGCACAGGTTGGGCAGAGAAGCTGTGGCTGCCCCTGGATCCCTGGAAGTGTCCAAGGCCAGGTTGGATGGGATGTGGAGCACCCTGGGCTGGTGGGAGGTGTCCTTGACCGTGGCAGGGGGGTGGATGAGATGAGCTTCAAGGTCCCTTCTAACCCAAAACATTCTATGATTCTGTGATAACTTCCACTTCTTTCCTTCTTTCAGGCATCTTCCACTAAGGCAGGGGAGAGCTTGGCATCTCCAGAGGACTCTCCTCACACCAAGCGTCGGAGCCAGTACGTGGGGGATGAGATAGAGGGGCAGGGTCTGGAGTGTCCCCAGGGCAGTTCCCCTCCCCATTTCACTGCTGACCTTTCGTTTTGGTTGGGTTTTGGTTTCTTTCTAAGACCAGAAGAACCTACAACCCGCCTGCTGAGCGAGATCTTCAGCTGCCTGGAGCCAGAGCTGAGGGGGTTTCTAGATGTGTGCAACAAGGTCCACCCGTTTGGCTGCTTGCAGGTCCTGGTTACCTTGAGTGACTCCGTCTTTGAGATGTGGGGCTCCTCCTCAGCTCCCCCCTCATCCTTCCTCAACACTGTCCTGAGCAACGTGTTGCTCCTGGCCAAGAGCAGCTTCAACAAATGCATTGTGAGTGCCAGTGAGAGCTCAGGTAGTCCTGGGTGGTGTTTGATGTCCTGCAGAATCTTCTAGACAGAATCCCAGAATCCTTGAGGTGGGAAAAGCCCTCCCAGCCCATGGAGTCCAACCTGTGCCTGATGCCCACCTTGTCACCCAGCCCAGAGCACTGAGTGCCATATCCAGTCATTCTTTGGACACCTCCAGGGATGGGCACTCCAAACCTCCCTGGGCAGCCCCTTCCAAAGCCTGACCACCCTTTCAGTGAAGAAATTCCTCCTGATGTCCAGCCTGAACTTTTATCATGAGGGCTGGAGCAGCTCTGCTGTGAGGAAAGGCTGAGAGATTGTTCAGCCTGGAGAAGAGAAGCTGCAGGGTGACCTAATTGTGGCCTTCCAGGACCTGCAAGAAAGATGGAGAAGGACTATTTACAAGGGTTTGGAGAGACAGGACAAGGGGGAATGGCTTCCAACTGACAGTAGGGTTAGATGAGATATGGCTGTGAGGGTGGGGAGGTCCTGGCATAGATTCCCCAGAGAAGCTGTGGCTGCCCCATCTCTGGAAGTGTCCCAGGCCAGGTTGGATGGGGCTTGGAGCCACCTGGGCTAGTGGAAGGTGTCCCTTGGCATTGGGGTTGGAATGAGATGATCTGTAAGTTCTCTTCCAACCCAAAACATTCCCTGATTCTATGACTGTGCTTGTGCCGAGACCTGGAGCATCAAATGTGCTCGTAAACCAGGCTGGGGAGCACAAGGACCAGCAGAGGAGTGGGGTTTGCAGCCCTGTGTCTGAGCAAAGAGCCACATGGCCTGGAGGACCAGGAGCACGAGCACCAGGAGAGCAGCTGGCACAGCTGGCACGGCTGGCACGGCTCCACCAGCCCCAAATGGGGAAGCTGGCATAGCTTAGAATCACAGAGGACAATGTGAATGGAGAAAGCGCTTCCCAAAACCAGTTCCTTCCCTTGCTTTCTGACCTTGGTGACCCACCAGCTGAGTCTGGGGCCACGTCAGGTCTGCCAGAGCCGTGTCCTGTGTGTTGTTGCCAGGGGACCCTGTGCAAAGAGATCGAGGAGACGAAGGTGCCCAGCAAGATGAAGGGGGGGCTCCTGCCCTCCGTGAGCCGCTTCGAGGAGCTCGTGGCCGTCTCCGAGGAGGTGTTCAGGACAGCTCGGCGCAGAGGGGAGCTGGACAAGGCTCACCTCAGGCTGGCCAGCAGCGTCTTCAGCAGCAGTGAGTGCCAGGGCTGGTGGCTGGAGGCACTGGGCAGGCAGAGATCCACCTGCAGCTTCAGCAGATACTGCTGGAGTGGGGTGGAGGCCACTTGTCTCCTGGGCACTGCCTGGAGCTGAAAGCACCTTCCCTGAGCAGAGCCTGGGAGCATCAGACAAGTGTAGAGAGTTTGGGGTATCCCCTTTGTCCTTGTCTCCATGTCTCCCTGTCCTCATGGTGCTATCCCGGCGTTAGGAATCCTTTGCTGCCCCTCCGAGCCCTCAATTCAGGGCAGATTTGAAGCCCCTCACTCCTGGGGGTGGGAGGCACCAACAGCAGCTGGGAAGGAGGTTTTGGTCCATGTTTCCATCCCTGAAACCTGCCATGTTCTGGATCAGCTTTCCAGCCTCTTCCAGGACCACTGGGAACTTGTTGAGTGGCTCCACTCCTGTTTCTGGGTAAATGCTCAGGCACATTTCCTTCCTTCCATGCAAAATCCCCTTTTTTGGCAACATGGGACCTGATGACACATTGAGGATGTGGTGTCTGCTGCGGTGGGGTGGTCCAGGCTGTGACAGGCCTGAGACACACATGCTTGGCTTTGGACCTAATTCCAACCTCTCCTGTCCCACTATGCAGGGAGTAGCTCCTCACCAACAGATCAGTCTCTTCTTACAAGCTTGGAGGTCTCAGGAGCCAAAGAATGACTTCCCCTAAAACACCAAGGTGTATTGACAAAGGTTGGGAGAGCAAGGCAGGGAGCTCTCAGGAGATCCTTGGGTTGTCCCAGCTGCTGGTCAGTGGACAGACCCTGATTCCCAGCCTGGAGAGGACCCGAGGGGCTGCAGAAGTAACAGCTCTGGCCACAGACCATGAGGTGGTGGAGAGAGGCAGCTCCCACCTGCAGATGAGCCTGGGGTGTCCCCCTGAATAGCAGCTGGTAAATCCAGGACCATGGCCCCTTCCAGTTTGCAGCAAAGTTGGCAGTGAAGATGCTGAGGTAGGGAATCAAGCTCATGGACAGGGAGCAGGATTTGTGTTATGGGTAATTACTCAGGAGAAAGTCAGATTGTTTAAATGAGCCACCCTAATGACATGTCCCCCCTGAGCCAGCCTACAGGGTCTTCTCTCCACACCTGATTTCCTCCTTTCCTTTAAGTCAATAGCCTGTCCTCAGCAAACCTGAAGGTGAACACAGACATGGTCATGATGGAAAATTTCCACCACATCCACTGCTTCCTGTGCCAGAAGAAGATTCACTGCCTGGAGGACAAGAAGAGAGAAGCCAAGCAAAGGTACAGCGAGCACATGGAGAAATATGTCATCACACACGTGGGCCAGCCACTGGAGAAACTCAACGTGAGTAAAGGATCTCCTGACCTTCCTCTGGGCCTCAAAGTGGAAGTTGCACTTCCCACAACCAGGAATTAACTGGTGTTCAAATCCCCCCTCCCTGAATCCAGTCTGGGATTATATCAGTTGGTTGTCCCACACCTTCCATGGCCACCTGCTGTTGGGTTTCACTGTGCAGAGCAGCCCCAGCAAGCCCAGCAGCACCACAGGGCAGCCCAGGCTGGAGGGGACCTTGAAGGATCATCTAGTCCAAACTTCCTTGGAAAGGTTGCCTGGATGAGGTTCTGTAGCAGCCTGTGCAGTCCCATCCTGAAACCCCCTTGATGGGGACTCCACCACATCCCTGGGGAGGTTTGACTGGTTGGAGAATTGATGGATAAGTGATGGCTTGTTCTCCTTTCGAAAGATTTCTTATATCAATGTGATATGACCGCTCTGCCTTCACAAGGAAACTTTTTCCACCCCTTCTTCTTCCTGACCATCCAAACACTTTTCTGCTGCTTCCTCCTGTCCACTTGAAGGCCACAGACCAAGATACACTTGGGTGCCACAGGGAAGTTCCTGCTCAGCCCCTCTCTGGCTTGCGTGTCTGTGTCTGGCAGCTGCTCGTTCCTTCTTTCACGGCTGCCTGGGCTGATAATTCCAACAGAGATTCTGCACATCCCAAGCGGCTCCCTTGTTAACTGAGCTAAGAGCATGTGGCTTGGCTAACTCAAACAGACACCTCCTTCCTCCCCACCATGCTGGCTACTCCTCTCCTTCTCTCTTCTCACCAGCCTAAAATGTCTCGCAGCCTGAGCTCGGCTTGAATTATTCACAGGACCTGTTACTTTCAATTTGTTTCCAGTCGTTGCTGTCAAGCATCTTGTTGGCTTGACTGGAAGATGAGCTCGGTGTCTTGTGCTACCTGCAGCCCTCTCTGGCTGCAGCTTCAAATCCTCCCTCTGTGAGAGACAGAATTTCAGTGCTCCCAACAAAGCCAGTAGTGTCTGAAGGTACCTGGACTTCATTCTGCTCCAAAATCCTGGCATGACCTCTCCAGCAGACCACAAATCCCCTTGGCTTTGAGGACAAAGACCAAGAGAAGTTGCCAAGGGGTGGAAGGAATGTAGGGCCCCATTTCTGTTTGTTGAAAACACTTAGGAACCCAAAATCCTTAGGATTTGGGGTGTTTCTCCACAGCCAAATTGCAGTGGAAATGGCCAGGAGAGCCATCAGATCTTTGGGCTGTGTGATCAGGAGGACAGTGGGATGAAGGGAGTGATTATTGCTTTATTTTATCCCCCAGATGTGGAATGCCACGTCCCCCTGTGGCAGAGATAGAGTTGTTTGTCACAGAGACTGAGAAAACTTGAGTTTTGCTTCACACTTCTGCAGGTTCTGGGATCCCCCCATGCCACCTCTGGCTCCAAACCCTCTGTGGTGAGCAAAGCTGGAGGAAACACCAAGTGGTTTTTCCAGCAGCCCCATTGCTCCATGGGCCTGCAACCCTTGGAGATGCTGCTTGTCGAGCAGAACCAATGAAATTCCCAAAACTCTGCTTTCCTGGAGCACAAACAATCCCAAACAGTTCATTTCAACTTGATTGGACACGGGAAGGGAGCTGAGGGAAGCGATCCTGCCACAGGAGTCCACCTTAGGGTGGCTCATCACAGAATGTCCCCTTCCCTTCCCTTCCCTTCCCTTCCCTTCCCTTCCCTTCCCTTCCCTTCCCTTCCCTTCCCTTCCCTTC
>JAWWEE010000062.1:744026-793067 GCA_035221455.1 Xenops minutus
TGGCACAGGTTGGGCAGAGAAGCTGTGGCTGCCCCTGGATCCCTGGAAGTGTCCAAGGGCAGGTTGGATGGGGCTTGAAGCACCCTGGGGTAGTGGAAGGTGTCCCTGCCCATGGCAGGGGGTGGCACTGGGTGATCTTTAATGTCCCTTCCCACCCAAACCATCCTGGGGTTCTGTGATATATGTAAAATGAGCATTGCCTGAGCCAGATCCACTTTTTAACTGCTTGTTTAACTCCAGCAGCTGAACCTGCAGTTTACAGAGGGTAAGGGCACAACCACCCTCCTGTTGTCCCCTGTAGCTGATGACACCCCAAAGCCCTTTGTTCACTCAGTGTCTTGCACACTCCTTGAGCCCTGTGGGGACAAACACTGCGTGTGGCCACCCTAGTTGTGTCCCACACTGAATGGACAGAGCTTGTTGTAGAAGCACCAAACACTGAGGTACAGTCAGAGGAGCCTTGGGCAGACACATCTGGAGGCAGGGATGGGAATCAGAGGTCATGATCTGGGTAAGGGAAGACCTGGGGAGCACTGGGGAGAATGGTCTGCCAGGGCTTGGAGGGATTTCTCTCCACAACCTGCTCACTCTCTGCTCCTTTGGTACCCACCCTGTTCGGGGCAGGTTTCTCCTCTGTGCTGCTGCACACACACCTTCCACCCCACCCAAACTCCTGCAGGCTGGCACAGAACAGCACGTGGGGAGCAAAGTGCTGCTCACAAGGTGGAGTTTCTGTGGCTTAGGGTTATGGTAATTAATTAATTCTTTTTTATTTTTGGAAACCTGCAGCTGCTAGTTTTGAAACGAGCGAGCCCAGAGCTGCAGAAGGGGAAGAAAGGGATGGAAGAAAGGGACAAACAGAGCAGGGCCCTGAGCCTGCACTGGCTGCGAGTTTTTAAAAGACATAAAAGTGTGGCTTGTGTAAGAGCCATGTGGTGTTTAGGCCTGGCTGGAAGGCTGGCTCTGTGTGTGTGCTCTGAGAGGGAATCGATGGAGCAGCTCCACAGGCACGGGCTCTGCTGGCCCCCCTGCCCAGGCAGCCCAGGGCACCTGCTGCAGAGCCCTGCCACACCTCCTGCTCCTCCTCTGCATGGCCCACAGTGTCTCTGCTCCGAGGGAAAACATTCCTGCACTTCTCCAAACCCACATTACAAACATGTGCAGGATCCAAATGATTGGCCACGACACTCATATCTCAGGAAGGCAATGGAAAGTTGGTGAATATTAATAAAAAACATAGTGGCAAGAACCACTTGGTGTCTTTGTGTTCATTACATGGCACTGCAGGTCGTGCCTGCACTGAGGTCACTGGAGCTGCTGCTCCTGGGTAGAGCCAGAGTCATTCCCACCTTGCAGGAGCATCTGCTGCAGCTCAACCAGACAAGGCAGAGAGGGAAGGGAGGATTTAGTTCCTCCCATGGATGAGAAACTGAGATGCAGAGAGGTGAGGTGACCTCACACAGGGGCAGAACAGCTGACTGAACCAGGCTGGCACTGCTGAGACTGGAGTGAACCATCAGCCCACGGATTTTTCTGACTCACTAGAAGTTAAATCATCCCAATCCGGGGATTGCATCAGGGAGGGATCTTCCAGTGTGTGCTAATGCCAGGCTCTGGGAACAGCCTGTGCCACTCCAGTGAGTCACTGCCAAAGGGCAAATTCCCCTGGGAGCAGGTGCAGCTGAGGGCTAAGGGATAACCAGGAGGAGGAAGGTATGAAGGATGCTGGAAGGTTTGTGTTTGTACCCACAAACCAAGAGTGAGATGTGACAGTGGTCTGTAAATGCACTGGGGATGGAAGGGAAGGGAAGGGAAAGTGCTGCTTAGGCCAGTGGTGCTGGCATGAGCAAGGTCTGAATCAGTCATGAGCAAATGTCAGCCCAGAACCAGAAGAAAGTGTTCAAAGCTCAGAAAGAACTTACAGAAGGTCTGTGCAATGGGGAGCAGTGGGGGTGGAAAGAAAATCCTTCCTTCACAGAAACCTTGAGGATTTTGGGAAAGGAATGGCAGTGCATGGTCATGTGTGACAGCAGAGAGTGGAGCCCAAGAACTGCTCCCACTCTGGAGTTCAAATTAAGTGCCATAACCTTCCTTCACTGCTCAGGAATTTTGAAGAAGACTCTCTTGTTACACAGACTCCTTAGCACAACAGAGCCCACGCTGGTCTCCAGGCACTGCTGGAGCACAAATAACTCATAACACTAACGATCAACCATAATTACATCCTTCCTGAAGCAGAGATGACATATGGGAATACCAAAACTGAAGAGCAGGGAGCTCACTGCAAGCTTGTTCCATCCATTAATGACCACCCCGTGCTCCGTGAGGATGAGAACACGTCTGCTCTGGGATACCTGGTGCAAATCCAGAGGATTTAGAGCAAGCAAGCCTGGACTCCAGGGCATTGCTTTCTCCTCCTGAAGAGGATTCACTCTATCCCTTTGCTGGAACCTTTGCCTGCTGCTCTGGAAGGGCTGTGAAGGGAAAGGATTCCTGTAACTGGGCAGCTGGGTTTGGGATGCCCTGAGGGGACCAGTAGAGGGGACAGAGACCACTTTGGCACTGATGTGTGTGCCAGGCACGAGTGTGTTGGGGCTCAGAGTTAAAAGTAGACACCCACTTTTCCTACCAAAAAAGGGCCATGTGGGGGTGCATGTTGGGAATTGTTCTACACAACCTTCCATGTAACTCTCCTCACAATCCAGAGGATCCAGTGCATTGCCAAGGATGAGAGATGCTTTCCAGAAGAAAAGGACTGGAAGGTACCATGGCAAAGTCCTGTTCTCCATCTCCCTCTGTAAAATTTCTGTGTGGATGAGCAGCCCTGGGGGCTTTTCAGTGTGGACCTGCCTGTTCTCCTTCTCCCCATTGCTGCAGCACGGATTGCAGGACACAAGGGTGCTGTGGGGCTGGCACAGGGGCTGGGGAGCAGCAGGAGCAGTGGCAGCCCCTGGCTCAGGTTTCCAGCACAGTCCGAGTGTCCCCGGGAATTCCCCAGGAGAATTCCAGGAGAACTGGACACACACAGCAGTCCCACACACACTGATCTGGGAGAAAACGGGATTCACAGAAAGATGTGCAAGGAAAAGCAGCCCAGCCCCTGTTAAGACACTCTGGTTTGCCCTGTGTGTCAGCTCCTTGCTTAAGATCATTCTGTCTCCTGACACAGCGGGGCTGTTACAGACAATTTTTGTAATAGTTACACGATGATAATGAGAGTTCTTGCCTAACAAATCCCTCCAGTGAGTGCTTGTTTTAAAGCCTGGTTGGTTCTAATGAATTTGTTTAGAAATACCACCAAAATAGAAATATCTGTGCTATGGAAAGATATACATGTGCATATTAGATTTCATTAAGGAAGGCTGCTACCATTCGTGGCATGTGAGTTTGGGGTCAGGAGTGTCAGCAGCAGGAAAATCACCCTGGATGGAGTGAACTGGGTCTGAAGAACCACGAGTGGCACAGACTGCTCTGGAACTGCTCTGGATCCTCAGTGTGCCTCAACCACACCCACAGCAATGGGGATATCTGCTCCCAAGAACTCTCATCAGTCTTTGGGGATCAGGTGGGAAATGGTGATCTCTGCCCTCCTGAGCTTGTACCTGTATCAATAATTTCTGGCTCTGTTGATTTTCCTGGGTATCTGTGGTAAACCACGTGAAGTGTTCAAAGTGCACCCTCTGCCACCAATTCCTGGCCAATCCTAATTCCAGAGACTTGTCAACAGAGTCTTTACATCTCTGATGGTGACTTGCTGAGACACCAGATGCTTCCTGCATTTCATCTCTTCGTTGTTTTTTCCCTTTGCCTGCTTAGATTTTGGGCTCTTATTCCGTCTACGTGCCACGCTCCTCTTGGTGGGAGCCTCTGGGGACAAGTGCAGTAATACAAGGAATTAATCACACTTCTGGTTCTAATCAGGAGTCAGTCCTCAAGGCTGAGCTGCAATACGACCCTCAGGGACAAATCCTCAGAGTTTAGTAGGGATTAAATCAGTGGAGTTTTGATGGAAATCGAATTATACTGTATAGAAATTCTTCCATAAACAGAACTCGGCAGAAAAGGTGAAACCTCCTCAATTTTCCCCAGGATTTTAGAGAAGGGATATAATTTTCTGGTGCCTTTCACTAGGGAATCCAAAATAATTTGATTAAAAATTACATTTTTGAATGCAAAAGTAGAAGATTTTATTTTACATGAGAAAACCTCAGAAATCAGTTCACTGCAACCTGCAGCAAGGCAGTTCTGGAGGAGGGCAATGATGGTGATTCTTTTCCTTGCTGAAAGTACCCTTGGTCACACCCCACACACCCCAAGGCACGTGTGGGACACAGGCCAAGGCAGAATCTTTCATCCTATTCCATGTCCCACCACTCCTGAGTGCTGATGCTTTGGGTAAATGACCCTTGGGTAGAAGGTACCCACTCTGGCCAGGCTGGGCTTGCACATCCCCTTTGCCTCCAGGCAGGGTTGGCCAAGGGGCTGCAGAGCTCCCTTTCCCTGCTCCTTTCTGAGCCTGCCAAGCTCTGGTGGTTTGGACAAGTGGATGAACTGAGGGCATGAACTAATTACACTGATTCCAGTAGGAATGTGCAGATATCCAGGGTATGTTTCTCAGAATCAGGCACTGAACTCGACACTAACTTTAACTCCATACTTGGCCAGTTGATTTGAGTTGTGTTTGGAAGGACTTTTACAGGCATCTACTCAGTCCTGATCCAAGGAAAAGAAGACAAGTGATCCTTGTCATTCAGGTGAACAAGAACTTGTGACTCCTAGAAGGAAAAAGCCTCAGGTCTGACCTGCAGAGATCATAAAGGATCTCAGCAGAACAGTCTGTCAGCTGGGGAAAAGGACTTTCCCAAGGGACAGGATCCTTCCTGCATGGCAGGGTTTGGATTTTGCATCCACAGCATGTTCCTAATGTGAATGGCAGGACTGAAAGAGAACTGAACTCCAAACAGCTAAGACAAAACCAGAGGTGAGAAGAGGATGGTTGCCACTCAGTGTGGTGGTTTGAAAATAATTCCTGTTAAAATATATAGGGCTGCCAGCTCCAGTGTGTGTGACCATTTTGGGGAGCATTTCTGCCACTGACCTCCTTATTTCAGGGCACAAAGTCCCAGCCCCAGGTTCAAATACCAAAATTCACACACAGCAACCTGTGCCAATCAATGACACCTCAACACCTGATATTTACCTTAATAAATCCCATATTTCCAGTAACACAGAGAGTGTCTGGACACAGATTTTCCCTTTCTGCTTTCCTTTGGTAGCTTAGAGCTACCAACAGCTGCCAGGGGTGGCTGCCCACTGCTCTGGAAGTGGTTTTATTTCACCATCACCAGGGTTCTTGCCCCTCTGCAGCCGTGGCAATGCAAAGCTCAAGCACAGATGAAGAGGGCACTGTCACTCCAGGCAGCCTGGCCGGGCAGGAAAAAAACACAGGGCAAATGCTCGGTGCTTAACATTGTCTGAAGTCCCAGGGAGATTTGGAACAGGGGCAGTGGAGGAGTTACAGTTTCCTTTGTTCTGTTAAAAGGAAAAAGGAAACACATCAGGAAACCAGACTGTGGAGCACAGGAAGTCTCACTTTGGCTGATAAAAAGGAACTGATGTGAGGTTGGTTCAGATGCAGTTATAAGTCAATCAAGCTTGGAACAACAAGAAGAGTTATTCAGAAGAAACCAGAGAGCCAAATTCTGTGTTTCGCTGTAAAATGAGTATTTTAACCTCTCCTAATCTTTTCCTTATCTTCTTTTTTTTTTTTTAGAAAAAGCTGCTATAAAAACCCATTCAAATCCGAATTTTCTCATCGCACAGAAATCGGTTTCCTGGACTCACCACACCTTCCCCTGACCCCACCATACCTCACTCCAGTTTCTTCTTTTCACTCATCACCCAACTTAAAAAACTGTATTCTTGCTGATTTATCTCTTCCCCTCAGATCAAAACCAGCATTATTAAGAAGGGCAGTTTTTTTGTGCTGAATGAGAAATCGGCAAATGACTAATTAAAGCTTTGCTGCTCGTTATGATGTTTTCTGTCCCTCTGCATGATTGACAAGTGTGGGCCAATATAACGTTCAGTTCTTGGCTGTGCAGCTTTCTCAGGCTGAGGTGGTGGTGTTTATAAGGGTTTTTTTAATTGTTTCTTACTCCTTCAGAGCCCTGGTTGAGCTGTGGGTTACTTTGTGCTGGAACAAGATATATGCAAATAAATCCATGACATTTACTACAGGAGCTGTGTGTCTTACTGAATTTTAGGAAATAATGAGGAAAAGAAAGCATGTTTGATACAAATGAAGAGGGTCATTTTCTTTACAGCATCCTCCTGCTGATGAAGAGAAGCAAAGGCTGAGATTTCACGTGGTATCTCTGGGGTTTAACCTTCCTCTTCCCTCTATTTCCAGGGAGAGCTGTACATTCAGTGCCCCTTAGCCAGTTTGCAAGTGTTAATTAATCAAGAGGTTTTATCCAGAGCCAGAAGACTTTGATGAACTCCCAGGAATCAGCCTGGCTTTCAGAGGGAACAGAAAGCCTGGAAGCTGAGCAGAGATGCCAGCACCTTCCCAAACTGAGCTGCTCAATTACACACACCACAGAATACCCTGAGCTGGAAGGGACCCACAAGGATCCAACAGGACACCTCAACAATCCCACCTCACACCCCTGTTTTTAGGGCTCTGGCTTTGAAACAGGGAAACAAAACAGAATTAGTCACAGCCAAGTGTCTCTGGTGTCAAATATTGATGGTTCTTACTTCCAAATTTTGCCTTTGGTGCTCTTTGGAGGAGCAGCAGGTTTGTCAGGAGATGCTGAAGTGCCTTCAACACCAACATGCCCCCCTTTTGTTTGGGGCTCTGCCTGAGAGCTAAAGGAAAAGCTTCTGTAGCAGAGGTGGGGGAGGAGGGAGGGAACGTTTGTGGCTTTACTACAAGAGACAGGTTTCTAGATCGGTGTTACTGGCTGCAGATACACATCAGTAATTATGTGGCCTGGGTAATGAGAGCAAGAAAGAAAACAAGCAGCAAATGCATTAGCATCCTGCAGGCTTTGATATTTGGGGCTCAGCAGAGGAGATCAGCCACTGTCCTGTGCCACACTTGCTGTTTGTGCAGTTTGGGGCACCCTGCCTGTCCTGGCACAGCAGCCAGGGCACCAAATGGTTTCCAGAAGGAGGCAGAAAATGTTTGTGGAGTGATCTTTTGGTCTGTGTTTCCAAACCTGCTATAAATACACACTCACAGCCTCGTCCAAAAACACTTGTTCTCTCAGAAAATGCCCTGAGGTGTCACTGGGGACATGTGACAGGGCTCTGTGGCCCTGAGGGGACCTTTCTCTGTGCCAGTGCTACTAGTGCATTGGGCACTTGTGTTCCTGTGTGCAGGAGGGCACAGGAGAGGCACAGACCCTGGATATAGACCTGCTGCTCAGTTCAGGATGGAAGATCTGAAGGGAATTCCACATTTTGGAGGAGAATTGGCTTCAAACCAAGTTGTAGAGCTGAGTTTAAGATGCTAGACCTGCTTTTTCCAGGTGAGCTGTGCACATCCATGCACTAACACCAAAATTCTGCAGCTTTATGTGTTTAGCTAACCCACAAATATCTGGACAGCTGAAGTTAAGGCTCCCTTGGCTCCTTTTATTTTCCTGCTGGTGCATGTTTGCACTGAGGTGGGACACAAAGTCTTTCTCTAAGTGGTCAGGCAAACTCAAGCAGAATGAGAAATTTTTGCTTCTCAAAGGCAGCTGATGAGGGGCTGAAAAAGAACTTTATGCACTGATGTGTTACAGGATAAAACAGAATGGCAGTGCTCTGTCATGAGGTTGTACATTCCCATGTTCTAGACCTGAGCAGATGGGAGCTGAAATCAAGAGAAAAGCTTTCTGTAAGTCTATAAGGGAGAGACCTGAAGGAAATAAACTCTGCTTCCTGCAAAAATGGCTATAAATGTCCTTCCCCCAGCATATCTCACCTTCTCAGTGTGTCATCTAAGATCTCACTTCGAGGTGCAACCCTCCCCTTTGCAGCTCTTGATACTGAAATGAATAATGCTCTTACACAGCAGCCAAACTCTCCTTAGAAGAGATGCTACAAGGAGTGACAGGAGCTGGGCCTTTCCCCCAGGAGTATCAGAGAATTCAAACTGATAACTAAAATAAAAGCATGAAATCCTCAAGACATATGTTGCTACTACTCGAAGTGACCACATCCTGTTCAGGTAAAATCCACAGTGGTACAGAGTAACTCTGTAGGGCTCTCAGCACCTCTGAGTGAAACCCCAAGGACCCAAAATCTAAGCAGTTGCACTGGTTGGGTGTGTGTTAGGTTTGCTGCTGACCAACCATCCTTCCCTTAACAGGAAAAGTTATACCACAGGCTTGGAAAAGGCTTTCCCAATGTTTACTTGCAAGTGGGAGTCAGCATAGAGTGCTTGGAGTTGGCAACACCCAGAGTGACAATGTGATTTAAGCTCATGCTTGGAGGGAAAATGAAGCAGCATTGTTAGAATATCCCAATTACAAAGCATTTCTAACAGGTTTTTGCTGTTGTTCATTAGAAAGTAATTATGCTGTATAAATGTCCCCTGAATGGGGACCAGGGTATGAGGGAATATCGTCATTTATGCCTTGGGACTTCCAGATGGTTTTGTTCTGAACTGCTTTTGAGGGACAGCAACGTGGAAAGTTGTGGTGCCTCCAATCGTTGTGATTTATTTATAATTTTTTCAATCTGCAGATTAGGAGCCTTGCCCTGGGAGTCAAAGCCCTTTTGCCAGGAAAGGCCATCCCTCAGGGGCCAGAGTCAGGGTAATTCCAAAAGGGCCAAAGAGACATTTAAACTTGCTCAGAGGGGAAACATGTTCTTCGTCTGAGACCCTGAGGGCCACGTTTCAGGGCGAGAATGAGCGCCTGCAGTTCACAAATGACAAGAAACAACAATTGCTTTGGAACCCCTACCCCACCCTTGGCTACAGCAACACCAACACACGGGTCCTCCTCGTGCAAGGACACAAGGGGGGTTGTCATCGCCTTGAACAACTCAAAATGCACACTGAACCTCCTTCAGATGGTCTCTCTTATGGCCACGACACAAGGATAAATTCTGTGTTTTCACAGAATGAAGGCAGCAGCTATCCAAAATGTGCTTTTTCAAACAGGCATGCTTTGGCAAGTGCATTTGCTTTAATTATTCTCCACACATAAAGTGGAACTGAAACAATTAAACCAGTTTGAAACCACACCATTTGTTATTGTGAGGAAGTCCAAGCACGGGAAGCTTGCTGCTGATGAGGTGGACCTTTTTTGATTTAATTTGTGACAATAAAGACCAAAGAGCCCAAACACAATGTAAATTAATCAAAGCAGGGTGTTAACTCATAGAACATGGAATTTGAAATCTCTGAAGACATGCAATAAAAATGCTATCCGCTATTTAAAATTAGTGCAAACACAAGTGTCATGAGTTTCCCTGGCTCCAAATCATCTTCTGCAAGTGGTGTTTGCTGAATATGAACTAAATGTGGAAATTAACTCACAAAGATAAAGATTTGCTGCTCTTTTCCCTCCATAAAAAACCCTTGAGCATTGCCCTAGAGGGCACTTTACAACCCAGCCAGTGCTGGTATTAAAGATTGTTTGAAGGATGCAGCAAAAATTGCCACCAACCTCCTCAGTAAGTGATCTAATTCTCTGCAAGATAAATAACCTTTTGTGAATGAATAAAAGGTGTTCTAGACCTGATTGGCTCAGCAATATCATGTGGGATGGAAGTCAGTGCATGGTGGGGAAAGATGACTTAGTCCTGAGCTGATCCTGCACTATATGTTTATATCCATGAAGTTGCTTGAGCTTTGGGTTAAAAAACTCTGAAAACAAGTTTAATACCCACATCCACAAAGGGGGCAAGTGTAGCCTGGGATGATCCTGACCACACCTATTCTCTGACCATGCCCTATTTCCCTAGGAGCCTTTAGGACAGCTCAGGGCTCCAGAGGATTTATCTCTTCACTGCATAATTCCCCTGCAGCTGGGCAGATGTGCAGCTAAATTGTTCCATGTAGGTAAAAGCAGCCAGAGGGTCTGCCACCAAAACTCTTTCTGAATGGCATAAAAAGACTGAGAGAAAACTACAAGCCAAATACTGGAGCTTGCAGGGCAAAGGGAAAGATTTTCCTACTAGACTGTTCTCAAAGCCCTGCACCTGCCAAGTGTGCAGTTAAAAGTCTTTGGCTCAATTAAAGCAATTAGTCCGTGCAATCGTTTTGCATAAACTTAAAAACCCAGCCACTTGTCAAGTTTAAACTGCTCAAGAAGAAAGCCATGTGGAATACATAGCCCTGTCCCGAGTCAAGCCCTTCTCCCCTGCACAGCCAGGAATATTTCTGAGTTCAGGGAGGGAAGCACTTCTTACCCACACCGGAACTCAGATTTCATCTGCTCCCTCCCCGTGTTCTTGCTCTGGATGATGAAAGAGCCTTTGGCTGTGTTTTTCTTGCTCTCCAGTCACTTACATGCATCTTTCTGCCATATTTCCCCCGCACACAAACACCCAGCTCGGAGATAAATCAATGTGTACAACCTATGGCAGAGCAGAACTAAAGCACAATTGCTTTTAAATTGCTTTCCTCTGGATATGGCCAGGTTTGCTCTGCTGTGCCCCAGGACTCAGAGGCTCAAACCTGCAGCACAGGTTATATATGGAGCTCAGACATCAAAACCATTGCAGCATCTCAAGCTACATCCTCCCCTGCTGCCCTTCACCTGAGACAAGCCAGGCAAGGTGGCCTAACCCTTCTCTCTCAGGGCTGAACTGCAGCAAATCTGGCACTGCGTGGGGCTGATACTCCTTGGGATTCACTTCCCTTTTCTGGCTGGTAGGAAAATCTGCAAGAAAAGTCGGGCACTACAGAGCCCTGGTCTCAGTGCATGGTACAGAAAAGAGGGCCCTTGTTGGAGGTGACAAACAGGACATGGGCACCACTTGCTGCTGATGCTGGAATGGCTCGGTAGGACTCTGCTGTCTCTGGCTCCCGTTGCTCTTAGCAAACAGCCAGATTATTCCTGAACGACAGCAGAGCAGGCAGTGGGCAGGTCCGGGAGCCGGGGCAGTGACCTGGGATGCATCGAGTGAGTTCCTCCTTTGGCCACAGCCTCCCAACGTGACTGTAAGAGGAGCTGCGAAGTGTCGCAGTTCCTCATCCCCAACCGCAGGGGCTGCGGGGGGAGCAACAGCCCCGAGCAAGGGGCTAGCTGGGAGAGGAGCAGCTCCCCGGGGCTCCAGGAGCTCCGCGGGTGATGGGAATGCTCCAGCTCCCTTCAGGGGGCTCATGGCCTGGGCAGAAAAGCAGGTCCATGTGTGCACCGCAGCCAACCCACAGATGGGAGATTTCTGCACTTTCACTGCACAATATTTAGGGCTCCACAAATCAAAGAAGGTTGTGGGGCACTAAAGGTATCCTCAATGAGGCCCAGGTTACTTCTGCTGCAGATCTGAGGAGGTGGAGGGGAAAACCTGTCTTATTCCTGCCATACCTCCCAAATTTTGTGCTTTCACCGCTCCTGCTTTCTCCCTGCCTTTCTGACATTCACCCTTTCATTCCCTCTTTCTTTCCTCTTTCCAGTTTCTCTTCCTGCCCATCTCCTTCCCTCCCCCTTCTTTTGAGATCCTTCCAAACCGTGCACTTGTCACAAGCTGCAATCTAAGGGAGAAAGTTTCAGTTCCTGCCAGTTTGCAGTTTTTTTCTACCCAGGTCAGCAAAATTAAAAAAAAAATAAATTAAAAAATAAAAAAAAAAAAAGAAAAAGAAAAAAAAGGAAAAAAATAGGAAAAAAAGAGCACTCTAAGACGAATGACACCCCACCCAGGCGATAGGCATCTTCTTTCGAAATCCTCCTCCAAACCAAACACACCCACAGCGTCTCTCGCTTCAAGGCTCTTCTGTTCAAACTGCTTCTGTTCTCTAGCGCTCCCTCAAGAACAGCCCGTACCAACTGCACAAGGGTCCCCCAAAGCCAGAAAGCCCCCCCTGTGCTGCCCGGGCTTTGAGGAGCAGTCCAGGCCACCTCAAAGGGGCTTGGAAAAGGCTCTTTTCTTCTTTCCAGAGGCTGAAGGACCGGCGGGTTGGACGGGGGGAAAGGAGGGGGAAGCGCTCCCCGAGCCCCAGCAGCGTCCCCGGTTGCTCAAGGCCACCAGAGGTTGGTTATGTTCGTGGTTTATTTGCCACACACTCTGCTTCCCTTTCCCGCTGCCTCGCCCCGAGCAGGGCTGATGTTTCTCTCCCAACCCAAGGCTTTTTCCCCGCCAAAAATATAACCAACCCCAAACCGGTGGAAGAAACGCACGGGCGACCACCAGAGCCAGCAGAGCCTTTCGGGCGACCGAGCCAGATGCGGGGGCACATCTGGGGCAGCTCCGAGCCGGGGCCGGCCCCGCCGAGCCCCGCGGGCAGGAGCTGTCGCTGTCACTGCCCTCCCGGGGCCGGGCAGGTCCCCGGGCCCCTCCGAGCCCCCACCCCAGGGGGCACAGGCGGCTGCGAAGCCCCCCGAGCGGCGGGGAGAGCTCCGAGGCGCGGCGGCGGCCGAGGAGGAGGAGGAGGAGGAGGAAGAAGAGAAGAGCCCGGACAGAGCCGGCCCCAGCCCCGCACCCCTTCCCAGCGCCCCCCGGCCCCTCCAGCCCCCCTTACCTTAATAGTGCCGTCCATCTAGAATAACTTCCAGCCGGTACCAGCAATATTCCACACATTGACCCGGTTTAGCCTGCGACCGACGCCTCCTGAAGTTTTTTATCCTTCCCTCTCTTTTCGCTCTTCTCGCTGCCCCTCCAGCGGTTCTGCTGCTCTCTCCGTACCCCCTCTCCCCCTCTCGCCCTCCCTTCCTCCCTCTCTCTCTGTCTCTCTCTTTTTTTAACTTTGGTTGTTGCAGCAGAGCGAAAAAGAGACAGTTAACCGGATGAAACGTTTTTTCTGCTAATTTTGGGAAGTGAAGTCACTCGAGGAGGAAACTTTCGTCTCTCCGCTGGTCCTGCCTTCTTGATGAAAATATATATATTTTACATACAGGATATTTGCTCCATTTAGATAAGAAGGGGCAGAACAATAGCTACCTCTGTCACAGCTCTTGTTTGTCGCAGCCAGTCCAGCACAGCAGCCCTTGCCTTGCACCCCAGCCCGTATTAGCCAGCGCCGTGTGTCATCCCACAGTTTAGTTTAACGTGGTTTTTTGCCATTTTTTTTTTGCTTTTGGCTGGAGCAGCCTCAGCCTGACTCACTGAATTTCCGTCTCTTCCCACAGATTTTTTTATTAATGCGTTTTCCAGTCACCGGCAAAAATTAAGGGGAGAAGACCGTAAATACAATTCGGTCGCGGCAGGCAGAGGGAGAAAAGAAAAAGTCTGGCGATTAAAACGTATTTAAAGTGTATTTCGCTCCCCCTCCTTCACGCCTCCCAGCAAGGAGCGTGAGACGAGGGTCCAGTCCCTGCCAGAAATGAGCGGTAAGTGCAATAATGCAAGACAGACAGAGGACTCCAGCAATTAAACACAGGCTGGGAATGGGGCTATGGGCAAGCGGAGCCTCTTTGCCACTCTCGCCCCTTCCCCTCACTCCCACTCGTGTCGAGGGTGAGATGTCGGGCTCTGAAGGGAAGGCACTGGGATGGAAGGTTGTCCATCCATTTCTTTCAGGGACTGGGAGACCTTTCCCCAGGCTCACAGTGCTAGTCCCTCGCTAAGCTGCTAAAACCTCACTCAAATGAGGGGAGGGAAACCCACTTTATAAGCTAAAAATGACAACAATTCACAGTAATTGTCAGATCAGCTGAATTTTCCCTTCCGATGCCGTGTCCTAATGGGCACTGCAAACAAAAACACCCTCAACCACCAGCCTTTAAATCTCATTTCGGACCTGGCGAGCCCGTGACGTGCCATTCTCCCTTTCATTCAAACGGGAGCGATCACCAGAGAAGAAACTCGCTTTTCCTTTTTCCGGGAAAAGCTGCAACCTTCCAAAAGACGCGAGGAAAGGAGACAATACCCGCCTGTCCAAGTCCCCCGCTCCCCCCCTCCCTTGCAAAAATAACCAGCAGCGGAACACATCATGCAACACTCGGGGCGTCCTTTCTGCCCCACTTCTCCAAACGCTGCAACCGAGGGAAAGAGCAGAGCGGGGAAGAAGAGGAGGTGAAGCCAAGAAAGAGCAGTGTCAAGGCAGGAGGACACTCCTGCACGTCGGGTCTCTCGGTGGAGAGGATTACCTTGTCCAGGGCCAGTTGTGTCCAGGCTTTTTGTTTCCCCCTGTCTTTAGTCCAACCACGGGGAGGGGGGCTGGGGGTTGGGGGGAATCAAAATGATATCCAAAGTTATCCTGCACCCGCCCCTTCCAAAAGGGAAATGCTATAATGCCACTAGTGTTTCTCCTCGGCTGCGGCAGCGATGCCTTATTAATACTTTATTTCTGCAAGCCCGAAGCTGGCAGGAGAGAGCTGCAGATCCCCCTCGCCCCTCCCTCCCCTCCCTCCCCCTCCTCTGAAATTAGCCTCATCAATTCAGCTACAATTTTGGAGTTCACATGCAGACACGGGGCTGAACGTGACCAGACCTGGAGGTTTTGGGCTTGCTGCTTGCCAGCGATTGAGGCCGCCCGCAGCCGGGAGGTGAAGGGGGAGCGGAGGGGACAGCCCGGCCGCCTTCCCTCTCCCCACACCCCCGGCCTCCCCCTGTCTGCTCCACAATCCAGGGGTCTGCGCCGGGGTCCCCGGAGAGCAGCACATCTGGATGCTGCTAGCGGGGTCAGGTCCCCCCTTGCCTAGGGCCACAAGAACTGGAGTTCAATTAAAAGAAATCACCGTTAACCCTTTGCTTTCCTCATTACTCTTGGTTTTCTTCCCCTGCCCTCTGTGCCGTCCTCCTCCCCCGGCAATGTTCTCTCCCCGCTCCCCCCTCGGCGTTACCACATGGCAGGAGGCTGCAGCAACCAGAAAAGCCAGAGGTTATAGGGAAGAGTGAAACGCATCCTTTCAAAACCCAAATGGTTTCCTCTCTAGACAACACTCTCCACGAGCCCCGAAAAACAACGGGAGGTGGGGGTGAGGGAGAGGACAGACCGAGGACCTTAACCGCGAAAGGAAGGGGAAAAAAATCCCCTGGAAGGAGCCTCTGCCACCCACGGACCTCACAGGGCACTTTGGGTTTAGGCTGCGGGACCGACAGTGGGGAAGAGCCGGGAGCGGCGGGGACAAACCACCTGAAAACGTGCCCAGCTCTCGGGAGAGGAGCCCAACCCTCCCAAAAACAGCCCTTGGCCGGCCCCGGGAGCACCAAATCCGGCCCCCGCCGCGCATCCCCAGCGCTCCCAAGGGCGGGGAGGTGCCAAACAGCCCCCCCTCCTTCCCACCTGGAGATATTTTAGGAACCCAGCTCTGCGTTTTATGGCCAGACGGGCACCGTGACCCCCGGGGGCTTATTTTGCATGTCTGGGGAGGACTCGAAACGGAGCCTGGTCGGGTCACTTGTTACAGCGGGTCCCTCAGGGATGTTCGCGCTTTACCTTGTGGATTTGGTCTGACACAACATTTGCCAAAATCCAAGAGACAAAGTAATGAGCGAAGTTGTTAAACGCTGTATCAAGACAAGCCGGACAATTTACTGTTTCCCTCACAAATAACGTAAGAATAGAAGCTTTGCTTCATCTTTTCTTCCCCCTCTCCCTCCCACCCAAAAAAAACCCCTGAAGTTATCTCAAACTTTTTGGAAAAGACTGGAATATTCATAACCTCTGTGCGCCAAGCTCTGAATCATCCTAGGTGATTGCGCGGCGACTTTGGGTATTTAACTGTTATTTCACTGAGTATTTAACTGTATTTAATTCCGAAGGGAGCAAAGATAGACAGGGAAAGCCGGGCACGGGGCTGAGCAATGTGAGCAACTTCTAATCTGTTGCTCGACGTTTGGTTGCACATGTATATACAGCAAAGGAATTATGATCTGTTTAATGTGGTTACCACCAGACATCTGGAAAATCATTTGATCTTGGCAACCATGGAAGATTTCAAATGCTTGCATTGGGACAGGCTGGTAGAAATCAGTTATTCCTCAATTATTAGTATTATTTTTTCTTTTCTTTCACTACGCTTGTGAATGAAACGAAATTCTCGAGCCACGTTTTTAATTAGTTCAATATTGATCTCAAGCGCTCGGCGTGTCCCCACCTCCTCTCGTCGTCTGCATTGTTGGGTCCCAGCGGTGCAGCCTCACACGGAGAAGGTGACAAGGCGGGTTTGGGGTGACCCGACCAAAATAAATAGGGACACACCTGGGGGGATTGGGCCCGTCACTGTTTCACGTGCGGTACCAAAGGAGTTAATCCCTCGGTGTAGTTCCATGCCTGGAAATACAGAACTTCACGGAACTGCAGAACCCTAAAGACAGGGACTTTCTGTCTGGAATTCCCACGGGATTAAGCGGACGTCACATCATAATTAAAACCGTCTAGTTATTCCATAGGAATAAACATCATGGAAACCTTCCCGAGCCTCTGCTGCAGGTTGGAAATATGATTTTCAGAGGATGGGAGAGGGAATTTGGTTTATATCGCCCCATGTGACCCCAACAGCATCAGCTGAGCTCTCGTTAAACCCAGCCTGAGACTATCCCTGTGGACTCACGCGGTGAAAGAGGGAAGGGAGCCCCCAAAAATTCAGCAGCCACGCCCAGGCTTTGTCGCTAGAAAGTGGCTCATTTTCCTCTAACTGAGACAAAGTGTCCTCTTGGTTTTTACCATCTTTCTCTGTACACGTACCTTGTGCTATGTATTTATATATATATGTATATGTATATGTATATATATATATATATATATATATATATATATATATAGGCATGTATATATTATACCTTGTGCTAGGGATATTATATGTATATATATATTCCTATATATTCTATTCTCCATAAACACATTTCACAATGTTTCCCATCATTCTGCACTTGGCCAGGGTTTATCTGACTCCAGACTTCACTAGAGGGAAAATCTCCACCAGCCTCAGTGAACGTTTGGAATCTCCGGCTCTGCCTTTCCTCTGGCACCAACTTTGTTGCAGAATGAAAAACGCAACGTGTTGTGTTTATTTTCTAAACCCACATTTCTTACAAGCAAAACGCCCAAACTACAGCCCTGGGATTTGATGCCCAGAAACGAATCCCAATTCTAAACGAAACTAATTGGGCAAACCTCTGCTTTTCAGCTACAGCAATAAAAAGGAATCAGTGGAGTGTTGCAGCCCCACAGCTGAAGGATCGGGTCCTTCCTACCTCCAGGAACAGCCCGTGAGATTTGGGAACTTGAAGCCGGAAAGTTATTCCCTGCTAATCGGTCCTAAGTAAAGAATAATGTCTTAAAAGTGGTGTGGAGAAGATGCAGTAGCTTTGAAGCTGCGTCGCAATTAGGCGGAGAGCGGGGTAAGCGGTGTCCTGGCTGCTTTTATTTGAGCTCCATGTCCCAATAAAACCACCCCCGCCCTCCCTTCCTCCCCCATCCCGCAATTATTGGAAAGCTAAGGCACAAAAAACAAAAATAGTGAAGGCCAAAAAAACAGACTGCAGTGCACTAGCTCCAAACGTCTGGCCCCTCGCTTGAGGCCATAATTAATTTGAGATTTATTTTTATTGGAGAACCCAGTCTCGTCTGACCTTAGCCAAACAAGACTTCAGCGAGACCCTTGATGCGCTTGAATGGAACAGAATATTTCTCTCTAACTTCTCTTCAGGCGTCCGTGCCTGCTTTGAATTTGTTCCTCAGACTTCATATATTTGGAGATTTACAGGAAAGATTTAAAGCATTTTCCCTCCTTAGCATTCGCTCTCTTTTTTCTTCCCTTTTTGCTCCCTTTTCTCTCCACACCTCTTCTCCATCTAAACACGGAGCATTGGAAAGGCTGGAATACAAAATTCCCTAGATCCAACATATTGAGGGGGGCGTTTATCTGTAAATTGTGAAAGAATGGAGCATTTAGAAGGTCGCAGAGCTGGGGAGGGGGGTTGCTTGCTGCTGTCTAAGGGCGAGGGTCACTGGAAAAGCTTATCCCTTGTGCCCGAGGGTCTGGTTTATTTTAGAAAGCTCCAACATGCCACATTTCCAGGAGAGAAACAACTTTTCTCCCACCTTCTCGACCTAAATTCAAACCACGTCTTCAAGGTAAAATGAGAAAGGACCAACAACAGCCCTTCCCCAGGCAGCGCTCGAGGTGAGCCCGGGGAAAAGTCAGGACACCGGCAAGTGGAGAGGGATTTTTCTCTGTAAAATAGAGAGGTAGGTGCAAACAAGAACTAAATCCTTAAGCAGCGAGTTGTCATAAGGCATTAATCGGCGACTTGCTAAAGACTAACAATTTAGTAGCGTTTCTGCCCCAAGAAATGAGCGTCAAAAAGAGAACGGTTCGGTATATAAGTAATTAATCACCACGAGTGTGAGAATGACGTAGGAGCTCAGCGGAGCTTCTGCCCACAAAGCTACTGCCCTTCCCACCTCCCCTGGAGGTGCCTGGACCCAGGTGGGAGGGACCCAAATCCTGCGGGAAGGCGGGAGGGGAGGGATGGGGGGGTGGGAAAACAGAGGGGGGGGAGGAAGAAGAGGCAGAAAGGATAAAGCGCCAGAGGATGCGCTCAGTGGGAACAGCACCACCCGAAAAACGAGTCCCTGAAGGTTCTGGGTTTCCCTTCCCTGCCGGGTTCTCCGGCTGTTCGTGGAGCGCAGGGCGCGCATCCCTGAGCACCTGCGGGCCGGCAGCGCTGCCCCTCTCCTTCCTCAGGCATCATCCCTCTGAAATCCCGGGTATCCTTCCCTTGCAACCTGCGCTCCTGCCCAGCGGCAGGGAGGACGTGTCCGTGCCGGGCTTTGGCAGCGCCCTCCGCCTTGCCCGCTCCAAAGAAAACCTCACTGTTTTGTCCTTAAAAAAAAAAAAAAAGAATGAACCCCCCTCTCCCTTTCGGGCTTCTGTAAACTTTCCAGGCGGAGTGAGAGCAAGAACAAACCCAATATTGTTTCCAGCCACGCAGCCCATTTTGCCTCCATGAATATGCTTCTTTGTACGGTCCCGCAAACGTTATGGCTGCATTAAAGCCATTTTTACAGCGAGGATCCCGCCCTTGCCCAGAGGTGGAAAATCCATCCTCGTGCCCCTTCCAAGGTCTGGGCTGGAGACCACGGTGTGTTGGAGCTCGCAAAGGGCAGCACCACTGTGTGGGACATGGTCTGCAGGCGTGGCAGAGGAAAGGGAGGCAAAAACCGGGATGCCGGGACACCGGGAGCATCCCCGCCCTCTCCTGTGCCTTCTCCTGCTCGGGCCAGGGGACTTCACCTGGCGAGTCCTGCCTCAAGGTGGCACGGCCACCTGGGCAAGAGGCTCCAGGAGAAGGAAAGGGGTTCCAGGAGAAGGAAGGAGCTCCAGGAGCAGGGAGGGAGGTTCGCCCCGGGATGCCCCGGGCAGGGCAGGGGCTGCGTTTCCAAGCAGGGGAAGCAAAAGCAGAAGCGCTGAGTGTGCGAGGAGGGGGCGATAAGAGGGGAGATAAGCGTTTGGACATTGCCCAAGGGGGTGAATAATGCGCCCCCCAAAATGAGTCCTGTACCGCCTTTCCACACATCTTAAACCACAAACTGGTGGTGCAGAAGGGGAGCAGAGTCTGCTGTGGCCCGGGGTAGCTCGTGGCAATGGTAATAATTAAAACATCAGTATTCAGAGGTCATGTTGCTTTGCTTATAGCCCTAATTCTTTCCATATCCCTACAGTCAGGATTCCAGTGCTGTCTTCTTTTAAAATTTAATTTCCCAATTATATTACATGTTTCATTCTCTAAAGTCAAATGCTCATGTTTAGATGAGATTAGCACCCTCTGATATACTGTAAATTATTAAGTACTTGCAGATCAGTAAATCCCTAATGATATGAGGGATATAAATACTTTACCAGTTATGTAGAATAAGCCAGTAAGGATCAAAATTAATTTATATTTTTATGAATTCCCACCCCTCCATTGAGTTAAGGCCCAGAGAAGAAGTGTGTGTGAGAGATAAGGCTGGGCAGTCCTGTCAGGGGCTTGTGTAGGGTCTGTTATCAGGGCTTGAACCACATCCTAAGTGGCTGTGATGTAAACCAAGGTGAACTTCAACCAGGGTGACTCCACTTGCTAAAACACCACTCTTGTTCAAACTAGCCATTTTAAACATGAATTCCTCCTCCTTTCACCTTTCTCACTTCACCCCTCCAGGCCATGACAAGAACAGTGTGACCTGAAGGTCACACCTTCTTCTGGAGGTGGCCAGAGGCTGTTTGGTACCCCAGGGGTGTGACACTGAGTTTGTTTCTCCCGGGAGCTCCAGTGGAACACCCCGTGGCAACTCCCCCTCTGGTACAACATACAGAGATAGGGCATTTTTCTGTACAAGGCACAGAATAAACCTAAAATTAGTATGCATGGTGCATTGGTCGAAGAGGATTCATCAAAAACATCAATCCAAATGTTGCTTTTTCGGATGGTGTAGTGTTTACATCCCACAAAAGTAATAAATGCAATACCTCTCCCTCCCATAGGACAAGGAAGTAAGTGTTTTTTGAGGAAGGAATGACATGTAAGAAAATAACAATAATCATTATTATTATCATCTGGAAAGAGGGAAGAATTGGGATTCAACCTTCTGCTTTTCAAAGTTCTTGCTCACCACAGCTTGGGAAGCCCTAAAAGATTGGTGTGTGGGGAAGCAGGAAAGAGAAGTCTGGACAGCACCTCGCTCTTACACAGCAGTTGTATCTGCATTTTAAAGGTGGAGAGATGGAGGGATGGGGAGTTGAAGTGTCTTTCTTAGGAACACCAAGCCCACTCCCCCAGGGCTTGGATCCCATGCCATGTTCCCCACTCTCTGCCTAGAACATGAGTCAATCCCAGCTCTTTTACAAATAAGGCACTGTCAGAGCCTCTCTTGGCTCTGGATGCACCTGAGTCAGTGGGAAGTGTCACCAAGCTCAGAGGGGCCAGAGACTGACCCAGCCCATGTGTTTAATGTTCTGACTTCCCTGAATTTAATCCCATTCCCACTTTTATGAATGCCCCCCCCCGCACTGACTGAGCTCCCCAAGTACCACTGGTGCTGAGCTGCCCAACCAAACTTTAAAGAGACGTTTCCTTTGTGTTCAGGTGGTTTTGGATCAGACTTCTATGAAAATCCTGTGGATTATTTTTAAAGCACAGGAACAAATCATTTCCTCGATGACATTGGAGTGAGAGGCTTTAGAGACAAAACACCAGAGACAAAATCCTGTGTCAGCTGAAGGGGAAGGGTTGTAATAAAAGGCAGAGTTCAGCATCACACAACTCCCTCATCCCTGCACGCTCACACACTGGGCAAGTCCTGCCTGAGGAGCTCTTCATGGTGGATCAAGGACATGCTTATGCCAAGAGGACTTTGTGCAATCCCTCTGCCTGCAGGATTGTTCTCAATGAGAAGGCTGGCCCAGCTCAGTTCTGGACAGACTCGCTCAATCCTGCTGGAATGTTAAATTATTTAGGCCTGGATTTTGGTTCCACTTAATTCAAAGGGGATTTTGCTACTAACTGGAGCAGCAGCTGGATGTGGCCTCCCAACAGAAGGCAGCAATCCCAGACTATAGGATGTCACAGGGCCTTCATGTCTTCATTGTAAACAGAGCCCATCTCAGATCACTGCCCACAAACAGCAACTCCAAAGAGAATTCATGCTCAAGCCATGCACAGACTGGGCAACATCTTTCTCTGCTTGAACTGGAAGGGAATTTCCCTTCCCGAGACTTGAATTTCATTTGTTTTCCACAGAGTTTCTACTGTTGCAGAATCTGGCCCAGAGCTGTATGAACTTAATGAGCAAAATTAAATCACCACCGTCCCCTGAAACACTGAGCTGGGAGTGATATCAACCCAGTGGGGAATCCTGACCATTCCTGGTTGGATTTGTTCTAGAAACCTGGTCCAGAGAACTGCACAAGTTCACCCAGCCTGGGAATACAGGTTGGGAGTCAATCTTAAATTGCACCCAGTACTCCTAACAAGCTGCCCAAAGTGAGCCATAACCCAGGGATTAAGTCCAGAAAGCAGTGGATCATTCCCAATAATGTGTATGTACAGGAAAACCCCAGTTGAGATGCGGATCACTGACTAAGGGAGAGCACAAAAAAAAGAGACCAAATTCCTGTAATAAATTATTCATTACAAATTATCCACCCAGCTCTAGTTAACACCCTTCTGTGTTTCTTCAGGGAGAGAAGAGGCTTGTGTTTTAGATTTTCCCTAAGTGCTGTTGCATGCAGGGTTTGCCTTAAACGTGTAACCCAGATGTCCCAGACTTGGTTTATTTACATTCTTGGGAACTGTTGTGAAAAAAACCCTATATGATGTCAAATATAATATTGTACTCGATTGAGTTATAAAGGGACAAGGCCGTGCCAACTCTTCTTTGGTATTTGTTTTAATCTTAAGAAAAAAGAGAGAAGCAGAAGTGGCACATCAAAATACATTCTGAGATCCATTTTTTAATTTTTACACATATATGAATACAAACGACTATTTAAAGTGCAAGATCTAGCAATATCAGCTTAAAAAAAACCCTGAAGTTTATTTGCCTACTAAATTGTATGGAAGGACTCAAGGAAAACCACCAGGAACACTGTGAAAGAAATCCCAGCATTACACAGCATTGCCTGGTGTGACAATCCATTTCTTCAGTAACTGAAAGAGATGTTTTGGTTTAATTCATTAAATATTTCCCCCCCTCTAAATCCATTTTGAAACGTACCTTTCCAAAAACACACAACCTCCCATATCAGCTTGCATGTTGAATTCAGGGGTTGGCACAGCAGAGAAAGAGAGGGAAGTGAAAGGAAACTTCGCTCTGTTTCAGGCCCAAAGGGTGTGTGGGGGAGCAGAAAACTGGAGGGCAGTTTGAGGAACCCCTGAGAGACAGCACTGGGAGCACAGCACCACTGTCTGTGGGTTTGGGAGCAGCAAACCACTCTGTAAGGGAGCTCAGGACACCCACCCTGACTGTCACCCTGCTCAGAGGGTAACCCATCAAACCAGTAATAAAACACAAAGCCACTTCTACACATTGTTGGGCGCTGGTTGTACACGTTTAACTCAACCCTGCACAGTTTCAGAGTGAGAACTGATATTTGAGTCTCTCACCCCTCACCCATTGAAGGCAGAGGGATTATTTATTTCTGCTAAAGTCAGTAAGAAAACAAGATTTTCATCTGATACAATGAAAGTGAATTTTGGAGATTTGTGATTTTTGACATTACCTGTTTAAAGATGCTGTCATGTCTTACCTTGACGTAAGACGAGGTGTCTGGTACAGTCTGAAACATCCTTACTTGTTTACTAGATATATTTAAAGGTCCAGAATTTGACCTGAAAGAGATTTTTTTAAAAAAATCAAATTATACATAGGTGTGTGGAAAAGTAGAGAAATAAAACATGGTTTGAATAATTATATTAGTAATAACATTTAAAGAGAAGTAATCAAGCATTTAAGTATAACTTTTAAAGGACACAGAAACACATCCAGAACAGTAAGTAAAACTCAAATAAATATTAGGACTTCACAAAGTAAGGGTTTAGTTCTACTTTTTAATAACAGTTTGGTTGGATTTCCCCTCATCCTCAGGAAAAGGGCTTTCTTCACTTCTGACCAGAGCAGAGGGAAATGTTTGACATTTGATTAACTGAATTTCTTAGCCAACAATTAAAAGCCAGCTGAAATACTCATGTTTTCATGTCGAGACTAGTTAACCCTATTGACTTGTATCCAAGGGTTTCACTTGGCTAAATGAAGGGCAGTTGCCTTCCCTGGCTCATTGAAACCATCCCGAGCCATTAACCTGCCGGCCTCCACTGATTTAAGGAACCTTTCTCACCAACAATAATTAAACAATAAATTAAAAAAAATAGCGAATGGAAGTATCCTTGCAAATATTTTGGAGTGGGGAAATATACCCTCAGGATTGTCAATCTCAGCCTTCCTAGTTCGGATCCTGCTCAAACTTTATCTCAGGCTTAGATCAAGGCACTACATCTGTTTTTCTGTACTTCTAAGACTTGATGATCTCCTGATGAACAGGGGTTTTTGCCTCACCCCCCCAAGTCATCACTGCAGAGATTAACAACGCTCGTGGAAATATAATGGTGTGTGGGAAAACACGCGCTAAAATATCTGACATCTGATTTTCTTTTCCTCCTTGGTGTCTTTCTTCCTTTTGGGGAGCGCCAGAAAGCGATGAGCTGGCTGTAATTAGCGCATCATTAGGCAGCACAAGCACATTCACACACTCACACACGCTCAGCATGCGGCTCCTCTGCCCGTTTTCCCGGGCTGGGAAGGGAAAAGTCGCACATTTACCCCGAATTTACTACAGAAAAATGACACGACAGGATTAGAGAGATGCAGGAGCGGCCGCCACCCCCGGGCTGCTGGGGGTTTCTCCTGCAAGCTCTCCAGGACAGGCTGTGGGGTCCTGGCTGCGCACTTAGCCCGGTCTGTCCGGGTCTAATCCAAGCCAGACCCGGTGCTTAATCACGGACCTGCTTAATGAGCCGGCCCTGCCGCCGGACCCGGGGCTGTGTCCCCCTCCCAGCCCGGGGACACTCCGCGCCCCCAGAGCCACCGGCACAGCTGCTGACTTAAAGCACGGGAAAAGCACAAACAAGAGAAAGAAACCCAAAAAACAACCCCCAGCCCAACAACTGGAAAACAAAAGTTGGCTATCTGCACGTAACCCCCCTTTTATTGATTTCTAAAGCATTTATTACGCGGCCAGCTGGCACAGGAGGGCAGCCGGCTCCAAAGTGGACAATGTGTTTCTGATAAGTACAATTCTTTTTTTCCTGTCGTCCTCCCTCCTAACACATTCCAGTTTCTTTTGCTTCTGAACTTGCAAGGGGGGGTGGGGGTAGACAGAGCGGAGGGACAAGGTAATTTTGCTTCGCCAGTAAATTTTCTGGGGTCAAGGATTCCCATATTGGTTTCCCCCGTTCCCCTTTTTACCCCTAATTAGCACTTCCCTCCTTCCCCCCATTACCTCCCTCTTCTAATTGCGCCTGGGCATATAAATAAATACATCTGCATATTTTGGAGCCGGTTTTCAGAAGTCTGCAGTGGATTATTTATCAATCGTCTCGCCCTGCCAGCGTCAGTCGCAATATAAAAAAGGCCTCTTAAACTACCTTTAGAATCGCCTCTTGCTCATTCTTATTACTAGGATTTAAATGACTCACCTTTTATACCCTTTCCCCTCAACCAGTGGCAGAGCAGTTTGTAACGATCCAGGTTGAGACCGAAAATAAAGCTCCCCACCAGCTGTGGATTACTACCCTTGCCGCTGCAGTTTTGCAAGGAGAAGAGAGATTTAAACTTGTTGGATCCAGAGCAGCGCTGAAGTTAAAATTCCCAGCCCATCCAGACAGGCTGCATCAACCAGGCATTTCCTCAGGGGGCTTCTGTGCTGCTCGCAGCTCCAGGACGTGCTTTCCTTTCCCTCGCTTCTATGCCCTCTACTTTTCATTTGATTTCCGTTTTCTCCCCCTTATCAATATTCCAGCTGTTCCCTCAGATTAATCGTGGCTCCGGGAACATCTTCGCCCAATGAGCCCTCCTGGTGCTATGAGCGACTTTTAAGAACACACCGAAAAAAAAAAAGAAAGAAAAAAAAAGAAAGAAAAAAAATTCACAACTTTCTTAAAAAAAATATTGCTGAGGAGTCAAGCCGAAAAGAGACGCTGAGTGGAGCTCAAGTGCTACTTTAAATCCCCCTTTTTAAATAAGGAAGTTTCAAATATCCGTTTTTAAATCATCGTTCCTTACTTTGAGCTTTCCCCCTGCCTCTTACCTTGGAAATAGTTAACCATTTCCCCCTGCAGCAGCACTGCAACCATGGCAGAGCCGCTGCACATGCACTCGGCTGGGAAAGCGAGCTGGAATCGGCTCCAAGAGATTCTTTTGGATCAAGAACTCCGCATTTCTCCCTGCGAGCCGAAGCCTCCAGATATTTTAGCTATTTAATAAGAGCCTATCAAATAGTAACGCGTCCAGGGAGGGAAAGGAAACACATCTTCAATTCAGGGATGTATTTTTCTCTCACGTTTCTGGTGCACTTTGTCATCTCAGAAAGGCTCGCAGATAATATTTTGCACTAACCTGGGCAAGAAACTTCCAGGGATTTTAATACAACATCAGTTTTAAATGCAACCCTCAGAAGGGTTACCAAAACTATTTGGAAAATGTCCTTCCATTCCCTATTCTCTTTCTCTCCTTGCCGGCTTTGCCCCAGATTCCAACATATTGAAACATTTTTCTCCTTAATAAGAGGAACATATAAAGTGAAGGGGTGAAAGGGCAACTTGGGAGCCGTGCCTAGAGCTGCGCACACAATTTACTCTCTGGTAGACGAGGCGTTTAGCATTCCTCCCAATTTCCAAGGAAAACAGACTCAGACCTGTACCCAGTGACCAGGGACCTCGCCAGAGCCACTTTTTAATATAGAAATTCCTCGGATTCTTTGTTATTACTATAATTGCTGTTGTTTGTGGCAAGAGAAACTGTTCCCTGAGCAAGATAAAGCGACGGGGATTTTAGGGAGATGCTACCTTTGGATGGCAGGAAAAAGCAAAGCGACGGGAGGGACTCGGGTAGGAGAGAAGGGGAACCGGGGGAACAAATAGAGTAAGGGAATAGGCTAAAAAATACAAAAGAAAGGGAATCGTGGGAAGGGGGGAACCCCAAAACCAGCGTTGTCATTTTTAAATGGCTTTTAAAAAAAATATAAAATCGCGTGCCCGGGGTTAAACCCGCTCTTTCCAAGCCTTAATCTGATTATTCTGCGGGGATGGGAACAACTCTTTCTGCGCTCTCACAACCGAGCCGGCTTGTGACCGAACGGGCTCACGTTTCAAAGCCATCCTTCATTCTTTTCTCACGTTTCCACGTGCGAATTACACAAAACAAGGCGCTGAAGAGGAACCCCGAGGGCTTTACTATTGTGTTAACAAACGCCTCTTCCCCTTGTTTTCCTGGCGGGGCAGGTAAGAGGCGCTCGCATCGCTCCCCCCGTGCGTTTTTCCTGTTGTTTTCCTTTATTCTTCAAGCAAACCCCAGCCTGGCTCTGCCAGCCTCCCAACCTGCAGTGAAATGAAGTCGCAAGGCTGGCGTTAACAAAAAGCGCTCCCAAGTTCAGGGGAAATGCCTGCCCTGAATCCCGAGCTGGCTTTGCTGCCCCTTGTAATGAAACCCCAGAGTGGCTGGAGAAACCCATGTGGCCAGTTGCAGTCATCTTGGGAGCTTTACTAGCCCAAAGAAAATTGCTGGCAAATTGGAAACATCTGGAGCATCGGAGAGCAAGGGCAACACCAAAAAAAAAATAAAATAAATAAACCCCATGACCCCCCCCGCTCTCCCGAGCAGGGAAAGTTGCCGGGGTTTTGTTTATACAAATATCTCAGAGGCAGACACGACATTTCCAGTTTCCCTCACCAAACCGTAGGTGACTTGTACATAAGCAACATTTCAACATCCATCACCGGCGGTGATTTCTTCAAGATGCCTGCGAAAGCCCCGCCGGCGCTCCCGTGGCAGCCGCTCCTGCCCGTGCCCGTGTCCCTTTAACGGGGTGCGAGCAACACAAACAGGGACTTAAACCCCACAAAGGATCTCAGGGCGAGGGTGCGGGGGGGACCTGACAAGTGCTCCAGTGCCATAAGCCTGTCAGACAATTGCTCGAACAAATGAAACGGTGGAAAAGCTCCGAGCCCTGCGAAATGTGCTCTTTTCATGTTTTCTATTTATTAGATACGTTAAGAGAAAACAGACTCATATGAGTCCCAAATGTAGGCAGAGTATTAAAAGAGGCATGTGAATGCTCCAGCAATTACAGCTGAATTTGATTAAAAACGTCATGAGGGCTGCAAAAGCAGGAGTTACCTGATACACTAACCCTGAGGTTGCTTTAGGATGAATTATAACACAATTCATTTTATTTTAATAGGTCACTATAAGATTAACTGTTTAAGGATGGAGCTGTGCTATAAATGTTTACATCAAACCAGAAAGAAGCAAGCTTTGCTTTCTGGTTGTTTAGAAATAATGTTTATTACATTTTAAAATTCTTCAACATGTTAATTAGAAATAAGAGGAAAGTATGTGAAGTCAAAAGGAGTTCCAGTTCTTGACATGGAACCACACACACACTTCTGGGCTTGCTTCCCCTTCCTGGGAGCAAAATGTGGGGGGCTTTAAGTGGCTGTCACCATTTCCAAGTGCTATGGGAAAATAAGGACAACAATTTGTTTTCCTCCTGCTCCTCTCACGGGCTTGATCCAGAATTCGGAGGCACTTTGGAGCCTGGTCAAGGTGAGCTCCCAAAACCCGGGGTGATGACTCTGTCTCAGTGAAATCAGCCACCACAACACCCAAATTTGTGTGTTTAGGAGGGAGCAAGTTTGAAGATCCATCAGTGACCAAGGGGCAAAACCTCACAGGGATGAAGGACTTCACCAGCCCTCCCATGTCCTGCTCCCCCCCAGGGACTGTGAACGGGCTTTGGGTGGAACAAACGTATCTCCCAGACAGGTCCAGGAAGTGGAATAAAAATTCCTCCTAAATTCCCCCTCGGGAAAGAACTGGTGAAACACAACTGCTGTGGAGAGGTGTCCAGCTGACTTGTCATCTGTGGCTGCAAATTCTGGTTTTTCCATGTGCTATCTTGAAGCAATATCTAGTAATAAAATACTTGTGCATGGTTGGAACTCTAAATAGAAGTTACATTTAGTTATCATTAGCCATATTCCTGAAATTAAAATATTAGTCTTATATGAAAATCCTCCCCGTTAAAATTCATTTTCATTTTCAATTGATGAAAAGGGCAAATTTAGAATTTGAGGATGAAAACCAATTTCTGTAATAAATGACCATTGCAAAAAGGTTTCATTCAGAGCTGAGAAAGACCCTTTTCAGTGAAGATCTACTGTTTCATTTCCATTAACCAATCCAAGTAAAAGCACTTTGATGAATTCCACTGAAAATCAGCAAAACCACTAGAAATATTTTTGGGAAAGACATTTCAGCTTTGCTAAATCACTCTCTGCCATGAAAACCACCTTTGAAATAGAATATGTTTCACCCTGGTCTAATATTAGTGATGAATGTGATTAGTGTATTCAAATAAATAATCATAAATTATTGATAAAATCACTATCACAACAAAAGGGGAACTTTAGCTACAGAGATAAAATGAGGGGATAGGGCAAAAAATTGCTGTCATTATTACATTCTATATTATTCTTGAAAAAGGAATGTTAGGTGAAGGTTCATGTGCGTCCCAGGAATTTTAATTTCTTTGTTCCCATTCTGCTTAATGGGAATGAGAACCTTTGGCTTTTGCTGAACTGTCTGCACTTGGGGACATGTTTGGAGTACTTATTTTTACCAGTGTTTATTGTGAAGTTAGAAAAAGTGTGGGTTTGGTGTTGTTGTTAAAGACCCGATCATTTACAAAACATTGGAGTTTCCACTCCCACTGTTTATAAACACTGGAGGAAATGATTTACTGTCTGCAGGATGTCACGGAGCTCCCGTTAAACCAGTTTGGGCTGGTGACTGGTTCGATCCTCAATCCCTGTGGGTTGTTTCCCTTCAGATTTTCACCAGTCTGTAGCAATACCCTCCTGCAGGTTCCCTTAGGCAGAATACAAGTGTTAAAATGCAAGTAAGGCTTCACAGACAAACAGGCTGGCAGGAAAGTTTAAGGATGGGCGGATAAAACCTTAGACCCCACAACAGCACGGTGGGCAGAGGGGGCACAGGAATCCCTGGGGCAGAGGGGCACAGGAATCCCTGGGGCAGAGGGGGCACAGGAATCCCTGGGGCAGAGGGGGCACAGGAATCCCTGGGGCAGAGGGTTCTGATTCCTTAGTGGAAGAGGTGCAATCCCTGGAGCAGAGGGATCTGATTCCTTAGTGGAAGAGGTGCAATCCCTGGGGCACAGGGATCTGATTCCTTAGTGGAAGAGGTGCAATCCCTGGGGCACAGGGATCTGATTCCTTAGTGGAAGAGGTGGAATCCCTGGGGCACAGGGATCTGATTCCTTAGTGGAAGAGGCAGGACAGGAACTATCTCAAACCCTTCACACCACTCAAGCTCTGCTCATCCCAAGCACTCCCCCAGCATGAAGCCTCTGCTCTCCTGGGTCCTCACTGCTGGAGATGTGGCCCTGGGGACATCTTTTTGCCCAGGATTTTTGTGTTCAGCCCCTTCAGTGTTCATTCAGTGACATGGCCATGGCACACCTTGCAGTGGCACCTGCAGAGGTTTACCTGAGTCACCATGACCTCTGGTGACAGTGCTGCCACCCCTCTGTGGTCCCTGAGTGATGACGGGTCATGTTGAGGTCCCCAGACAATGGTGGGTCATGCTCAGGTCCCCAAAGGTTCTCAGACAAGGGTGGGTCATGCTGAGGTCCCTTCCCAGCAGAGATGTCTGAGGTGAACATCCCACTCCTGGCAGGGTCTCCTCTCCTTCATGCCCTTGGGGTTTGTCAAGGTTCAGAGGGGTGAAGGGGGACACTGGCAGGGGGGACACTGGCAGGGGGGACACTGGCAGGGGGGACAGCCCCTGTGGGGACAGAGCTCTGTGCTCAGGGGACCCTGGTGCCCCTGAGGGGATCTGGGTCAGCACTGAGGGGGATCTGCTGGCCCTGAGGGGAGAGGGGTCTGCACTGTGAGGGACCCTGAGGGGTGCAGGGTCTGTGCTGAGGGCACCTTGCTGCCCTTGGCAGGGTGAGGGGACAGGGAAAGGAGCCCTGAGGGGGCCACTCGGCACCTCCCTCCCAAATCCCTCCACCTCACTCCTCTTTCCCCTCTCTTTTAAAAGCAGGATTCCCCTTTCACACCTTTCTCCTGCCATTTGTCTACTGTGCCCCTTTGACGAAACAAAACCAATATTTACCACCCCAAATGAGCCCCCTTCACTCCCTTTCACTTTCACTTGCCTGCCCAGCTGATGCTGACTAGAAAAATAGCAGAAAATAAGTAAAAGAAATTAAAAGCTGCCTCTTCCTCTGGCAGAGTTTTGTCTCTTTAGAAAAGAGAAGCAGCTGTGACCCCAAATTCACCTCAAGATTTGCTTTTTAGTGAATTTTGCATGAAGGAACTCTTCTAGAGGATTATTTTTCCTTTTTTTTTTTGATTTAAAACCCAAGGATGCCCTTGCCTGGCACAGCTGCCTCTCCTTGTACAGCCCAGCTCCACAGCCTGTTCCTTCTGCATCTGCTTGCTCTGAAATTACTTGTTTCCATTTTTTTCTTAATAAGCAAAACCCTAAATTCTTGTCCTGATGGTCCCCTGGAGCCTCCCTGGCCATCTCCATCTCACTTGATCTTCTGGAGGAGCTGCTGCTCAAGAGAGACCAGACAGCCCCTGAGGACACTTTTGGAGCTCTAAAGGGGCTCCACCTGCTCTGGTCTCCACAGAAAACCAACCAGCAAAGCAAACACATCCATTATTTCTTTCCAGAGGTGAATTCCTTGAAAACATCTCACCTTGTATTTGATCCACTGTGGATGGTGGAGCAGCTGAGCAGGAGGGAAGAGAGCGAGAAGAAAGGCAGCTCCACCAAAAGACACATAAACAGCTGAATGAAGGAAAAGGATTAAAAATAACACCCAACCCCAAGGTGAAATTAAGAGAAATAAATGGCTAAAACAGGAGCTTGCTGCATTTCCAAGTGTTTTGACATGGAAACATGTTTCCCATTCCACTTCTCTGCTGAGAAGGTTTCCCTTAGAATTAGATGAACCATAAAACAAAGAGGAAATTTAGAACAACCCAGTAAAATGGTGTTTTACAGCCCTTTCCACAAAGGGCTTCCCCTTGAAGGGCTCTTATACCCTGGGCCTTGTCCACGCACTGTCACCAGACAGCTCAGGCTGTTCCAGTCAAATTAAAGCGTTTCAGTGCCCTCCTGGAGCAGCCTTTCCATAGAAAGGTGCTTTAGGGGACCATAACTGTTCCCATATGGACAGGAGTGATGATTTGGGAAGCCTCTCTGGTTAACAGGATGACGTGAGCGTTCGCTGTGTCACAGAGTGGCTCCGTGTCAGGGCATAGCCCTGTTTGCTGTCTGAGCCTCCAGGGCATCCCCACTGCAATGGGCACAGCAGAAAAGGCTCAGCTCAGGTTTGATCAGGGGTTTGGGGGCCAAGGAAGTTGGCTGGGACAAGAAGAAACTGTTCCCTATGCAAGGAAAGGAGGTGGAAGCAGTGAAGGTTTTAGAGAAGTCTAGAATGGTTTGGGTTGGAAGGGACCAAGCTCATCTTGTTCCAACCCCTTCCACTATCCCCAGACAACCAAAGTGTGGAGGGCATGAAACTGGGACTTGAAGTGGATTCACAGGGAAAGGTGAGGAATCTGTGTGAAGGAGAAGGGAAGGCTTGGTGTCCTTTGGTGCCATGAAAAGCACTTGAGGAATATCCTGGAACCCCTACCCATGGCAGGGAGTGGGATGAGATGATCTTTAAGGTCCCTCCAACCCAACCCATTCCATGATTCCATGAATGGCTGGACCAGGGCACTGCCTGGAGCACTGGTTATCCCCAGTGGCCTGAGCACACAAATCCTGGGATGCTGGAGCTCACAGCTGAGGCTGGATGTGTGTCAGGACTGTGACAACAAGGAGAGCAAAACTGAGGGTGCTGGAGCAAGTTAACTATGGAATAAGTGACCCCAAAGGAAAGGTTGGACCAGCCCATGAGAAAAACTCCCAATCAACCAGACAAATGAGAATATTGTTGACTCAGTAAAATCAGCACTAAATCAGCACAGAAAATGGGGTGGTCCAGGGTTCTGCAGCTGGTGGCTGTTGGAAATCAGTGTCACTCTGGTCTCCATAATGCTCTCTTTGTACTCAGTAGCTAAGATAGGAAAGGCATGTCATGAATTACAGATTTTAAGGTAAAACCAGACCAGCCCTAAAAACGTGGCTTGCAAATTTTTCCTGCTTAGAAACAACCATCAGAGCATGAAAACTTCATCCAGCTGGTCTTCCAGAGGAAGAGCATGCAACCTCACCTTTTCATTCCACAGCCATGCTCAGAGACAGCTTTTGAGCTGCCTAGAACAAGGTGAATTACTGTTCTCAGATATAACCAGCCCAGATATTTTTGTCCTTAAAATCCATTACAGATGAAGCCTACATGCTTTTCCAGTTACCATCAAAAACCTTGTGCACATGGGGATAAAAGGTGATTATAAAAATATCCCAGTGATTACAAAAATATCCCCGTGCCCATGTGAACAGCTACTACCTCATCCTGTTGGTCCTAAGCCACGTTGCTCTGGGTGGCACAGGAACAAAGACCAGATGATGCTCTGGGCCCCAGAGAGCTTCTAGATTTACACAGCACGTTATAAAGCCCTCGGTGTGATCGAGTGACCCGTGAGCTGCTGTTGGAACCAGCATGTGCTCCACAATCCTTGAAAACCAAGCAGTTTATTTTAGGAGCCTGCCTACGGATTGAGGAGCTTAAATTTGGGCTCCTAACTGGAAAATATTCCAAGTCTGTAAAGAGATCAAGATGTTTCCCTTTTCCATCACAAGCACGACCTCCCCCTGGACCATTAGAGGCGAATCCCCTCTAAGAACTGAAGTCGTGACACTGAGTCACATCCTTGGCTCTTTAAAGGTGTCCGGTTGCTCGTTCAGCTTGTTGACTCTGCTTCAGTCACTTGCCCTATTTCCTGGACTTATCTCCCCTACCAGATTTCCCTTCCTCTCTCTCCCTCCTGTGGCTCATAAACACTTGAAATCTCCTGTAAACCCAATCTAGGCTCACAGCCTGTTGTGAGTACAAGCAGCAGCAGATAGCAGGAGATAAGGAGCCAGGCCACATTGTCTTTTTCCAGCCTGCACCCAAAGTTCACTTTTAAATCTGAAAATTGTTTGCTTAAGGAAAAGGAAATGTGCATGTGTGTGTTGGGGGGCAACAAGAGAGGGGAGGAAAAAGAGGAAGGGAGCTGTTTAAGAGCCCAAATCGGGGCGTATGAAAGGGAGGGTTGATGGAGATTGATGAAGGAAGTTCAGTGAAGGTCCCAGTGCAACAGGCACTTGTAAACCCCCTGCTCCTGTCATCCTGTTCCTAAACATCACACCATTCCCAAAGGGGAGGTGGCATTTCCTCAGTGGAGCCCTCGGATGAGCAGCTCCCTCCAGGCACTCCGAGGTTTGCTGGAGTGACACCCAGGTGCTCAAGGTGTGGGAAGGACTCCAGGCTGTGTCCACGCAGAGAAGAACTGCTGAGCCACCGTGCTAATGGTGGGACTTAATCCCTAACCCAGTAAAAAATCCCAGTGTGAACATGCTTACACCCAGTGCTCAAACTGGAATGGTGGGAAATCTCTGTCCCTGGTATCTGTCATTTTGTGTGCATGAGAAGTGCTTTATATTCCATGTCTCTGCAGAGCTGGATGACATATTGTCACTTGGCCACAGCAGCTACAGCTCGTCTCAGCAGAACTAACTGATTTCACTTCCCAGATCAGGAGGAGGTCAGGACTAAGTGCAGGCTTTGCTAAGCACAGCTCTGCTGATGCCTGTGCAGTGGTGTGATTCCAGCATTGCAGTGCTGGGGTGGCTATAATGCCCCAAAAATGGACCTCTCCAGGTGCAGCTGACTTGGCTGGTGTTTTATTGAAGAGCTGGAGCAGCTCTGCCTGTGCTGGGGGTGCTGTGGGGTACAGGAATACTCCTGGGGTGGAGGAAAACTGGGGAGCTCTGTGGATACAAACACATTTATACCCATCCCTGTGCGAGGCAGGGATGGTCCCTTCAGCTGTGTCACTGCAGGGTTGCAGCAGAGCCCCCAGGTTTTGGTCACAGTGACAAAACACTCCTGTGGGCAGAGAAATCTGCTCAGAGAGAGCAGAGCCAGCAGCCCCAAAATGCTTCTCTCTGAACCGTGCAGAGTTTCCTTTTGATCTCTGAGGTACTGAGATATCCCAGCTTCCATGGATCAGATAATGACCCAGGGCCTGAGGCAGCCCAGGTCGGAAGGGAATGATAAAGGCACTTTGTGATCCCTGCATGGGAAGTGCTATGTAAATTTATGAATTGATCTCCTGATGTTCCCGAATAAAACCTCCTGTTGTCTCCACTGGGGGCAAGATTCAGCCCTTCTTTTGGGGTCACTTTGGAGATAGAGATATGCATTCCTTGAGGAGCTGGGATAGAGCAGGGATACAACCAACACAGGGCAATCTGAGGGGCTGATCCTCCTGTCTGGGCACACTTCAGATCCAGGCAGCTCTAGGGTGCAGGAAGCACCCACATCTTTACACACCTTTCAGACCAGCTGCCCCTCAAGAGTTGTCTTTGGGAACAAACCAGGTAAACAGACAGAAACAGGGAGAAATTATCATGGAATCATCGAATCCCAGAATGGTTTGAGTTGGAAAGGACATTGAAGTCCATCTTGTTCCCACTCTCTGCCACAGGCAGGGACACCTTCCCTAGACCAGATTGCTCCAGTGCCTCATCCACTTTGAGGAAACAGAGAATAAAGAAGAAATTGGACTGCCCATTGATGCCTTCTTTCTCAGTGAACCAGGCATGCCTCATTTGGAAAACTCATTTCCTGGGATCAGAGAGGCTCTGCTGAAGCTCCAGGAGCTGAAAGAGGAATATGGGCTGCTGATTGAACTGCTGACCAAGTGGCAGCCCCTCGACTCGCAGCAAATGGACTGCAAAGAAAAGCCTGTACCTCTAAAAGAAACCAGTTCCTGGTGGGACTCACAGAACCCTCTGGCCCCAGGGAATGGCTGTGGGAGTTAAGAACTGATGTGCTCTGTCACATGCCATTTTAAGAGTGTGTTTCACAGGCCTGTCCTTCATTTTTAATGTGTTTTGGTTCCCCATCTGCAAACTGGAGATAATGGCCCGGCTGCATTACCAAAGTCACTGTGCAGATAACTCTGCCCACAGCCATGGCAACGAGGGCTGTGCAGTGCTGGAGATAGCAAGGGATGCTGAGGGCACAGAGCTGCCTTGTGTCAAGCCTGGCTTGGGCTGGGAAAGGACGGAGCAAACCAGCAGAGCCTCCTTTCATCCGTCCTTTCCCAGAGAAACTGCGTGCAGGTCTCATATGTGAGGAGTGGCTGAAGTCTCACAGGAGTTTATTTTAGGATGGCTTGGGTTTATTTAGGATTTTCAGCTCAATCCGTGTGGGTTCTCTGCTCCATCACATCTACTCACCTCTTGACACCATCTCTGACCTCCCTCAGGAAAATCCTTCATCTTGCTCTTGTTTACCCATTGCCACTGAAGTAGAAGAGCAAGGAAAACAGATGGTGGCTGCAAACTCCCTGATTTTACGGCTGAGCCGCCAAAAAGTGGCCTCAAAACACACGGGCTGGAAATCTGAGAGGCTGGAGAGCTGCTAAAATACCACTGTGTGTCCCTAGCTGAAGGCAGGGAAGGTCTTTGGGGGCTTCCCCTGGCCTGGACCCTCTGTGGTGGAGAGGTTTCAGCTCCTGCTCTCCACCCCAGCCCATTTCCTGGCTCCTGCTGGACACTTTGATTCATAGTGCCCATCCACCCGGAACCACCCAGGGAAATGGAAGCTGAGCCAGGCAGCCACAGCCATTCCTTTTCCCCTCAGGGGGAGGAAAGGAGCCCGAAGATAAGATCGCTTCATTTGAGCCACAACCCATTTTTCACTGGCCAATTCCAAGCGCGATCCCTCCAGGAGGAGCAGCGTGGCTGCCTCTGTCCTCAGAAGAGTCAACACCCAAACGATGGGAAAGAAGATTCTTTGATCCCAGAGCTGCCTTTCCTGGGCTGTGGGATGGAGGCACTTCCTGGGATCAGGACATTTAGCTCTGCCACAGACACAAGGAATGACCCTGTGCCTCAGTTTCCCCATCCCTGTCCATGGAGAGTTCTGAGACACAAACCCATCAGGTGTTTCCAGTTGTCTGCAGAGCCCTGGTCATGGTTCCTCCTCAGCTTGGCACGAGACAGGCTCTCTCCCATTTCCCATCTATTATCCTCCCCATGAAAAGGAACTTTCCTCAGGCCTCTTTTATAATGTTTGGGTTTTGTTTGCTACTGTACTCACCAGATGGCAGGACAGCACAAGCCAGCGTCCCAAGGAGCTTTCCAAGTCCCTGGTCGAGACGATGACACAATCGAGGACAAATAAACAGAAACAGAGGAGCAGAATGGAAGAGAGTGCAGAGCACCAGGATATGGGAGGAGGAGGAGTGGGCCAGCCCTGGACTTAGGGTCAAAGAGGCATCCAAACCACAGGGAATGTCCAGCTCATGGCTGCAGCCTTGCCATGGTCCTCTCTGCCCCAGCACCCAGAGGAAGGTGCTTCAGGAGAGGGTACAAGGAGTGTCCTGGAGCGGGATAAAGCAGCATTGCGTGGCAATTCCTTTTTTTTTAGTTCTTTCTCTGTTACAAGATGTTCTGCAGACAGCAAAATGAAGAAAGCCTGTTCTCCTGTGGGCTCATGTTCCTTGTGCCCCAGCTCACCCCATTCCTCCCTCAGTGTCTTTGTGTTCCTTGTGCCCCAGCTCATCCCATTCCTCCCTCTGTGTCCTTGTGTTCCTTGTGCCCCAACTCACCCCATTCCTCCCTCAGTGTCCTTGTGTTCCTTGTGCCCCAGCTCATCCCATTCCTCCCTCAGTGTCCTTGTGTTCCTTGTGCCCCAGATCAACCCATTCCTCCCTCTGTGTCCTCTCCAACAGGCCAGGGCTGGGCTGGTGCTGCTGAGCTGAGCAGAAGGTATCACCACATCCTCCTCCTTGGTGGGGGCTGAGCTGGGTCTCTCCCCTCCACCCAGCTGCTGATTTCTGCAAAATCTGTAGAAATTTAATATGTTTGAGACGTCCAGCCTGTAGAAGATGTTTGATTGAAGGCAAGGAGATGGAGCGGAGAGAGGAGTTATAGCAGATGGATGAGTGGGGAGGTGGCTCAAACCTCTTCTCATCAGGAGCCCTCTCACCCCCCTGCAGCTCCAAACTGCTTCACAAATATCTCTTGAATTCAGACTTTCTTTGGAGTGTTTTCAAATTTGAAATGTCCTGGATTGGTAGTTGCCAAATGCTTATATTTTTACTTCCATCCTGAGAACCATTTGGTAAGAGATGTTTGATTCTATTGCAAACAGCACAAAAGCTCAGTATTTAGCTGTTTCAATTCTTTTCAAAATAAATATTTCTATTTTCATGATCCCTTTCCCCTTTCTCTTTCTTTAGCTGGAACAGTCAAAGCTTCAAACCCACTAATGAATCAGAGAGTGCATGTTTTGCTCTAGTTGGTGGAGTTGTCTGTGCTGGGGCTGTTCCCTGCCCTGCTCTCACTGGGATATTGCTGTTGAGTTTAATGGGGCCATGATACAACCAACTGTCAGGAAACTCTGATTTTAGGCCTGAAAGCTGAAAGACTGTGACACTGCTACCATAAATACAATGATTTGCCAACTGTGGGTTGTTCCTAATGCATCTTCAGTATCAAGTGTTGGGATGAAGGATGAGGGTTGAGCTGCAGGCAGGGCAGAGCAGGGTGTGTGGGCACTCTGCCCAGGCTCTATCTGCCTGGGAATTCTGGGGACAGCCCTGATGTCACCCAGGGTGGAGATTTACATTTACCAGCATGAAATGTCTCATGGGCAGCCTGTGCATCACGTTGGGGATTGTCCCTCTCCAGCCCCTGTGCAGATTAATGGGTCTGCAGAGGAAACCAGCCCCTCCTGCCCCTACCTCTTTCCATTCCTCTCCAAGGCAATGCCCCAGATTTTGTCCTGGAATGAAATCAAGTCCTCTGAGGGTTGAATGCAGTGTTTATGGGAGTGCCAGCTCTGTGTGTCTCCTGAGCACCTGAGAGAGGAGCCTGACTCTCAAAACCTTGCCATCCCAAACACCTCCTTGCTCACCACCAACACTGGCTCTGGGCACAGGGTCACATCACAAGAGGAGGACCTGCAGGAGGGTGAATTATTCTTGTATTTTACATGAAACATCTTGTTATTGTTACTATGGAAGCAACAACCAGACCTTTACCCCTGTGAGAGGCTGGCACAGACCCAGGCAGGAGTGGGTGCCACCACCACCGTGCAGTGACCTGTACCACAAACACTGTGTGTGCCTGTGAAGTGGCTTCTGACACTTAAAAGTCCCTTGTGCTCAGGGTTGTGATTGCTGCCCAATTCAGAGAGGGATCATTTTGGAGTCTGGGTGCCCTTATTCCCCATTTTCATCAGGAAAATGTCTGTAGCTTCTAGATGAGCTGCCTTGAGTGATTGCACCAGTTGAAACAGCAATACTTAGGGAAAAAGTGTCCCTCCCACAAAACTGAAGCTTCAAAGTCCCACATTTCCCAGTGTACAGGGTGATGGATCACAGGTCACTTCTTTCTAAATTTCCCCAGCCCATGTATGCACTTTTGTTCTGTTAAATTCAGATCACCTGCCAAGGTGATGACAATCATTCCAGCTTGAGAGAAATCCTCTTCTTGCACAGGGGTACAGCCAATTCCTCTACAATGACCTAGATTTTTCTTCATATTGAAGAAAATGCAAGGTCACCCAGACAAAGATGCTGCACTTGGTGGCACGTGGAAATACCAGCAAGCATTTTCACTGAGGCCAAGACCTTGCTGTTCTCTGCTTTAGTCAGACTCCTCACTCATGGCAGTTTCACAAGGCACAGAGACATTCCCAGTTTTCAAAGCTTGAGATTATTCTCTGCCCTGATGCATCCCAAGATTGCCAAGGAAAGATGTACCTCATGGTATTTTCCACTTGGCTGGGCAACATCAGATGAGCAGCCTTGGCAAGGACAAGGATGCTGGAGCTTCCCATGCCTGGCAGGACAGGACAGCAGCACCCAGAGAAAGAGCTGCTATTTATGCAAAGAAGTCAGTTTCTGCTCCCTGAGCACTAAAACTCTAATATTCCTCCTTTATTTTACTTAACTCCTTGCTCCAGGGGAATTCAATGACACAGTGGGGAGAGCTCACCTCAGGTTTGCTGGTGTGGAGGAATCTCTGCGTTTCTGCCTGGCCTTTTTCAAATGGCTGTGCAGCAATGAGCATGGGCAGGCTCCAGAGAGGCTGGTGGAATGGCACTGAGTGGAATATCTGCCTTTATTTAAGTTGGAAGCAGCACTGCTCTTGCCTTTCCAATGCCCACTGAGGTCACCTCTGCAGCCTCTGGCTCTGCTCCCACCTGGGACACGTCACCCATGACCTGCCAGCCTCACTGCCCATCAGAGGTGTTTTCTTTGCACTGTTGGTTCCAGTCTCTCCAGGAGAGCTGCTTGGAAGGCAGGTCCTGTCCCCAAACCAGAGCTCCACCTCTGCCAAATGATTCATTGCTCCTGACTTCAGACTTTATATAGATATATATAAATATATATAGACTTTTATATAGATATATAAAAATATATATTTACATATGTAAAACCCACCATAGCAGTGTGTGGGAGGTGCAAGTGCCCTCTTGTGACACACTGTCCCCTGGCTTTGCTCCAGGGATCCCTGTCCCCAGCCAGGAGGAGTGGAATGGGGGTCACTCTCTTAGGAGCAGCTGCTTTGAGTCTGAGTTCAAGGCCCAGCTGCAGCAAAGCTCCGACCAGGTAAGACAAAATATCCTGCTCAGATGAGCAGATCTGAAAGCTCAACCAAGGTAGGAATGACAGGCAAGGTGATCCAGACCCAAAAAATTAAAGGTCTCTTCCAACATTAATGAGTCCTTGATACTATGACTCCATGACTCCATGACTCCATGATTCCATGGTTCTATGATTCCATGATTCCATGGTTCTATGATTCCATGGTTCTATGATTCCATGGTCCTATGACCCAGTCACAACCTGTCAGCTGTGGTTACTGGGCTTTCTTTAACAAACCACACCCTGACATGGAAACTGGAAACAGAATGAGGCCCACTGGGTGGCCAGGGGTGCTGTGAGCATGTGGAGGTGTGGGCCAGGTTAGGGTCTAATGTCCTTGGACCTGGCATAGATTTGCAAAGTCAGGCTAGGGAAAAGGTGAGTGTTTTTGCATGAGTTTACACCTGGATTTACACCAGGGTCTGAGCAGAAACCAATGACTTTAAAATAGTGCAGGAAGTGCAAGAAGCTGAGAACTGGCCCCACTTTGGTCCAGCCAAGGTGACCCAGAGCACAAAACCAGAGCAGGATGTGCCCACGGGGGATAGCACCAGCTGTGGGGCACTGGCATAACCCAGTGAGCTCCCCTTACTGTGGGACCTTGTCCTCCTGTCCCCAAAAGGGGCAGTGCCCTTGTCAGGCCTGCCAGGGCACAGCATTCCCAGGGACACCCCATGGCACTGGCTGGTGCTCAGACCACCCCAGCAAGGGCTTAAGTCTTGGCTTGAGGCTCCCTGGTTTCCATTCCCACGTGCTCTTTTGGGGTGATCCTGGGTGAGGTGCTGCTCCAGGAGCCACCAGCAGTGCCCTGCTCCTTGGGCACTTCCCAAATTCCATCTGAGGAGCTGCAGAGCACTGACCACAGCCCGCCCCAGGGCCTGTTTGCACTTCGGGATGAGTTTGCAGAAGGGGAATGAGAACACTTCCTTACCACCCAGGGATGCTATAAATAGAGGCAGGATTATGTCATGTGCACGTGGAGCAGGAATGAGAGTCCAGCAGAGACACCCAGGCAGCAGGAAGGACACAGAAATGCATGGGGCCACCCCTGGCAGGCGGGTGTCCCTACTCCCTTGGCTTTCCCAGACTGGGAAGATGAGGGCTGTTCCCTGGAGCAGGGATGTTCTCCTACCTGTGCTGTCAACGTGCCATGAGGCTTTTGTGGAATGTCCCGTCACGTCCCACCAAGCAGAAACTGCACCCTGCAGGATCCACAGCTGTGACTTCTCTCCCTTTCTTTTCACAGTTATTTTTTGTTGTTGTTTTTGCTTTATTGGTCTGAGCAGATGTTCTAAACATCTGGCAACAGCATGTTTGTTTTGTAGGCTCTTCTGTGTTGTGTTAGTGACAAAGCAGCAGAGAAAGGAGCAGCAATGTCCCTGTCACATCTTTTGCTGCACTATCCAGATGTTTTGGCATCCTTGCTGCTGTTCTGCTGGTGCCTGGTGGCACCCTGTGACAGCATGCCATGCCCTGGCTCCCCTGCTATGACCTCAGTTAAACTGGGCAACTTCCAGTATTTCCCAGTGCCAGGAAACCTGGGTTTGAGACATGGTACAGAAGGAGACGAATAATCAGCAGGGTTAAGTCTGAGGTTTGGCTTTGGTAGGCTCCGCTCCATGACCTGGGGAAAGCTCCTCTCCAACAGGCTCTAAGTGCCACGTAGGAAAGTTCTGGCTGGAAGTTTTCCCTGAATAAAGGTAATGATGAAATACCACTTCATTTTCTAAGTGCAAAGATTTCACAGACTCGCCTCGACCGCAGAACGGAAATATTGTTAGGAAGCTACAAATCAATAGTTCTTTTAGAGAAAAGAGATAACCTGCTCTTTTAACAAAAATAAATGAGGGGCATAAGGCAAAGCATTTGTTTTTCCACTCTCGAGCTTTTAAATGTGTGTGTGTGGAAAAAAAAGCCGTGCAGGGTTGTGGCCAAGCTCCATTTGGGAGCATCCCCCGTGTGTCGCAAGTGAGCCCAGGCAGTTTGAACCATCGGGCTGCAGAGAGCAGGGAAGGCATTCCCTCACAGCCCTGCTCCCCTTGACAGACACAGCACTGTCTGCAAGCAGGGTCTGCCTCCCAAATATTCACTGATAAAGCCGTGGCTCGCTGCTGCATAAGTGAAACAGGAAATTTATCCGACACCTCCGCAGAGTCACAGAGAGCAGAGCTCTGGAAGACTGGAAAGTGTAAAAAATCATGGCAAGGTACAAAAAGTCCTTGGCCTGGGCTTTGGGTTGTGAAAATTGAGGCTGCTCTGCTGACATCAATACTGATTTGCTGCAGTGAGGTGAGGAATTTCATGATTGCAAAGGCATATTCCCAAGGCAAATTGTCCTCCCGTGCTGTGGTCTGAGCAATAAAGCTCCAACCCAGCTGGCTGCTCTGTCTTACCTCAAACCAAAGAGGGATTTGTATTTTTACCATATTGCCCATCGACTTCAATTATCTTCCTTGTCCCTCTGTGTGGGAAAGAAGACCCACGAAGCGAGCCAGAAGGGGAAGAAATACATCTTTATAGAAACAAGTGTGTTCGTTCTCCCATCTCCCCATCTCCAGGGGAGTGGATAGAGGAGGGAGGGGGGTCAAATGGGACTGTTGGATCTTGTTCCAGAGAGCTGAGGGATGCCAAGGGGGTGTCTCCCAGCTCATCAGCCACTGTGGATGGTGCTTTTAAGGAGTCACAGGAGGAGGATGGAGCCACTGAGGGTTTCAGCTGTCCTGGCAGGTTGCTGTATCCCATCTCCCAGGTGGCTCAGCTCCCTGTAGAAGGGATGGACTGCCTGTTAGTGCCTATCTGGGGATTGGGATGTATCAGGGATTAGAGGAATTACCAAAGGCTTGCAGGGCACCACCACTGCACTCGTGGAGGGTCAGAAGGTTATCAGCCTGGTGGAGAAGTTGTATTTCTTGTGTGTCTTTCCACAAGAGGAAGAAACCTCAACTAGGCTGTAAAACCCCTAAACTGCTCTTTCTTGGTGGCACTGTAAGATTTAAGGGCCATCCAGGAGTCTCGTGTGCCCCAGGCCAGCGACTCCTGAAGGAGGATTGGATCCACAAAGTCATTCTTCTACTGCTGGGACCTGCCAGAGGGCTCAGGGTGGAGGGTGATCAGTCAGATAGGGCACGAACAGAACTGAAAGAGCTGTGAATTCTGCAGAGCTGCCAGGGGAACGTCCCCTGCCAGCTGAGATAAGTGATACAAGAAAATGCAGAACTGCTTCATTTTCCTCTCTCAGTTTGGGGAAGTGAGAGGGAAAACCATTGCAAGTGCCAGTGGATGCTGACAGAGATCCAGCACAAGCACTTGCAGCTTCTTGGAGGAGGAGGATGTTCCCCTTGAGCTTGGAAGGAGGCAGCCAGCCCAGCTGGACAAGCACAGGGAGTGAACACCTGGATGTGCCTCAGACAGGGGAGGGAGGGGCTGATCACCTCGATGCAGCCCCAAAGCTGGTGAACCAGAGTTATCTGCAGCCCAGGCAGCGACAATTTCCACCTCTTTATGGAGATGCTTTCCTCCTCCTCGTCAGGAAGATGCTTTCCTCCACCTCCCATGGAGATGTTCTCCTCCACCTCCCATGGAGATGTTCTCCTCCACCTCCCATGGAGATGTTCTCCTCCACTCTCCATGAAGATGTTTTCCTCCTCATGAAGTTATGTTCCTCCACCTCCCTCGAAGATGCTTTCCTCCACCTTCCCCATCCCTCCCCCCAACAAACAGAACTCATGGGGACATAGGGGAGCTCTGTGACGGCTTTGGGGGGTCCCGCTGGAGCAGAGCGGGGTTCAGCCCCACCGCAGGTCCTCTCCCCGCTGAGCATCCTCCTCCTGCTCCCGGCTCGGGAACACTCTGAAATGCTGGCACCTTGTGGCAGCGTGGAAAAATAACATTTATTCCGACGCCAAACCTGCTGCTTTGAAAACCCCCTTGTTGTTTCAGATGCTGTTGGATGGGGAGGAAATTCTGATAAGCAGAGGGAGAAACTGGGTACATTTGGGTGGGGAGAAGAAGGGATGTGGAAGTCCTGCTCCTCCCACTGCCCTGTTTCTGCAGCAGCCCTGTCCCTTTTGTAGGATGTGGTTATCAAACAACAAACTTCCCAGATGGATTTTGAGGCTGTATTTTACCCTGCCTGTGGTGTCTGGGCTGGGGGGCTTTGTCAATCAGCTGAGGAACTGAGACCACATGAGACATCTTCCTTCATCCTGGAGGTCTCTCTCATCTGATTTTGGAAGATCTAAGAGAGCTGAGATTTGAGGGCAGCTCTGTCCCCACCAGCCAGTGCCAGATATATTGCAAGGGTTAAAAATATCTGTGGGTTTGGCTCAGATCCTGTCCAACTCTTTTTGCCAGATGGATTATCAGTCAAGCTCAGTTGCAATGCTGGGAATCTTCATCCAGTTGTTTAATCCATTGGAACAAGGGAGTTCCCACAGTTTCAGGTTGATTCATGCAGGTGCTCAGTGGGTGCCAAATCTCTTCACTAAGAGTCTCGACAGCCCTCCCAGACACGCACAAATCTTTATCTCTGTGCATTAAATTGTCAGCAGCAACTCCCATCCTTCCCTCCTGGTGTGGAGACCCCGCCTGGGGTTCTCCAGGAGCTCCTGTGGCACTCACTGCTTCACTGCTCTGAAAAATGTCTTGGGGAGCTGAAGCCCTTTAATGGAACAGAAAACATCAAATATTGCACGGATATAAATAACTCGGTAACAGTGGCTTACAGGAACATCTGGTTTTGCACAGTGATGGCACTGGGACAGAAACTGGGATAACTCACAGGTCTGGCCCATAGCAGGACACTTTGGGGTGTCAGCAGGGCCATGCCTTGCTCCTCTGGATCTGCCCAAGAACAAGTCCCCTGTCAGCTCTGATGGGAATCCAGCATCAAGGATGAGTCCAAGTCAGTAGCATAGAATGGACATAAGTCCCACTCCAAGGCACAGTCCTAGTTGTCATCAGCTCTCCCAAGTACTTCCTCCAGCTCACCCATGCTGCCTGGCCTGTCCAGGCCAAGGCTCAGCCAGCTGGCCCATGGCCAGGGACTGTCTCGCTCTGGAGCTGAGGGATGGGAACTCAGAAAACGTGGGAAGGCTGATGTAGACCCAGGTGTCCACATATCTGTCCAGATGTCTTCTCTGCTCCTCCATGACTTGGCTTAGAGGCAGAAGGAGGGGAAAGAGCCTGGGGGAGCCATGGATGTCATAGAGATTGAAGGATCCATGGATGTCACAGAGATTGGTGGATCCATGGATGTCATGGAGACTGGGGAAGCCATGGATGTCACAGAGATTGGAGGATCTGTGGATGTCACAGAGATTGGAGGATCCATGGATGTTATGGAGACTGGGGAAGCCATGGATGTCATAGAGACTGAAGGATCCATGGATGTCACAGAGAATGGTGGATCCATGGATGTCATGGAGACTGGGGAAGCCATGGATGTCACAGAGATTGGAGGATCCATGGATGTCATAGAGACTGAGGGATCCATGGATGTCATGGAGACTGGAGGAGCCATGGATGTCACAGAGATTGGTGGATCTGTGGATGTCATAGAGACTGAGGGATCCATGGATGTCATGGAGACTGGGGGATCTGTGGATGTCATAGAGATTGAGGGATCCATGGATGTCATGGAGACTGGGGGATCTGTGGATGTCATGGAGACTGAGGGATCCATGGAGGTGTTTTCTGCAGAAATATGGAGGTGTTTTCTGCATAACATCTCCTTCCCCTGCAGCCTGTGGAGACTGGAAGGACCAGGATGGCTACGTGGTCCCAGGGAGGATTTCTTGTGAAATGTGTCTGTTGGCAGGATGTCCTGGATTGTTTCTGAGAAAAATAACCAGCTCCTAATCAATGTGCTGAAGCAACGTTTGCACAGCCACAATGGGCTCTAGAAGGTGATGTTGTAGAGAAAAGACCAACTTAAGGCACATCAGTGCAACAGTGGGAAAGGATAGACACGGGATCCTTCTTCAGGGACTGCTTTGTGCTTTTGTTTTAGGGGAGAGGCAGCCTGTGAGCCATTCTTTACCCACAGAGGCTTCTGACACATAAGCCCAGCTCTGAACAGCTTCCTCCTTTATTAGAAATAACCATTGGCACAAGCTGCCACGGGAAGTGATGGATTCTCCATCTCTTGAAGTCTTTAAATCAAGACCGGATGCCTTTTTGGAAGAGATGTATAGCCAAGCAGAAATGATTGGGCTCAGTGCAGGAATAAGGGGATGGACTCATATGGCCTGCGTTAGACAGGAAGTCAGCCTGGATAATCTATGGTCCTTTCTGGCTTTGAGATCCAGGAAAGTTCAGATCTGCAGCCAAAGTGTGGGACTCTTCACATGCCTTTAAAAGAGAAGCACCCCGGGGTATAGGAAAGCCTCTGCATTGCTTGGAAAGCTACCAGTGCCTACGGATTTATGTTCACTGGTACCTGAAGAGATCCAGTTTCTCCAGCCTTTAGATGGGAGAAGAGCTCAGAGGGCCAGATGGGGACCTTGGGGCAGGCAGGATGACGTAGGGTTTGGGTTGCACCCCTACCTGGGACCACGTGCCACACAGAGGTGCCAGCGTGGCTGGGCCATGCTGAGTTTGGCTGCCCAGCTCTGCTGCCATGGAATGGCCCTATGGAGAGGCAAAGAGGGGCTGGGGGAGATTTTGGGCATTGCCTCAAGTGGCAACTTGTGTCAGGCTCGGGTCTTTCATCCTTGCTGCCAACATCCCCCCACAATGTGACCTCTCCCCCGGGAGAACAAGAGACATGGCTGCTCTGTCTGATCCAGTAAAATACCGAACCCAAGGCTCATTCCAGCAGGAAAAGAAGAGGAGAAAGACCAGTTCAGAGTCCAGGAAAGAGTCAGGGGATGCAGGATGCTGTGCAGGCTGGCTGGTGCCTGTGGCACAGTCAGATATATCACTGCATGGGAAGGCTTGGATCCCTTTCCTGTGGTTTTCTTGGCCCCACACCTGCCTCTTTGGCCCGGTGGTGGTTTGAGCTGGGAGCAGACAGAGCCTCTGCCAAGCTTGTTTCCCTCTACCCACCCAAAGCCCTCCAGATGTTCTCAGCTTTCAGCTCCCAGGGCTGGTTGGGCACTCAAGCTGTGACTGTAAGTGCACCTTCTCCTCCACTCCAGCTCCTCAGCATTTGGGGATGGCTTTCCCTCACCCTCTCACCCCAAGTAAACTCCTAATAATTATACTCACAGTAATTGCAGCAGCAGGGAAAACTGATACCAACTCCCCAGATCTGCAAGCAGAGCATTCAAAACAAGCAGAGCTCAGAGAGTGTATTTTTGGCTCTTTTCAGGGCTCGGGAGATGGATATGGAAAACATGCCAGAAAAGCCAGCAGGGAGTCAATCCACTGGGTGCAAAATTAAGATGAAAAGCTCAATCCAGTGACATTGTTCTCCAGAGCTTATAAACGTGAAGCAAAAAGTACAGAGAGCAAAGTTTAGGAGTTGATGAGATTTAACCCCACACTCGATTTCCGGCTCATTTAATAGGAACAGAGCGTGTTGTCCATGACTTCTGCCTCCCTGAAGGAGATAAAGAGGCAGAAAAGGAGCCTTTCTCCAGCCAGGAGCCTTTCTGCACCTGCCAGGTCTCGCGAGGGGGGTGAGGGGAAGGTGGTTTGTGGCTCATCCCTGCCACGCAGGGGCTGGAAGGATTGCAGTGCGGCCGGCAGGCGGCTCCCGGCAATGCCGCTCGGGCACAGCCGCCCGCAGCCTGCAAACACTGCCAGAAACAGTGGCACTTCATAGAGAGGCACAAGGGAAAGTATTTGCATATATTTAGCGCTGAAAAGAAGAAAAAAAAAAACCAAAATAATGAGATGCCCGGAGATATGTGCGAGAGCTCCCGGCTCCGCAGCAGCTCAGATGCTTTTTCATGTAAGATTAAGTCTTTTAAGTGAAGTTAACGCTTTAAAACTGTCTTAAAGAGCTCAGATCCACCTGAACCTTCAAAGCAAGCTGCTTCATCACCGAAGGAATGCCTCTACAGCTCCTCCTCTTTTTAATTTAATTTAAACAAAACCGTAACGTTGCAACACAAATACTTGTGCTGATAGATGGGAACTTGCTTTTAAGTAGCACCGACTGGCTGCTGATAGCAAAGGGAAACTGGTTAAAATGTTTTCTTTCCTTCTCAAGCAGAAAGAAAAAGATAGAAATAAAGAGAGAAAAAGAGAAAGAAAGGAAGAAAGGAAGAAAGGAAGAAAGAAAAAGGAAAAGGAAAAAGAAAAGGAAAAAGAAAAAGAAAAAGAAAAAGAAAAAGAAAAAGAAAAAGAAAAAGAAAAAGAAAA
>JAWWEE010000062.1:793567-806776 GCA_035221455.1 Xenops minutus
AAAGAAAAAGAAAAAGAAAAAGAAAAAGAAAAAGAAAAAGAAAAAGAAAAAGAAAAAAGAAAAAAGAAAAAGAAAAAAGAAAAAAAAAGAAGAAAAAAAAAGAGAAAAGGAAAACTATAAAAGCATTCTGATTTTTTAAGTTGTAGGAAAGGAAGGCCTTCACTGTAACACCAGTGAGGATTTTATTTGCTGTTCCTTTGAGTTGGAAAATGGGATTTTAATGCAATTAAAACAAATATCAGCAGTGTGTGTGTATTTGCTGGAGGGGGAGCACTGGAATCATCTGACACTGAGCCTGGCGAGGTTTGCTGAGCCCAGGGCTCAGTGTTGATGGGGGGCAAATCCTCCCTTTCCCTGGGCTCCAGTTCCCAGCTGTATAACCAGGATAACAAACCTGTCCAGGAGCACTGGCATGTGCTGAGGATGGGCACTGCAGCCTGAGAAATGGGGCTTTGTCCCGTGCTGTCCCCTTGGACACACATTCTGCTCTCCAGGGAGGTCCTGACCGAGTGACTTGGGTTGGATCCCTGAAAGTGTCCCAGGCCAGGCTGGACAGGGCTTGGAGCAACCTGGGCTACTGGAAGGTGTCCCTGCCCATGGCTGAGATGACCTTTAAGGTCCCTTCCAACCCAAACCACGGTGGGATTCTGTGATCCCTCGGTGTGCTGGGATGCTCTGGCACTGCCCCGGGAGGTGCCCACAGTGGCGCTGCTGTTTTGGGAGCCGAGACACTTGACCTTTCAGCGCAGCTCAGCTCCCGACCCTTTGGAAAGTGAATACACTCCTTCCCTCCGCTGGGGGGGACAGCACTTCCCTGCCCTACAGATGTGCCGCAGAGATAAACAGCCTCAACACTGTGAGCTTCTCCAGATGCTGCGAGGGGGCCAAAAATAACGCAGAAAAGCAGGATAACACCCCATCTGGGTGCTCTGGACCTGATCCCCGTGAGCACAAACCTCAGCACAGCACAGTGATTTTTGCCAAAGCCAGGATTTACTTGTGCACGATAAACTTCTCCTGTCAGAGGAGTGTGCACCCCCCGAGGAGCTCTCGGGAGCCGGGGTGGCATCCTGGAGGAAGAGGAGGATTGCCTTCAGGAGGCGTGCTTGTGCTTCCTGAGTTGCTCGGGAGGTGCCACAATCCCTCCCGTTCCGAGCAAAGCAGCTCTCGAACTCGGCTGTAATGGGAAGGAAGGTGCTGCCCGGCAGCTTCAAATAAAGAAGGGTTTTTAAAGGTGAACTAAAGAGGTTTGGGGCTTTTGAAGAGGCAAACCCAACTTCCAGGATGCCTGAACCGGAGCAAAGTATGGGCTAAAACAGTGCTGAAAATAATTGCAGTGAAGATTCTCTGTGAGAAGTGGAGATGCCCCAAGCCCCGGTGTGGTCTGGCGTGGGAAGGTGTCCCTAAAAGGAGGCTCCTTCCTCCTTGGGGTGGAGGCTGTGGGCATTTCTGATGCCCACAGCGGGTGGTTTGCCAGGGCTCTGAGTCACAGCGTGGGTGCCCCAGGACTGGGTGCCCTCTGCCCACCTGCCCTGTGGGCTCCAGAGGGGAAGGAACCCAGGGGTGTGAGTGGACAGAGGGGAAATTGGGTTCCTGTGCAGGACTGAAGAAAAATTAAAATAATTTGGGAAAAGAGAAAGTCTCAGCCTCAAATCCTCTTATTTCTTCCCCTTGGGGCTACATCCCATTCTCCAGCTTGGGAGCCAGCTCCATGCTCGAGCCTTGAAAATCTGGGCTGTTTCTGGGCAGGATCATAGAATCCCAGAATGGTTTGGGTTGGAAGAGACATTAAGGATCCCACCCCTACCATGGGCAGAGACACCTTCCACTAGCCCAGCTTGCTCCAAATCCCATCCAACCTGGCCTTGGACACTTCCAGGGGTGGGGCAGCCAGAGCCAGGGAAGCCAGGGAAGAATTTCTTCCTGACTTCCAAACTTCAAGATCACACTAAAAGCACCCAGACAAAGCCAGGGGGTCAAAGCTGCTGGTTGAGACTCTCCTCTTGATGAAAGCCAGAGGGGTTTCCCCCACTAAGGCAAAGCTAAAGCAGGGCCTCAGCTCCTTGTGATTAAATTGCTTGTGATTCTCAGCAGTGTCCCAAGGCCTCCAAAAGGGCTGCATTCATCATACAGCAAAATAATAGCCATCATAATTAATAAACTCTAATGGGGAAGCACAGAAGCCAGAGCACAGGTAAACGGCAGGGACAGAGGATCCTTTCAGTGTCTGCAGGACTCACCCTTCCTGCTGCTCTCTAAGCCAAATGCACCACAAGTATTTCTGCAGAATCCCAGAATGGTTTGGGTTGGAAGGACCTCAAAGATCATCTCATTTCACCCCCTGCCATGGGCAGGGGCACCTTCCACCAACCCAGCTTGCTCCAAGCCCCAACCAACCTGACTTTGGACACTCCCAGGGATGGGGCAGCCACAGCTTCTCTGGGCAACCTGTGCCAGGACCTGCCCACCCTCACAGCCAGGAATTCCTTCCCAATATCCCATCTAACCCTGCCCTCTGGCAGTGGGAAGCCATTCCCCCTTGTCCTATCTCTCTATCCCTTGTCCCAACTCCCTCTCCAGCTCTCCTGGAGGCCCCTTAGACACTGTACATGGCTCTGATGTTTCCCTGGATCCTTCTCTTCTCCAGGCTGAACAATCCCAATTCTCCCAGCCTTTCCTCATAGGAAAATCATTGACACATTCCTGGCTTATCCTTTGCATTGCATCCCTTCACAAACATGGTAGCTGAGATTCCCAGGACTGCCACGCTCAGGAGCACCCGTGGATTTGCTGTTCCTGGTTTGCCCAGAGTGGCCAGATCCTCCTGTGGTCCCTGGGTGTCCCCTCCTGTCCTCACCTGGCCTCTGTGTGAGTGTGGCTGGAGGAGATGGAGAGGATGGGAGGGTTGGCAACCACTGGGACTGGGAGAAAAAGGGTGAGCAGGGCACTGAAAATAACCCAGCTCCTCGGTGAGTGTTACTGCAGCCGTGCTGGGCTGGGCCAGGGCTGTGTCCCCTGGAGAGGAGTGCTGGCCGCCAGCAAAAGTCCTCTTAACAACAATTAATGGCACCTAATTACTCTTTCTTTTGTCTTTTATTTAGCAACGGGGCTCAGCCCAGGAAGTCCCGGCTTCCACTCTTGGAGTGTTTTGACTCTGAGACTGCAAAGGGCTCATTTCTTGGACAAGCATGACTGTGGAGGACCCCAAGCCCCTGCTGGTTCTGACCTCCCCTCCCTGTACCCCCAAAGTGTCACCAGGAGATTCCCTGCACCACAGGCATCTCCCTCACCATGTCACATCTTGGCATGGCCCAAGATGGAAGAATTTCCCTGCTTCCCTCCCCAGGTCCCTTCTCCCCAGTGTTGTGTGTCTTTCCCAGGGAAGAAAGCACCAGCTCAGAGGTGTGTGATGAGATGGTTGTGTTGAGCCAAAGCAGTGGCTCCACTGAGAGCCAGAGATGAAAGGAGAAGCAAAGGGCCTGATCCATCCCTGGTATCCTCTCTGAGCACTGATAGCCCAGCACTGGGATTTCCTGACCCAAAGGTCGTTTCTTTAGTAGCCCACAGTGGATTTTTCTTCCTTGTAGTCCTTGAGCTGGTTCTTGATCTCGTGTCAGCCTTTCATCTCTCCTGGCAGTTTCTGGTGGCATCCGCCCCGTTGTCCTGCGGTGGGCAATGTCTCAAAGGCGGGATACAGCAGGATCCGGACCCTGGAATGGCACCTCCACGGGCACCAAGGACTGGGACCAGCTCCAGGGGGACAGAGGACCAAAAGGATCAATTTTAACCCCCAGAAAGAGCACCCCAATGCTGAGGTGGCACGAGCAGGCATAGAAGGCCAGGATGGAGCAACAGCTCATTGCAGACAGGGGTTTTTGGGATAGCCACATGCCAGCCCATGCCAAAGGAAGAGGTTGCAGGGACTCCCAGTGTGTATGGAAAAGGGGGCAAGAGATCCTGCTCCCGAGCAGGGATAGGGAGGTGCAGCCTCCCATATTTGGGGAGGATGGGTGTGCAGCCAGGAGGCAGGATGGGATTTACCCCCATCATTTGGAAAGCATGAAAATGGGGCCAAACTGTGCCCCGGGGGTGAGGGCAGGGGAGTGACCCCTCTCTGGCACCGAGGGGGCACGGAGGGGAGCGGGGCAGGGCACAGCCACACGTGCAGGCAGGAAGAGGCAGCTAAAATAAGCAGATGGGTGGAAAAGGGAGGAGAGAGTATTAGGGAGATAACGTAAAGGTTAGAGAGGAAAGTCGGAGGAAGTGAGCCGAAAACAGCCTGAATGTCATGAAAAGGTGAAGCTGAGCCTCACGACCAGCACAGAGCCCGGGATTAGCCGAGCTGTGTCGTGATGCACAGGGCTGCGTCGAGACACACCGAAATCTGCCCTCTGGCATCCTCCTTCCTCCGCAGGACCCGGGGGTCACTTGGAGATCACCCGTGATGTCACCCGAGGGCAGCGGCGCTGCCTGAGCCGGGCAGGCGGCTCCTCTGCCGGGGGAAGGGTGTTTATTGTCAGCTCTGGAACATGCAGTATGTCACTGGCATTTGGGAACAAAGCCCAAATTGATGATTGGCTCCCATCGCTCCTAACGGGGGATGGTCTTGATTTCCACGGCTCATCCCCGTGTGGGAGCAGAGCCGGTGTAAACCTCGCTGCTGCTTCAACCTCATCGTGAGCCACACGGAAACCCTCGGAGCGGGTTGTGCTTTCCGAAGGCAGAGCAAGCTCACGGCTGAGCCCCCAGGTGCCATTACCTCATGTTTGTTTGCACGGGCTGGGAATAACCCCGGCAGCATTTGGTGTCAGAGCCCTGCCAGACACCTTTTCCCTGGCTGCGATCCCGGCGGCAGCCACCCCAGCCCCGAGGATGGAGGGGATGGAGGATGCTCTTTGGCCCTCACGCTTTACTCCCATTTCCTGGCTGCCAATCTTCATTTAACTCATTGGGCTCCGCATCACGACACGGCCGGGGGGGATGAGCCTCGTGGGCTCGCAGAGGAGCCGCGGCTGCAGCAGCTGGAGGGAAAGGAAGAGGAGAGGAGCGGGGAGATAAAGCCCCCTCCCCAGCAAGCCTGTGCTGCAGCTGATAAGAGCCCTCACGGGCTGTAATGGGAGCCCTCGCTGCCTGTTTCCTCACAAAGTCATGACTCAGGGATAATGTTCACATCCTCCGAACGGCGAGGGAGCTAAAAATACAGCCAGGAAAATGAGAATGAGCGAGCGAGCATGAATGAGAGCGTGAGTGAGAAATGCACTGGGGAAAAGAGAGAGGAAGCATGAATGAAAGAGCCTGGGAGAGAGAGTGAAAACAGCCGGAGCCTTCCAAGTTTCCAAGCTGCAAACCTTTGCTTGCAATCAGCGCTCTGGCAAAGGCACTGCTGCAAGAATGTAAACCCATCCCGTGAATTCGCCTTTGCAGGAACACTCCTGGCATCACCTCCTGGCATCACATCCATCTCCCCCCCCATCAAACCCGGAGCAGGACACCCCGGCCTGGAGGGGCTGCAACCCCAGGGGACACGTGGGGGCTTCCCCCGTGCCACCCATGGCACAGCACCAGGGTGTCCTGCCCACTGGGCTGCACTTGAAGACACAAAGACTGTGTGCTCTGTGCCTGCCCCTGCACGGACCCAAGCACAGCAAGCCGTCCCGTGGATGCACATGTGTGGAGACTCTCTGGGAAAGAGGGATGTCCTCTGCCCTTGGTGTAGGTCCTCTCCAGGGTAGAGTGGCCTTGGGGACCCCACTGCCCCCAGACCCTGCTCCTCTATCAGATCCTGGTGGTTTTTCCTAATCAGACTGTGAGTTCCTGCCTCCCCCCTCTGTGAGCCCCGAGCACCTGCACACACACACGGGCTCATTCTCCTGAAAAGACAAATGATTCTGCCCCCCACTGTTGCCCTCTCATATCCCAGATGGCCCCTCGGAGCTGAAATGTGTTTTCCACATTTATCCCAGGGCTGAGGTTCCACCCACAGCCCCCTGGCACTGGACACTGCACCAGCGTGGAGGAAAGGATGCTCCCTGTCCCCAACATCTACAGCTCCTCTCCTGCAGAGATAAATGGGCCTAAGAGCCCTTTAAGGTTTGGAGACCCTCCCGGCCTGGAGGAGAAGGTGTAATCTAAGAAGTGTTTGTGGATGCTTGGGAAGTGCCCCAAACGTTTTCCCTCTGGCTTTGGCAGGATTGAGGGGAACCTCCTGTTGCAAAGCAACAAGCCCCTTTTGTGCAAACTGCAGGAGTTCAATCCCAGAGAGGTTTTTCCACCAAAATGCCATTTTCTGGTGTGTCCCCTCCCTCCCCATGTCGGCTGAAGGCGTGGGCTGCTCCCTGCCCGCAGCACCCGGAGAGGGCTGGCAGGGAGCAGCTCCCCCGACACATCCCATCTCCCGGCACGTGCCGGAGCCTTGTTTCAATTATTTCCTCCTGGGGATCCGCCTGATCTGACACAGGCCCTCGCCCGCCACTTCCCTGCTCCTGCATTTTGTTCGGAGTTTCTTTTGTCCAAGGTTTCCTGGGATGGGTTGGGCCAGGAGAGGGATGCTGGAGGGGTGCACAGCCCAGGGACGAGTCCGGGGGTCTGTCAGAGCCATTAGACACACACTGACTGTGTTTAATACACCCTTGGGAGCAGCTCTGGGTGCTGGGACCAGAAGGATGCCAGGGAAGAGGTTCACGGCTTATGGGGATGTCTTACCATCCTCACCCTGGTCCCTGGTGCTGATGGCAGGGACTTTGTGGCAAAGACCGTCATGCCAAGGAGCAAAGGTGCTAGGAAATCCCTAGGAACAGGAGAGACTCTACCACTGGCTAACTGGGATTTACCTAAGAGGAGCAAGTCCAGCCCAGTATGTGCTAAATCCATAAAAAAAAAATCAACTCCTGCACCCCCACCCTCCAGACCCGCACAGCAATAGGGATGCAGGTTCCTAAGCAACTTTTTTAGGGAAATAAGTCAAAAAGGATCGCTGACTCCTGAGTCATGTAGTTCCTATAGGCACTGCAGCATTGCTGCCAGGAGGATGCCGCTCCCGGCCCCGGCTGTGTCTGGGTGCCGGGATGCCCGTGGGTCACGGAGGGACGAGCACAGCCGGCAAAGCTGGGCTCAATTCGACCCGGAGCACAGATAGGAAGCCAGATTAGGTCCCTCTCCGTCATCGCAGCCGAGCCCGGCTCTCACAAAGGCCCCAGGGGTGAGCCTGGTGCTAATCCAAGGAGCCAATTTTAGAGCCCGCTCTCCGCAGACAATCTCCGATTGTTTGGGCTGTTTTGAAGTTTTTCCCAGCCGCGCCGTCATCGCATCCTGTGACTTGGCAGGAAAGGCTTTTTTGCGCAGGCATCGCTGCCAAGAAGCCCAAGAGGTGTGACAGCGTGGGCTGCACGTCCCCCCGTGGGCTGCACGTCCCCCCGTGTCCCCTCGTGTCCCCCCCGGGAAGGGGCTCCGTGGCCCCGGCGGAGGGGACAGGGACAAGCGGGATGCTCCGGGCGGTGCATTCGCCGAGCCTGGCAAGGGACCAAGCGCAGATGTGGCAGCTCAGGGCCACCCACCCTGGTGCCGGGGACCCCTCCGGCCGCTGCAGCTGTGCGACACCCCGAGCAGCCCGGACCGTGCCATGGGAGGAGCAGGGAATCTTCCCCTGCGCTGGGGAAGAGCCAGCACGGCTGAGCACAACAAATCCTTCTCTCTCGTGCTAAATAAGCAGCATTTTCCTCCTCCACGCACCTTCCCGGGCACCCCCAGCTCCGCTGCACCCCCTTTCCAGCCCCCTCTTCACCCTCCAGGCACAGTCCAGCTCTGCCCCTGGCTTTTCCCTGCGGGCTGTCAGCAGCTTTGCCAGCTCCCTCTCGGAATGGGAAGCGGCCAAAGCAAGCAGAGATACCTGAACCTGCCATCCACCCACTCCTTGTCTGGTCTCAAGATGTTTCAAAGCTCTCCCCTTTCTATTTCTATCCTCATTGTCATCCTCCTTTGAGAGGAAGGTCTATTATTCCCCTCCTCCTTTTCTCTCTACAAAAATGGGACATTGTTTCTTCTTTCTTTGATTTAAAAGCCAAAAACAGTTATAGGAAACTGTTCAGCAGATGTTTTACAGTATGAACCTAGAGAAAAAAAATTCAAGAAAAAATAAAAGCTCTCGGATTTTTCTTGAGGATCTATATTTAGCCTAATGCTTCCTCCCATTCAGGGTTTGTGTTGGCATAGACAAGGCGTAGGTTTAAGCACTTTGATTGTAGTATTTATTTTATTTCTCTCATTTGCTGCATCCATTAAAAGCTGGAGCTCACTGCACGATCTAATGAAGCTCATTCAGGGAGGAGGTAAATCCAGCTTGTGCTGGGTTTCAGAGAGGTCCCTTTCAGCCCACAGATGCTCAGGGTGGGGTTGGAACAAAATAATTCCTCATCCTTTTTGCACCAGGATAAGCAAGGCTGTGTCCATGCTCATGGCAATGCCCGGGGCTTGTGCCCAGGGTGGCCAAAACTAAATGAAACTCCCAGCTGAGGTTTATAAAGTCTCAGAGGGAGATTTGCAGGCACTGAATGCAAATGTGAGCTCCAGTTCCTCTGGATGTGCTGGAAATGGCATTCTCTGTTATTTGGAAACGGCTTCAATCGGGACAGCCAAAACTCATCCCACAAACCTCCCCCAGGCCAGGCTCCTGCTGACTTCAAAAGCCCCAGGACTCGGTGCCAGCTGAGCGAGACCTCCTGGACAAGGACAAGGTCACTGTCACAGCCGTGTCTGTTCCTCCTCAACCAGGAGCAACCTCAGCTTTGCACCCAGAGATGATGCTGTGGGTGGGAAATAAAACACCATCTGCTCCCTGCAGGTCTGAGAAGGGCTGGGCAAGAAGGGCATCTCCCCCTGTGAAATCCATTCCCTGCCATCCATGTGTACCCTGGGCCCAAATGCTCACAGGGCTACTGGGCAAAGCAGACACTGGAAAAAAAACAGAGGAAAATTAAGGCTTGGCTCTCTCCTGAGGGACTGAGAGGAAGCTGACGCTGCATTATCCCTGCCTGGTGCAGGGTGAGGCATTTCCCATCTGGGAACAGCACTGGGAGCAGCAGTGACAGCCTGGTGACGCTGCTCCACGGGGCTCTCCAGCAGCCCTTCCTGTGAGTCGGGCTCCCCTCTCACCCACTCCCAGCCTGAGCCAACATTTCCACATCCCGCTGCGGGGCATCCGGGTGCAGCTGCCAGCTGTGCCAGGGATGCCGAGGGAAAACCTCAGGGAAAACCTACCAGGATGCAGGCTCCTGCAGGCTGGCACTCCAGAGGTGCCCTCATTTGGGCAGAGGCCATGCAGGCAGTGAAAGGTGGATAACCACTCTGGAGACTCTGGCACAGGCTGCCCAGAGAAGCTGGGGCTGCTCCATCCCTGGAAGTGTCCAAGGCCAGGTTGGACAGGGCTTGGAGCACCCTGGGCTACTGGAAGGTGTCCCTGCCCATGGTAGGGGGGTGGACTAGGTGGTCTTTAAGGTCCTTCTCATCCCAAACCATTCCATGAGTCTATTGCCAGGAGTTTCAAGGGCACAGAAGATTCATGTCAATGAATATACAGCTCGTTTAGCAACTAGCCCAGAAATTCTCTTTTCCTAACGGAGAGTCAAACTTAGGACTGAAAGTAAAGCCTGTACTTGCTCCCTATTGGAAGTTTTCACTGAGGAAAAGCCACACTGGGACCTTATTTCCAGGGCTGTGAACCCAAAGTGTCTCCACTGAGGGGGGAGATGCAGGTGGGTCCCAGGTGGGAGGGCAGGGAGGAACTGCTCAGTGCTGGGATGTGGGTGACAGTGGGCACCACTGGCAGTGATCTGGGCTGTGGGTTGGAAGTGGAAATCAAAGCTGTGTTTCCAGACGTTAATGCCTTGTTTGTTGTCTAAGAGGGTGGAAAACCAGAGAAAAGCTGAGGCCCAAATGGCCAATGGGGCACTGTTGGTGCAGCTTCTAAATAGTCTGAGTTAGAGAGACAGAGCAATTAAAAAGGCAAACTCACCCAAATTCATGGGCCGAGCTCTGGGGTGCTGGAAGGATAAAGCTCTAATTCATGGAAACCTCTTTGGCTCCTTTATTTAGGATTTCTGCATGTTATACATGCAGACAAGCAGGAATGTCATTTTTTCCAGACTGCTTTTTGCATAAATTAGGATTGTTTGCTGTTCATCAGCTGACCCTGCCATGACCCCCCTCCCCTCCATCTCCTCCATCCCCTCCATCCCCCCTCTCTGCCCAAACCCCACAGGTCCATGCCAGCTCCTGTGCAATCTCTGAGGGCTGGCAAGTGGGAATGCAGGCTGGTGGCTTTTTGGGGGACTGCAATAGGGATAGGCAGGTTACTGAAGCTCCAAGAGCAGGTTGTGGGACAAAGGGAAGGGTCCTCCCTCTCCTGGGTAGGTGTCCCTGCCCCAGCACTCCTCGAGGCTGGATGCTGGATGTGATCATGCCCGGGAGATGTGAAGGTCTCCAGAAGGCAGCCTGGCTCCTGGTGGGAAGCTGATAAATGGGATGCTGCTGCTTCCCCTCCCACCCACACACTTCCACTTTCACTTCACATGTGGGACCCAGCGCTGCCATTCCCCAGCCTGCCCATAAATAACCCCTCCATCACCAGGCGGACACGGGGATTTAACATGCCTTGTTTATCCTCTTTCTTCCTCCTGGAGCTCTTGGTGTCCTTCAGGGACCCCTCTTGGGGGATGTCACCTGTGTCCTGTTCTCCTGCCTGAGCTCCCCCGATGACCAGAGGAGGACACAGAGGAGAATCTGTCCAAACATGCTCAGTGGAGCTCAGGAATTAAATATGAAAAGACACAGCTGTTCCAAAAGCCTAATCTTTGTCACAGACAAACTTTCCTTGACCTGGAACCGTGTGGAAGATAAACAGAGAGGTAAAGGACATGTTAATAACTCATTTCCACAAAACCAAGCCTCGCATTTCTGCTACTGGAATTTTTTCCCTCTGCTGCTCACTCTCATAACCAAAAGTATTTATTAAGATACAGATAATTTTTGCACTGGTTTAGTTGTGCAATTAGAGCACTGAGAAATGCCCAGTTTGTGTTCCACTGGGAACATCACCACACAACTTCCCTGCCCTATGGTTCCTCATGCAGAAAACCAGGATAGCACTATTTTCTCTGCTGAGTGTGTCCCTCACGCTCCTGGCTGGATGGTGGGACTCAGGAGGGCACGGATTCCTGCTGGGACCTCCTGAGGTCATTGCACAAACCACTGACCCCTTGCAGTCCTCAGCTGTGTGTATGTCAGCTGATGGAGAACTAAAAGGTCAGTTTGATACTGAAAAAAGGCCTCAAGAAATAGAGAGTTTCCCAGGTTTATCAGCCCCCCATGGAAGCCAAATGCAGTGAAATCTCTTCATTCCTACGTCATCCAAGTCCTTTCTCCTCCTCACCCCCAGCACGGGGGCATTGCTGAAGCCCAGGGACCTCAAAGGATGTGCTGGGCTGGTCTCAAGCCACAAGCCATGAAATGATGGCTGTGGAAAGGCAACTGCTCCCTTCCCCAGGCCTGGGATCACACACAGGGACCAGGATTTATGGATGCAGCTCAGAGCCTGTGCTCGGGTGTCCCTTGCTCTCCCCCAGACTCCTGAGCTCTCCAGGACCACCCTGAGAGGAGCCAAATGGAACACCTGGGCTCTGCCTTTGCACAGGCTGCTTCAGCCCCACTGAGCCATGGAATCACAGAGCCATTTGGGTTGGAAAAGCCCTCCCAGATCCAGTCCAACCATTCCCCCAGCACTGCCAAGGCCACCACTAAGCCATGTCCCCAAGTGCCACATCCACACGGTTCTAAATCCCCGAAGGGAGGGTGATTCCATCCTTAGGGGCAGAGCAGGAGCTCTTTTCCCCCCTCAATCCTTCCCCAGCGTTTTTGGAGCCAATGTTTGCCATCAGGAAGGACTTCCAAGCCCAGCACACCAAAGCCACCTCCAGGCACCTCCACCACAGCCACCAGTGCCCAAAGAGAACTGGGGACACCAAGATTTTGACTGGTGTCCTCAGAGAACCACCCCAGCAGTACTAATAATTACAGCTTCCCTCATTATCATCCCAGTTTAACCATAATAAGCTGCTTATTATTCCCAGGATGGGCTTTATATGACATTTTCACTGCCGTGCTAATCTTATTTTTTGCACAAGAAGATGCAAAGGGAAAGCAGCTCAATGATCTCAATTCATCCTCTGTATTTTTGCACGGGCTTGAGAAGCAGTTGACTTTTTTCAAATGTCAAGATTTTTATCATGGCTTTGAATTTCACTACAGCAAGATGCAGGGAATATTTGAACAGATAAAAGAAAATAAAAATATCTCTCAGGTTTTTTTTCCCCTGATGCTAATAGTGAGTTAAGTAATAAAGAGCAAGTGATTAAGTGGCTTCTGGACTCATTTTGAAATATGGCCAGAAGTGTTTGAGCAGGAATTGTTAACTGATAGCATTTTTATAAATCTGATCTTTATTTATACATCTTGCCTGGGAACAGAGCGCTTCTGAAATCTGGCTTTATAGTCTTAGATTAAATGATTTTGGAGAAGGATTAAAATTTACAGTTTGAAGAGGGTATATGTGATGAAATCCTATCAGTTTTTTGGTCTGAGTGTATCAGACAGCCTAATAAAAGACCCTTCTCCCAATCAACAGGCCAAATTTTTCTTGAAATGAGAGAATTGGTAAACGGTGACTGATTTCCCAGTTAATATTTCCATAAATGGTAATTGATTTACCCTGTTCTTGTGGCTTCCAGGAGTCCCTGTGCATCCTTCCCCTGCGGTGTTACTGGTGTGAGTGGGGCCGGTACCTGCACAAAGGAGTTTGCAATGGCAACATTCCCACTGGCCCTTAGAAAAGTGATTTTGTGCTAATGAATTTACATCTTAAGGGCTCATGCTGATGATGTCATGGCTGGAACTTCCCTGAGATGTTGCTTAACATCAGAGTTAGAGCTGAGTGGAAATTCCTCACTTCTTCTTCCCAAAAGCAAATATTAAATCCCAGAATCCCAGAATGGTTTGGGTTGGAAAGGACAGTAAAGATCATCCCATTCCACCCTCTGGGACTGGGCAGGGACACTTTCCACAAGTCCAGGTTGCTCCAAGCCCCGTTCAACCTGCCCTTGGACACTTCCAGGGATCCAGGGGCAGCCACAGCTTCTCTGCCCAACCTGTGCCAGGGCCTGC
>JAWWEE010000062.1:807214-828162 GCA_035221455.1 Xenops minutus
ACTTCCAGGGATCCAGGGGCAGCCACAGCTTCTCTGCCCAACCTGTGCCAGGGCCTGCCCACCCTCCCAGGGAAGAAAGTCTTGCTGGGACTTGGTGTTATTTTGGGTTTTCTTGTACCTGTGTTTACAGCCACGTGCACAGAGCAAAGATGAACATGTTGTATCCCACCCAAGCCACTCTGACATCTTCAGGTGTTCCCTGTTTAAAGCCCATTCCTACACTGATCTAGTCTCCCTTACAGAAGTGAGATAAGCCAAGTCTATAACCATTGTCTTGGTTAATATAAAGGTGATTTAAGTGTAGCAGCTTGTAGCTTAAAATAACATCACAAAAGTCACTTGTGGACCAGTTTAATCCTTCAGGATATTCCCATACACCCCAAATTTCTTCTATTTTAGTGAATATCCTGTACCATCACATTTCAGCCAAGATAATGGATATCCTTTATCCCAAGGGTGGAAAAACCTTCTCCTCCTGCTTTACAGGGCCAATATTTCCCCTCACCTTGGACAGGGCATCCCTGGGCTCCATGCAAGGAGGGAATTCAGTGGATGTTGCTCCCTGGCTCGCTGGATGAGCTCTGGTGGTGTCCCAGTTGGCTTTGGAGGCCAGGCAGCACTGGAGAGCCTCAGAGCCTGGAGTCCAGATGTGCAGAGCTCCTGGGGAGCCCTGCTGAGGCATCTGGGCACAGGCTGTGTCAGTGCCTGCATTTTGGGGAGGGGCAGCAGGGAATGTTGTGGCAGCTGGGCAAACCTGCTGCAGATTTACAAGCACAGGCAGCTCCTCGATGCAGCTGATCACCTTCTGCCAGGGCAAACAGCCTGGGAAGGTAAATCTCCAAATCATGAGTATCTTTTTTTACTCCCTTGCACTGGGGTCATCCTGTAACACCAAAAAGCAGAGAGATTCAGGCACTCAGGATGGTTTTATTGATTCCTGGTCTGTTTTTCCAGTGTAATATGGAAATAATGATACTTAGAGATCCATAAAGGGCTCTGGGAGCTTTCTACATGCAGCTCCCCACCCTCAGTGGCTTATGATCCTCAAGCAGGACCACAAGGATCTCTGCCTGGAAATTATTCTCAGGGCTGCAAGAGGGTGAGCTGTGGTTGGTGACACTCAGGACTGTGCTGAACTTTGTCCAGGTGAGCCCCAGCTCCAGGATACAAACCATGATCTTCTCCAGCTGCAGCCACCCTATGCTGCTCTGTTTCCATCCCAAATGGAGATAAGGATTTCTCAGGTTCTTGGGAAAGGCACCTTCCAGGAGGAGCCTTTGTGCCCCCACATTTAAGCAGCCCACTAGTGCACAACCCGTGAAACATTCCCAAGGCATCTCCAATTCAATAAAAACATTAATAACCACTTAAGTGAAACATTAAGGAGTCGTTTCATTTTTTTACGAGTACAAAGCAAACCCAAACCAGCTGGAATGGAAAGTACAAGGACTTGGTGATAAATTCCATGAGCTGCCCGAAATTTAACCCGACTTCTTCTCGTGAGCTGAAACAACTGCTTTAGGTGACTGATGTGACAACAGTGAAACCAGACGACCACAGGACTAGATGATCTTCAAGGTGCCTCCCAACCCAAACCATTCCATGATTCCATAAGCTGAAGGAGGTGAGCTGCATGCAGCAGCCACTGTGCTAATGGAAAAAACACCCTAAAGCAGAAGCCTCTCCATTTCCCAGACACCCAGTGGACTGCACAGCCATGCACAGAGCCAGTAATATATGGATTATTGCATCCAAGCAACTGTCCAGCCCAGGGAAAGACATCTTGTTTGCAGCTGCCAGAGGGGTTATCCCGGGAAGAGTTGCCCAGATAAAAATTGATTGCTGGATTCATTCCACTCCTTTGGTGCTCAGATGTGACAGAGCCTTTGTACCAAAGCCCAGGAGGCTGGAAACCTTCCTGAGAAGATGGGAACCCTGTAAATAATTTCCTGTGTTAAAAGAACTACAAGAGGGATCCGTGCCTACGGCTGCGAGTTCAACAGGTAACGTGTGTTCGGGCCACGTGGAGCTGTGTGTTTGTAAGTTCAGGGCTAAAGGAGACACTCATTCATCATTTGGGAGCTTGAGAAAGTCCAGAAGGACCTGGTAATAGTTTTATGTGCATAAATAATGGGCTTTTCTTGCTATTTGTCACTCTGTGCATTCAAGCAGCATCCTGGATGGGGATGGGGGAGAACAGGAGGGACCTTTATGCCTGTGGACATTCATTTTGCACATTTGATTTGGTTGCTGGTGGTGCCACCGGAGCCCTTTGCAGGCATTAAAAAACACAGCCTTGGTTTGCACTTTGCAAATGTCCACTTGGCTGATATTACCTAAAATACCATGTTTGGACTGCAAAAGGGTGTCCCCGGGAGTTTTTTTCCCCCCTCAGCCTCATCCTTTCTGCCTGGATTTCCAGTGCCAATGCTCAGATGTATGGGCTGCATTTTTCGAGTGGGAGGATGCTGCAAAATTCCCTGGAAACATGTAAATACTCTACAAGCAGAACGTTTTGGTGTCAGTGCACCAAGGCACTGAGGGCTGGGTCCCATGGCTGGGTTCTCTCTTCTGCTGTTATATTACAGGTTTTGCTATCAGGATCTCCAGGCAAAATCCCAGCAGCTGCTTCCAGCCTCCCGTTTGGCCCATCAACAAAGTGTCCTGGAACAGCACCCATGGAACCTTTGGAGTTTGGGCAGGGGATCAGGCAGAGCTGTTCCAGGCTGGTGGGGATCTGTGCTGGAGCAGGACAGGATTCCCAGCCTGGAGCCCTCTCCTGGAGGAAAAGGCAGCTTTGCTGCCTGGAGAGTGAGAGCAGGAGAGGCAGGATGGGCAAGTCCTCCTGCATCCAGGATTTGGGGGTGCCACTGGCATTTTGGAAGCTCCATGGCAGGCTGAGCAGGGGAACACAGGGGTGTTTGGAGAGGGCAGCCCCAGATCCCGCTCTCCCAGAGCCTCTGGACAATTCACATGGACATTATTGGAGTTATGGCAGTGAAACCTGTATTTCTGCCTCCCTGCCTTGTCCTGCCCAGCTGGGAAAGTGCTGTCCTGCCCTTTCGGTCCCAGCTGCCTTCTCCTCTCCAGGGAGCCCCGAGACCCCCCTGCCATCCGCCTTAAGAGCAGTTTTTGGGGTGATGCGGGTTGGGACCATCCTCTGTCAGAGGAGGGAGCTGATCCAGCGGTCCCAGGGCTGCCCCAGCATCTCCTCTCTCTGATATCTCATATAAGGGGCGATTCCTTCAGCCTTTACAACATGAAAAGGAATCAGCAGCTCCCGTGGCATTTCTTGGGCATGCCTGGCTCCAGAGCCGCATGCCAAGGGGTTTTAGGGTGCGCACCAGGCTGGATCCTCCCCGGGAGGCAGAAAGCACCGATGCCCTGGGATATTCGGTGGAGCAGGGACGGCTCCTTTTTGGAGGACAGAGCAGCCCGTGCCTCACCTCCAGGCAGAGGCTGGGCTGAGGCTGGGGGGTCAGGGCTGGATAAACCTGGCCCCGGGCGCGCTCTGCCAGCCTTTAGAGTTTAACCCCTGGGCGAGAATAGACTGCACTCCCCAGCACTGGTGGGGCTGGATTAACCCTTCCCAAGCAGCTGAAACGCTGGGATCCCCTTCCAGGACACGGGACCCCAAGGCCACCCCGCATCGGGGGGTGCGGGGCGCTGCCCCCATCGCCTCCCCCGTTGTGTTTGCCCACCGTGGGGACATGTGCCAGAGGTGGCTTTTTGCTGGCTGGAACTCGCCTCTCCCAGCGCCCTGGGTGCGGGGCTGACCACTCCCCCTCCCTTTGAATAGGCAGCCCTGCTGCAAACACTATGGTATTTCCATCCTCTCCGGCTCCAGCGCAGAGGATACGCCAGGTAGTTGGGAAGAGAGCGCAGACAAGTGTGGGAAGCCGTGGAGGACATAAGCTTTTCCCCGGGTCTTCCAGCTAAGTCGTAAGTGGTGGAGGGGAGAGAGGCTCTTTAAACTCTTTTGTGGGTTGGAGGTACCTGTGGTTTTCCAGGACATCTCGGATTTGTTTTGTTGGTGGTTTACTTTTCCTCTCTCCGTGTCCAGTTTCACCCAGCAACTGATTTGTGTGTTTGCTACTGCAGGATCCTATATTGTCTGAGCTGATGCTTCCCTTTAAAAAACCCCTTTTTAAATATCAGGTATATAAATTTGATATGGATATTTAGGAAAATAGTATTATTTTCCTCATCTAGGTAGAAGGATGTGCCTTGGCATTAGTACAGTGGATTAGATTTACAATTCCTTTTATGTTTTGAGTTGTAATTTGGTTTGGGTGGGGGTTGGTTTCTTTCTGCTGGGAGGGAGGGGACAATCAAAGTGCCAGGGGTCGGATGCTCCCTCCCCACAGACACAGAGGAGCTGAGTCCCGCTTTGGAGGGATGCTTGGATGGGCTTTGCTGTGACACCTCCGTGTGTTTTCCACAGCAATGCCCTCCCCCGAAGGGCAGAAAGTGCCACAGGTGCCAGCATGTGCTTTTGGGAGGGACCGGGGTGTGACAGCGCCAGGGATGCGCTGCCGTGCTGCTGCCATTGCTTGGCAAGGGCAAAGCCCTGCACCCCCACGGCAGGCAGTGGGAATTGTGAGTCCCTGAGGAGCCCAGCCAAGGCCTTCCCCCTTCCCATTAGTCTCTAAATCATTGCTTTGCATGTGGCCACTCATTTGGTATTACAGTTACCATCAACTTCCCATCCTGTGCTGTCAACTGACACCTTTGGGGGCTGTGGGCTGGGTCCAGAGCGGTTTCCTGCTACAGGCTATTCATGCTGCCTCTAATCCCGCTGGTTTTTAGCCTTTCCCCTGCCTGTCATGTAAATAATTTTCTGGCAAGCCTGATTTTTTTGGGCTACCCAGCCATTTTTGCCTTGGGCAGCAGGGGAGGGCCCCCCTCGCCCAGGGGCTGGGAGGTGTGTGGGTGCATTTTGTGTCCCCAGCACTGGGATATGTGTGTGTGCCCCTTCCCTGCAGAGCTTTGGGGTACCACGTGCTCCTTCAAAGCGGAAAACTACTTCCCTCTGTATACACCTGGCACAGAGAAATGAAGGGTAACCTCACTTTTCACAGCAGTTTGGACACCTGTTGAAGAAAGGGGCTTGGATTCTCAAAGCACCAGCAGATCTGGGCAGGCTGGTCCTGCTGTGGGTCCTGCAGGGATCAGAGATCCCAGCCGGGCTGTCAGTCCCTGGCCAAGCCCCTGTGCCACGGCGGAGGTTGGGCTCTGTGAGATGGGGAACGTGTGCTCCTTGTGAGGTCAGAGCCTTCCCTGGTGCAGGGGATCCCTCCCTGGGCAGTGGGGAGCCCATGCCGTTCTCTCCCCTTTGCTCTGCCCCAGCCCCATGACACTGTGCTGTAAGTCTCCCACTTCACAGGGGGAAATTCAGGAGTGAAATAACAGATGACCTAATTAACCCTCCCTTCACATCTTCCTGCAGTTGCAAGTAGCTGCTGTGATCTGGCAGAGAGCAGGATGATTTAATAGCAGCAGCCTCTCTGCTTTAGCATCCCACCCAAACCCCTCTCCGTGCCATGACCTGGGCTGTCAGCTCGCTGTAGATCTGAGGGGATCTTCGTGGTGCTGTTATTTTAGCTTAATTATTAGTTAGCAGCCGAGTATGTGATGCATGAGCAGGGGAAAGGAGACATCCAAAGGAAAAGCAGTTTACTACGAGCACAGAGAGCAAGGACTCGTGGGCACATGAGTGTGTGAGGACCATGCTGGCACTGTCTCTCGCCCGCTGTCACCCCTCCCATCCCCAGTTTGTCCAGCCAAATGGGAAGGCTCTTGAGATCCCATCATATCTCCCTCCCATCTGACAGGCACCGAGGAAAGAGATAGCGCAGCGTTAGAGCAGGCAGGGATGTGCTGACAGGCGGCCCCTGCCCCATCCTGCCCAAAAAGCTCCTCAGGACACGCTAATCCCGGGGCAATCACCGCCCTGCAGTTAAGATAGTGCTCTGAGCCTCTCCCCCTCACTTTCCCCGGGTGACCTCAGCCAGGTCCTTTAACCTCTTGGAGTATTTACAGCGGGCGCAGAAGGGCAATTACCGCTCTATTTACCATTGTTACCCTATTTACTATCGCTTCTCTATTTGCCTTTGTTATTCTGTTTACTATTTACCGCTGCTACTCTATTTACCACTGCAGCATTTACTGCCCTGCCCGCGTTCCCGCGAGGAAACCAGGTGTTATTTTAGGAACACTTTGATAAAGTTTTAAAATCCTGAGAAATGTGGGATTTTCAGCAGTTAAAAAGCATGGGTTGTGACCAAAGGAAGCACACTCCTTTCTACTGCCCTTATCCCTGCTTTAGGGATGCTCCTTTTATTTTAAGCGGGTGCCAGGGTTTGATGAATTGGAGGAGGTTTTTAACATGCCAACAGATCAACAAACACTCCTCCCCCTGAGAACTGAACTGGCAGGAGGCCTGGAAAGTGCCCGGATCCCAAGGGTTAAAGCCCTGCGGAAGGATGTCATTTCCACCAGCTCTTTTCCCCACCCCCTCAAAGATGATAAATTATTCCTTGGTGCAAAAATAAAGTGGTTATCAGTGAGCTGCTCTGGGTCAGGGAGCTGCCAGCCCACGGAGGAAGGGTGTGTGGAAGGGGCTGCTTTGCCTTTTGAAAGTCTTGTTTCATGCTCTTGCAGCCAGAAATGTTTTGGTGGGGTTGCTGCTGCTGCCCCATCCTCCTGGCTTCCCATATAAACCCCTGGAAAAGGAATCTTCGTGCCTTGTTGGCTGGAGGAAAGCTCATGAATCCTGTTGAGTCGCTGTCCCAGTTGTGCCACCCTGCAGGGACACCTTCCCTGGGTGCCCACTGGGGCTCAGGGTGGTCCTACAGCTCAGAAATTGGGGACAGTCTGAGCCACTGGATTTTACAACAGAGGAACATTAAACTGGGAATCAGAGGAGGGAAGCTGTTGATTCTGGGAAGTCACTGTGACCTCACTCCACTTCCCTCTCCCCATCCTTAAAACAACACAAACCCAAAACATTATACTAGAATATTGTAAAGTGTCTTCATAGATCCAACAGGCAAAGTTTGCTTTGTTCTAATATGTATTTTAAACTCCTTCCCATCTTCTGAAAGGGGGAGTGTGTGTTAATCAGAAGGACAAAGAGCTTTTCCCTTTTTAAGCTAAGCTTAATAATTGATTTAAAATAATAATAATAAAAAAACCTTGCAAAAGAGGAGGGATGGATCTTGAAATGAAATTAAAATTTTAATTCAGTTTAGAAATGACCCAAGGGTCTCATAGCTTTGGCTGGTACTTGATCAAGCCCCAAAATAAATGCTGTTTCTCCCACACATGTTTTCACAATAAGACAGGAATAATAAGAGCAAACAATAAGGCTGAAGTCAAGCTGTTAAGTCATTAAGGATTTTACCAAATGGGTCTGATTCCTCTCTATTTATTACCGGCTCTCTGCAAGCTCTGGATCAGGATTATCTCCGTGTAAATCTGCAGTGATTTCCTTAATATCATCCAAGTTACCTGCCCTGATGGGCTCAGTCCTCAGATCCAGCTCCGCTCCAGGCCCTCATTAGAGCTTGTCTAAAGGCATCCAAGGGGAGGAGAGGAACTATTTAGGCTCTTATTAGAGGAAGCTAAAGAAAACCAAAGTATCTCCCAAACATCAGGGGAACTTGCTGACAGTGAGAGATGTATTGGGCTGTGAAGTAGTTTCCTATGGGAAGTGGTGGAAGTTCTGTTAAAATTAGCCTGGACAAGACAGAGCAGAGCTCTCCCTCTGCTCTCTCTTGTCTCCTCTTCCATACCCACTTTTCCAGAGCACAATTCCTTCGTGCACAGGACCTTTTTCTACCAGGGCTTGCCATCCAGTGGGTGGCATCGCTGCCCATGGTGGGGAGGTGGAACGAGATGGTCTTTAAAGCTCCTTCCAACCCAAACCATTCCATGATTCCAGGTGCTTTTCACAGCCTAAAACCTGTCTCTCTCTGTCCTTCCACCATTATCACCCACAAACCCTGCATCACGTTGGGGGACTGATTTCACTTGTTTTAAGCTGGACTTGTACCCCAAGGAGTAGTTGCCGAGGTTTGTGTTGTGTTTCTGACCCCCACTTCAACAGTACAGCCTGGAGGGGAAGAGAAACCAAAAAGCAAACTGACTCTAAATCTGTTGGAGCTGCTGTCTAGAGATGATAAATCCCCCTTTGCAGGCTTGGGAGGGGGTTGCTGGGGCTGCTTTACAGCTCTGCTTAAATCTTACTGATATTCCTTCTTGCACAAAGCCCTGTCCTGGGTGTCAGGATGGGTTTGGTGCTCCTGCTGTCACTGCAGCACATGTGGCTTCGAGCACCAGCGTGTGGTCCCTTGCTGGAAGGTTCAGCTGGCAAGTGCAGCCTGAGAAAGATGCAAACGACACTCAGTGAGGCATGAAAGCAGTTCTCGAGAACTGCTGTGACTGAGGTGTCTTCAACAAAGGGTAAAAAAAACCAAACCCCAACCAAACCCCAACTGCCTCTTGCACAAGGTGTGGAGCAGGAACAAAGGCTGCTGTTTAACTGCCCTTTGAAGGCTGTAACTCCTCGCTCTGGGGCACGTGTGTGGCTCTGGGACAGGTGAACCAGCCCCGAGGGCTCTCTGTCTCCATTCTGCAGTGTCTGTCTTGTTTGGCACGGTTTGGCAGCGCTGATCTCTGCCTTAGGGCGTCTTTACCTGGGGTGGTTTACAGGTCTTGAGGGTGAGGAACGAGGGACCGCAGTGAGACCCACTGAGCATCTTGCCCTTCATTCCAGGGATGCCCCAACCCTGGAAGTGTCCAAGGCCAGGCTGGGCAGGGCTTGGAGCAACCTGCTCTAGTGGAAGGTGCCCCTGCCCATGGCAGGAGGTGGAAAGAGCTGGTCTTTGAGGTCCTTTCCAACCCAAACGAGATTACTCAGAATGGGCTCCAGCAGCTGCAGCCGACCCAGCTGCAAAGAGACTGAGCAAACGTGTTTTAACGCCTGGTTGGGGCGGGCTGGGAGGCTGTGCACAGATGCTGAGATTAGTTCAGGCTCCTCAGCCACACTGACTCGTGCTCGGTGTGGTTTTGGGTACAGCACAGACAGAAACGGGCTGGTCGTTCTTCCACCACGTCGGTAGTTTGCAGTTTTGTGAATTAAAAAAAAAAAAAAAAAGAGAGAGAAGTTTTTGTAAAACAACAATGCCGGTGTGAGAGCAAGGGTTAGTAATAACAAGCAGGAAATGATGAGGATCATTTAATACCCTGCAGATGCAGGTGTTTCGTGTTTGGCCATTAGTCACAGAGCAGGGGGACAATGTCGGGGGTCCCTCTTTGCTGAGGTGCTGAGTGAGCCACAGCCCAAGCAGCTCTGCCCTGCCTTGGGGCTTGGAGAACAGCCCTGGGGCAGGTCCCGGTGCCTCCAGGAGCTGCTCAAGGGGCCGGGGTAGAAGGGGAGCTGTAGGTGATGGGGTGGTGCTGGTTCTGTTGAGAAGAGCCAGGCACAAACCTGGTGGAGCACAAGTGTGATGAGGAGCTGAGGGAGCTGGGGGGGCTCAGCCTGGAGAAAAGGAGGCTCAGGGGGATCTTCTCACTCTCTGTAATTCCCTGACAGGAGGGGGGAGCCGGGGGGAGTCGGGCTCTGCTCCCAGGGAACAGGGGCAGGATGAGAGGAAATGGCCTCAAGTTGCATCAGGGGAGGTTTAGGTTGGATATTGGGAAAAATCTCTTCATGGAAAGGGTGGTCAGGCCCTGGGACAGGTTGCCCTGGGCAGTGGTGGAGTCACCTTCCCTGAAACTGCTCAAAAACCATGTAGATGTGGCACCTGGGGACACAGTGAAGGGCCTGGACGTGTTGGATTAATGGTTAGAGTTGGAGATCTCAAAGAGCTTTTCCAACTTTTGTAATTCTGTGATTTTATTCTAAGACAACTCAGACTAGTGCCTGCGTGTGCAGTGGTTGCAGTCTGCACCCCAGGGCTCTGCAGGAATCCAGGGGTATTCCAGAGGGGCTGGAGCTGCCCCATCTCTCAGGCTGTGCCTGCCCCACCAGATGGAAAGAGCCATTCCCTTGGCTCCAAGGCACATCCTGCCTGAGTGAGCCCTTCCCAGCCCAGCCTACACCCCCTTCACTCCTTCCTCCCAGCACCCTTGAGTCATATCCCCCAAAACACACAGCGTGCCCTGGCCCTGCACTTTCCACTGGGCATTTAAAGGAGAGAGGCAGAAACATCCCCAACTCTGATAGCAGAGCCAGATTGCAGCTCCTTCACCTCAGCCACACAAATGGGCTCATTGAGGATTACATACCCCATTTCATGAGCAGCTCTGGTGGGACTTGCTCAGAGGAGTAAATCCCATGTGAGGAATGCCCTGTGGAACTGCAAGGGGGAGATTTAGCAAGGCAAACATAAGGGAATGTGGGATCACAGAGGATGACTCCTGAAAACAGTGAGGTTCTCTGTGAAAAAAACTGGTTCTGACAGTTTTTACAGGAAAGGTGTTGATCTCAACGAAGTGGCTTTTCTTTTTTTCTCTCAAAAGAAAAAAATTGGCAACAATTTCCCACCAATTCTACAGCAAAGGAAATATGATCTCATCTTCCCTCAGAGTAGCTCCATCAGCTTCCAGGTGATAATTCATTCACCATTGTCAGGCTCTCCCCAGTTCCCACTAATGGATCTGTGTGTATTGTTGGTACAACCAATCTAATCCCAGTATCTGCTATTAATACAGATATTTTTCCTCTGAACTTTTCCAGCTTACACTCCCTAAGGTGATAGTGTGCTCTGAGCTTTAGATGGCTGTGAGAAATCATGGATTTAGGTGATTCTGCCAGGTTTTGTGGCCTGTCATCTGATGTCCATCTCCATTTCTGCAGGCACTGCCAAGATGATGAGCTACTACATGGACACAACCATTGGCAATGCAGCCCCTTACCCTTTGGCTCGGCCTGGAGTGATGGTAAGGAATGCACAGGACACAGGGAATGGCTTCCCACTGCCAGGGGGCAGGGTTAGATGGGATACTGGGAAGGAATTCTTCCCTGGGAAGGTGCTGAGCCCCTGACACGGGTTGGGCAGAGAAGCTGTGGCTGCCCCAGCTCTGGAAGTGTCCAGGGTTGGATGGGGCTTGGAGACACCTGGGATAATGGAAGATGTCCCTGCCCATGGAACTAAATAGGTCCCTTCCCAACCAAACCAGTTTGGAATTCTCTGAAAGAAAGGAATTAGGGTTATTTTGGTTATTTTTCTATCCCAGCAGAGGGTTTATCTCTCGGGTTGCTGTGATTTCTTCAGCCCACCAACACAGCTTGGTGTCACCCACTACGCCCTCCAAGGTTTTAGTCAGCTCAGAGCAGCTCCTGAATTCCCAGTATTTACCAGAGCTTATCTGAGCCTCTGGAGCCTGCAAACCTCCCCTGGAAATAGGATCCTGCCTCGGATTTCCTGCGCTTGTGTGGGGAGGAGGATTGTTGGAGGAGCCTTTGTCCTGGAGCCTCCACTCACCATGCTGACCTTCACCTGCAGGGACCAGTGTGGTGGGGCTGGCACAAAGCTCAGCCTTGGGAAAGGCTCTCTTGGCATTCTGCAGTTTGGGGACAACTTTGGTGCCCCCTCTGCTGAGCCAGCTCTGTTCTGTCCGGGCAGGTGTGGAGTGGGATCCTGGGCATGGCTGTGCGAGTGTCCAGGAGCTCCAGGACAGGCTTGGCAGAGCTTTGGGCCTCTTTTTAGAGAAATCAGACCCACATTTAGAGAAATCAGATCCATATTTACAAAAATCAGACCTATATTTAGAAAAATCAGACCAATATTTAGAGAAATCACCTCCATATTTAGAGAAATCACAGCCATATTTAGGGAAATCAGACCCCTATTTAGGGAAATCAGACCCCTATTTAGGGAAATCAGACCCTTATTTAGGGAAATCAGACCTGTATTTAGAGCAATCAGACCTATATTTAGAGCACTCAGAGCCCTCTTCAGGGAAATCAGCCCCCTGTTTAGAGGACTGCCCTTGCTATCTGCTCATCCAGAGGAATCCTCCCCAGTGCTGAAGGTCACATGAAGAAGGAGCTCCCAGTGGGACCCCAGGGCTGCACAGAACACTTGTTAGAAAGCACAATTTTCACTGAAACAGGAAGAAAAGGCCACTCTGAGCCATGAAATATTTCTAAGGCAGCTCGATATCGTTCCTTTAAATGGTTCTGAGTGTGCATTTGGCTTTTAAATATTGATTGGAGACGAAGCAAAACTATTTCCCTGCAGGGAAATGGCAATAATAATAAAAAATTCAAACATCCTGCATTTATTTATAGGTATGTATATGTTGTTATCCTCTTGCAGGGACATAAACACTTAAATGCAACATATATAGTGTATATATATGTGTATATGGTAAATATATATATAAGGTATATATGCATACATATGGTATATACATATATATGCACACATTTATAAATATATATGTATGTACAAAACAAAATGAAAATTATATCCTGGAATTGTTTCTGAATTGATAATCTGAAAGATTTTTCCAACCCAAACAATTCTGTGTTTCTAAATACTTATATCCTTGTATATATAATATATATTTTCTTTAGAAAGGATAAATCTAAATTCATGTGCAATAAAAATAAAAGTGTAATTCATATTGAATTATTACCAAGGATTACATATGTGTGAGTATATAAGTGCTTATATCAAATATATAATGTATTATGTGTAAGCACATAACAATATGGTATATTATGTAATATATAGGTAATAATACATAAGTTTATATAAATGTATATATGTAAATATATGTATATAAATATACATGCATCTATAGGAGATGTATATTCCATATATACACGTAGATCTTCATGTATGCACACCATATGTACATGCACACGGATGTGTCCACACACATATGTCCATGGGCATAAAAATAAAACTAATAGAAATAAAAATAGCACAAATATAAAGGTAACAATCACATATAATAGCAGCATAAATAGGAATAGGGACATAAACATGATAGCTTGCCCCACAGCATGGGGGCCACAATGCAGGGCTGTGGCTTCTGCACCCCTCGGGACCCCCCACATTTTTGGGGGGATTTGGGACCTCCTGCTCAGCTCGAAAAAAATTCCCCTTCCAGTCACGGGGCTGGAAGGAGCCCCCACCATGGAGCCCCCCCAGCCAAGCACAGCCTCACCTGCACCTTCCCTTTGCCCTCAGATGGGTTTCAAAAGGCTCTTTTTGGCCTCCTTGGGACACCCCTCAGCCAGATGAGTTTGGGTGACAATTTCTTGGCAGCAAGCCCTGTCGGGTTGGGCTTTGCTGCCTGTTTTGGGTGCACAGGGGGGCTGTTTGGGGTCCTGCTCCCCTGACACTGCCCCTCTCCTGTCTCCAGAAGGCAGGAGCTGCTGGTCCCTGCGAGGATCCCTGGGTGACCTGTGGCTTCCAGGCCACCTGCTGCCAGCCCAGGATGTGCTGCCCACTGTGGGACGAGCCCAGCACGCAGGAGGTGCCCACGGGGCTGGAGCACTACGGCACAGGTAGGACACCCTGGGAGCTGTGGAAACCCAAGCCTAAAGCTCCTCCAGGCTCTGTTTGTTGTCCTGCTGTCTTTCTTCCTCTGTTTGATTTCTGCCCCAGACCTGGCTTCATTTTGGGGGGCGTTTTGCCCTTAATGCTTCCCAAAATCACAGTATCATCAGATGGGTCCCCAGCTTGCTCGTGTCAGTGGAGATGGGGCCAGAATGCAGATAAAAACCTCAAAGATGCTTTATTTAACTATTCCTCTGCTGTGAGAGCAATGCTGAAGGATGGGACCTTCCTTCTTCCCCACCATGGCATGGGAGGACTTCTCTCCTCTTTCAGTTGGTGATTTGGTTGGTATTTTGACATTTTGAAGTCCTGTGTGCACCTCCCTTGCATTTAGGGATGGCAGCCCTGGTTGCTGCTCCCCGGGATCTCCACAGCCATGGGGGTCTCCAGGAGGACACCATAGGCAGGGTGGCTCTGCCAGCGTGTTGGCTGCATCTTCAGCATCTCTCAGGGCATCTGCAGGGCTGGTGTCCTGGTGAGTGGATTTGGAAAGTGCCATTCATGGAGGGTTGCCAGGAAATGAGGACTCATAAGTTTTCATTCTGCTGCGGTGGTAATTTTAGGTCTCTTGTAGCTTCATGCCCTGCACTGGCACAGGTTGGGCAGAGCAGCTGTGGCTGCCCCATCCCTGGAAGTGTCCAAGGCCAGGTTGGAGCAGCCTGGGCTAGTAGGGGGTGTCCCTGCCTCATCACGAGAGGAGCTTTAAGATCCCTTCCAACCCAACCCATCCTGGGGTTTTATGATTCCGTGGGAGTGATGTCACAGTCGTCATGTCACCACAGCTGAGGTGTGTGCCCAGGCTGTGCCATTGTGGCTGCAGTGTGAGCACAGCCAGGGCAGCTCCCTGAGTGGCAGCAGGTGATCCTCCTCTCTGGCACACTCAGAATCTGAAAGTCGTTACGATGACTAATTCTTGCCCCACACGTTGTTCAACACATGAATCTTCAAGCTGAGCTTGAGCTCGGGCTGCTTCTTGTGGAAGGTGTCCCTGGCCACAGCATGGAATGAGATGGGCTGTAAGGTCCCAAACCATGCTGGGATTCCGTGATCCCTGCATAACCAGCTGGCAGTGGGGAGGTGATTGCATGGGCAGGCAGTGATAGAAAGAGCTTTAAACTAAAAAAGATATTTAGATTAGATGTGAGGAAGAAGTTCTTCACTCAGAGGGTAGGCAGGCCCTGGCACAGGGTGCCCAGAGAAGCTGTGGCTGCCCCATCCCTGGAAGTGTCCAAGGGCAGGTTGGATGAGGCTTGGAGCAACCTGGGCTGGTGGGAGGTGTCCAGATAGGACTGGATGGGCTTTAAGTTCCTTTCCAACCCAAGCTTCTCTGGGATCCTATGGCAGGCAGGCAGTGGTTCCTCCTGCCTTTGGGGTGGGTGGTGGGGCCGTGGCAGAACAGAGGGCTCAGGTACAGCCTGGCATGGGCCAACCATGGCACTGAGTGGAACAGCTCAGGTTGCACAAATGTGACCTTTGCAAAGGGCCAGTATGAGGTTTATGTTTCACTTTAGTCCCACATAAGCCTGTCCTGAAGCACTTAAATCCCATGTAAGCCTTGGCATGGCATGTGCTGGTCTCCTGGGACTTGTTCCTGGCTCGTTAGTTCTGCACATTGGTCCCTTGGGGAGGGAAAACCCTGATGTTTAGAGACTTCTCGCAGCTAAAGAGTTCAGCAGAACCAGCAACTGCTGCGGTCAAATGTACAGTTTGAAATCTCTCCCTGGCAAAGATTCAGGCATTTGGTTTTATTTTCTTTAAATTCTCCTTTGGTGAGCACTTGTGTGTGAGCAGGAGATGGACACAGAGAGCTGTGGCTGGAGCAAAGCTCCTCTGCCTCTTCTCAGCCGTCCTTATTCCAGCTATTTGCTCAACTCCTTTGGGTGACCTCTCTCAGCACGATGACAAGTCTGCTCACATGGAATCTGCCCTGCCAGCATTTGGATTTGCTCAAACATTTTGCAAATCTGGGCCTGGAAAGTTTTCTTAGTGTTTTTGGGTTTTTTTCCCCTACCCTCTCCCCTCTTTTTGTGGAAGTGCTCCCTCCAGGGACCAGCATATCTGCAACCCAGATCTTCATTACCCCATGCTGGCTCTGGGACATTTCTTCTTGCAGAGGCTCCTCCAAACCTCAGTGCAGCCAGTGAAAAAATCCCTCTAGCTGACATTGCCTTCCACAGGCTTTGATCAAACTGCTGGCACCCTGGGACAGGCAGAACAGGCTCCTGATTCTCTTGCAGTACCTAAGAATTACTTTTCAGTTCTTCTCCTTGCAGTGCAAGGTACTCTTTCTCTGATTTGTTTTTTAGTGCTGCTGTTTCTTCAGTCTAGAGCAGTTTCTAATTTTAAATGAGAGGAAACTCTCATTTGTATATAAGGCCAGGAACAGCCTTTCATTTCTCCTTTGTGTCTCGGGTGCACATTAAAACCATTTGTCATCTATTCTTCTGGTGTACTAGAGGCTATTTTGGTTTTCATGGTCTTGATGTTGGTGAAAGAAACAAGTCAACAAGGAAAATGCAAGTGTGAATATATCCTCTTGCAATAGAAACCACAATATTTCTAAAAGTTTGAGAGCTGCTTGCGTTCAGGGAAGATGTTTTGCCTTTGAAGCTTGGGTGAGTTTATTTACACTGTGCTTGAAGCTGATAAGATTATTCAGTGATATGGATAAAGGGAAGCCTGATGTGGATTTAACTCCTAGATAAAGACAAGAAGGAATGGAGGGTTTTTTTGAAACCCCAAAATTTGGAAATGGACCGGAGCCTGTTTTATTTGTTACTTTGCTGCCACAATCTGTGGGGTGTGTGTTGGGAATATCACTGCCCAGGGAACCAACCAGGGCTCAGAGCCAAAGAGAGGCACATCCCAGAGGTGACAGAATAAATCCAGCAAGAAGGGAGATGCTGTCCATGTATGGACAGGAGCTTTGCTCCTTGGACAGGTGGGGTCAGGACTGGAAAGGCCACTCTGCTGATCCAGCTGCCAGCCCAAATAAATGCCAGGTGTGTGTCTGCCTGAAGCAGCAGCCCTGCTGAAAGTCACACTTATGTTTAATTCATAAGGAAACAGTATCCTAATATTACTCCCTGGTAATATTTTTTTTGGATTATACAAGGTTAGGAGTAAAGCTGGGGTGAAGGAAAAGATTTGATAACCGTAATGTGAAATTATTATGGAGCTCTGAGCAACCTGATTTAGTGGCATCCTGCCCATGGCAGGGGGGTTGAAATGAGATGATCCTTAAAGTCCCTTCCAGCCCAAACCACTCGGGAATTCCGTGAGTCCATGACAATTGCAGCAGGGACACGGTGCTGGCTGTGCTGCCTGTCTGAGCCAAGGCCATGACAACCCCTTCCCCCTGCCCGGGTTTGTTTTCCTTTCTGATAGGGGAGATAAAACTGTTGTTAATGGCAAGCCAGGGTGGAAGGACTCTGACTCTGGCAGGAGAAGTTTCTACAACTGTTGTGCTGAATTAGCACCCTTGGAATGAAGGCATTCCCAGCCTTTTGGATACTACAGGAGCATTAGGAGGAGTGATCCTGCTTCCACTGGGAAATGAACCACAGAAAGCCACACTGCTTTGGGTTGGAAGGGACACTGAAGATCACCCTGCCAGGGGCAGGAACACTTTCCACTAGACCAGGTTGCTTTAAGCCCTGTCCAGCCTGGCCTTGAGCACTTGCAGGGATCTTTTATAGAGGGAAAAGCAGAGCTGGTGCTTCATGGGCATCGAGTCCCTGCAGCCTGGGCTGGCTTGGGTGGGCAAGCAAAGCCCTTGCAGCTGGAGCAACCCATCACAGGGCGCTTTGCCCCACCAAAACAGAGATGGATTCTGTGATCCTCCTTCCAGCCCAGCTCCCAGCCCATCCCAGACCCAGGCAGGGGTCCCACAGGACCTGCTGCATCCGTGGTGAACTCTCCCTGCCTCTCCCCACGTTGCCCCCTCTTTCTCCACGAGCTCTGCTCTTCTCCTGCTGGAGAATCCCGGAGGAAAGCGCTTTCTGTGAGCGCTTTCTGGGCTGTCTTCCAGGAGGAAGGGGCTTGGGAGGAGGAGGAGGAGGAGGAGGAGGGAGGGGGAAGGTGAAAGCTGACCAGGCTCAGCCCGATGGCTTCTCCAGCTGCAGCACATTTTCCAAGCGAAGCTTTTTTTTTTTTTTAAATCTGCATTTTTTTTCAACTTCATGTCCTTTTATCCTATTTTTAACCGTGGCCTCCTTCCTTTTCTCAGCCTCCTCCAACACTTCCCCCTCCCCTGCTGCTGCCGCCTCCCCCGCACTCTCTGCTCTCGCAGAGATGAATGGGAGTCTTTTCAGAGGGCAGCACAGCTGCCTGTGGCTCCAGCCTGCCAGGACATCCCAGTCCTTCTCCTGGACCAGCCAGGACCTCCTCTCCATCCTTAATAAACGAGGAGCAGGCAAGGGAAGATGTAGATGAAGGTGAAGGGGAGCAGAACAGTGGGATGAGCGAGAGGGTGATGGATGCTAATTCATTTCCCTGGATGTTAATTCATTTCCCTGGATCTTAATTCATTTCCCTGGATGTTAATTCATTTCCCTGGATGTTAATTCACTTCATGGCTCAGCAAAAACCCTGCATAAAATCCTGCCTCTGCCCAACGTGCTGCCCTCATCCCCTCTGATCCATGGCTCTCCCTGGCCCAGGGGATGAATGAGTCCCTTTTGCTGGGCTGAGGCACCTCCCTGGCTGAGGTGGCACAGCCTTTTGGGGCCCAGAGCTGTTTGTAGCCTCGTGGAATGGGTTTTGCTTTCACCTTTTCTTGGCAGCATCTTTGGCTGTTTCACTGGCTCCAGTTAAAGGCAAGTCACACCTTCTATAGTGGGACACTCTGGGCTTGTAGAACACACACAATTTTCTCTGTTAAGGGCACTTTCCAATCTGTTGGTGGAGGGAAAAGATCCCTCAATGCCTTGGGAACATGAATTTCAGAGCCATATGCTGCCTGTGATGTCTTAGACTCTCCTGTGCAGGAGGCTGAGCAGGTCCTGGTTTGCTCTTCAGGTCAGTGGGAGCTGCAATATCTTCCTTGTGTGGATCCTGGTTGTTTCCCAGGTGAGGAAAACACATCCAGGTGATCCTGTGATACTTAGTGATGCTGTAACCTGCTGCAACTCAGCACTTGGAGAGGTTTATTTGCACTGAAGCAATAGAATGACAAAAATCCAGCCTTTCACTTTTCCATTTGTTTCCTGCTTGACTCTGGAAAATTCCTTGTCTCGCCTCTGCAAGATAAACCCAAGGGAGCTCCCTGTGCCTTGGTCATCACCAGAGAATGAGCACGGAGCACTTTTCCCACTTGAGCTGCAGCCTGGATCTGCTGGGGATTAGGGAATGTGCTCTGAGCAGGGCTGGGTGAGAGCTGGAAGGTTGTTGCTTGGTTTTTGGAAGAAACCTGCAGATTTCTTGGGGTCCTCAGGTTTAACAGGGGGGTGGGAGCTCAGCAAGAGGCCAAACTCAAGTTTGGGAGCTGCACCTGAAAAAAATGAGCACTGGCAGCTCTGGTGTGCTGTGGGGAAGGGATAAAAGGATGTAGAGTGCAGGAGGAAAGGGATAAGCAGCAGACTATCCATGGCTGGTCCCTTGAGGATGGCTGCAGAAGGTGTCTTGTTCTGGGATGCTCTCGGAGTAGGATTGATCCCTCTATTGGGATGTGCCTGTTTCTTTACCCACAGGGGGAAACTATCCTACCCCACCACAGACTTACTTCAGACATGCCACACAAAGCCAAACTGGGGGGGTTTGAGCTTTCCCAAGAAAATTTCGCCAAAGCATGACCTCTGGGGATACAGGGCAGCAGAGCACCCTCTCTGCAGGGTTTGGGTTGCCCATGGCCAGGCGGTGTAGCAGTGACTGGCTGGGCTGGGCTGGCAGGACCAGGGAGGGCAGCATCAGTGAGCCCAGAAATTTGGGACAGGCTGGCCAGGGAAGTGGTGGAATCATCCCTGGAAGTGTTCAAAAAGGTGTGGATGTGGCACCTGAGGACAGGGTTTAGTGGTGGGCTTGGCACTGCTGGGTTAACGTGGGACTGGATGTTCTTAGAGGGCTTTTCCAGCCTTAATGATTGCCTGATTCTGCCTTCTCTGTGGCTGGACAGTGGGATGCCAGGAGAGCCTGTGCAGGGCCACGGGGAGCAGGGGGGCTGGGACCCTGCAAACAGCCTGTTCCTCTCAGCTCCTGGCAGCACGAAGCACCTCTCCCCCTCCAGATGTTCTGTGTGTTTATAGCTGCTGAGCAAGAGGCTGAACTCTCTCATTAATTCATTTCTCTCTCTCTCCCTCCCACCGAAGCCAGAAGTCTCAGCTCAGAGGCTGCAGCTGGAAGGAGCTGGGGTGAGGGGTGGGAGAGAGGAGGGAGGTGGACGCAAACCTCCCGTCCCATTCAACTCCCCCCTCTCCCACTTTCCTCCCCCCGAATCCTCCCAAAATACACATGCCCCGAAAAAAGAAAAACACTGGCAGATTTTTTATTTCAGAAAGTAAACACTTAGGCCATGGGGGTCTGGAGGTTATGGGAAAAGAGGAAACCATTGGGCTAATCAGGCCGGGACACACTTCCCCTGCTGAAATAAAGCAGAAAGCCTTGCCTTGCAGGGCGCTGGCGCATTAACCCTGCTGCTGCCAGGGCAGGAGCTCTGGGGGCTCTGGGGGCACAGCCCTGCCCACGCCTGCTCCCCATCCCTGGGCTCCAGCCAGGGCATGTGGGATGGGGAAGGGGAGCCAGTGCTCCACAGCACTCCTCCGGCCCTTTGGGAACGAGCCATTGGGAATTTTATTCGTAGGAAATGAATTTTTTTTCCCCTCTGGTTTATGAGCCATCCTATAGAATGTCAGTGTTGTTCTTGCCTGAGAACTGTGCCTGGGAGGAAATCTTGCTCTGCTTAAATCAGCGAGATTTGGGTAATTTCTGCAGAGCTGTTCAGAAAGATCTTTTTTCTGTCCTTGGTCGATTTGCATGAGGTGTGTAAATGATTAGATTATGGATTCTTTGGTTGCAAACCCTTCAGGGAGGAACCCTTCCTGCTCCCTTTTAACCCTGTGACTGTAGAGCACATGGCATGTGGGACCTGGCTGGGATGTGGGAGACCCTTGGTGCTCCTGCAGCACAAGGAATGACTGTAATCCAGGTGGGAGTGAGTTCATGGGCCCTTTGAACCAATTTACAACCTCAATTTACCCTCTCTGAGCCTGGCCTTGGACTCCCATACCCAGGCACAGGGTGGGATTGTTGGGGTGTCCTGTGCAGGGCCAGGAGTTGGACTCGATGATGCTGATGGGTCCCTTCCAGCTCAGGATATTCTGTGATTCTGTGATTCCTGGGTCCCTTCCAGCTCAGGATATTCTGTGATTC
>JAWWEE010000062.1:842564-860391 GCA_035221455.1 Xenops minutus
CGCATCCGTGTCCCCTGCCCGCATCCATGTCCCCTGCCCGCATCCATGTCCCCTGCCCGCATCCATGTCCCGCTTCCCGCATCCATGTCCCCTGTCCGCATCCATGTCCCCTGCCCGCATCCGTGTCCCCCTGCCCGCATCCATGTCCCCCTGCCCGCATCCATGTCCCGCTTCCCGCATTCATGTCCCCTGCCCGCATCCGTGTCCCCCTGCCCGCATCCCTGTCCCGTTTCCCACATCCATGTCCCCCAGCCCGCAGCCAGGGCGGTGCGGGAGGTCGCGGAGCTGTTTGGCCGGCGGGGTTGGGGTGGTGTTTTTTGGGAGGGTCTCCCGTGGAAGGGAACACGGAGCGCTCTCCCAGGTCGCAGCCGAGCGGCGCCGCCCGGGCTCCGCCGCGCAGCCGAAGGCGAATTTACTTTCCGAGCGCTTTTATGACTTTCCATCCCCCTCCTTCTCTCCAAAACCATCCCGCCGCCCCTCCAGCCTCCTTCCCTCGTGCTCCTGGCGTCCCGGCCGGGATGGAGGCAAGCCCCTCGGGTTGCGAGGCAGGAGAGATGCGCTGCCCGGCTCAGCCCCCCGTTTCCCGAGTGCATCCTTAGCCGGGATGTCCGTTCCCCCCATCCCTCGCTGGAAATGTCTTGTGTGGTCCAAGCGCTCGTGGTATTTGGGAAACACAACTCGAGTGGTAACTCCGCTGGATTTAGCACGTTTAAACCAGGAAAACCCGCTGCCTTGATTTTATTTTCCCCTCTGTGGAGCTGGAGAAATGGGTGGAGGAAGGGTGCAGAAAGCAACATGTTACTTAAGTGAGGCGTGAAGGGCTTTTTTTGTGTTGTAGCGTTAAGTTCAGCTGCTGCTGGCTGTGGTTTGTGCTCAGAGTCGAGCCTTTCCCATAATAAGGGCTGCTGTTCACATACTGATGTCTGACTGCTTGCTGACCCCAGGCACTCAACTGGTCTCTGCCTTGCCCGGGCGAGGTAGAGGATGGAGCTTGGAGGGCCTGCAGGGTAAAAAACTTCTTTTTCTGTGTAAAACGAGTCCTGTTGCTTCATCTCTCTGTGCTGTAACTCCCACTGCGCCAAGTGGGACTCTGCTGGATTTAGTGCAGCACCAGTGCGGTGAAGAAAATCCAATTAAAGACAGAGTTGGGTGTTTCTTTGCCAGTTAGGGAGTTTTTAGGAAACCCAGAAAGGAGGCACAGCTCCTGCCAGGCAATGGGATTTCAGGCTGGATGTGGAAATAAACTGACAGCTGAGTGCTGGAGCACACAAGTTAAATAGATGCTGGTGCATCAGCTTGGCTGCAGAGAGCTCCAGAATTCGGGATCTGCCATCCATGGGCTACACGAGTGTCTGCTTTGTGATCCATCTTCCCACTGTAGGGAGGACTCTCTGGCTGGTTGTGGCTGTTTTGGTGCTCCCTGCCCGTGTCACAGCAAGGCTGAGCTCTCAGGTGTGGGCTGGGAAGGACCAGGCTTCAAAATGCAATAGGATGCTGAGGATGGTTTTCCAAAGCACCCACACAGCTTAAATAAGAGGCTTAAGTGGAGCTGAGGACCTGTTGGTGCCTATTTCCTAAAACTTTGGTTAAAACTCATTCCTGTACTTCAGGTCTATTTGCTTGGAGAGGAGGAAAATGGGCTAGGAATAAACACCTGGACCACTGGGGCAGGGCTGGGACGACCTGGGGTTTGCTTTTCACTCCAGACCAGAGGATCTGTTTAAATTTGCATGTCTCCTGGCATGGGTGAGAGCTTTTCCAGAGGCCCTGTGCGGTTGAGGTGTCTGAGCACTGGAATTCCCTGGTGCCTGAAGGGAGGACTCTGGTGTTTCACTATTTTCTTCTGTCCATGAAAGCTCTTTTACAGCTTGTGTCAGCAAACAGTTCTTAGAGCTGACCCAAAGTTTAAACCTTGGCAGGAAGAGCTCTGAAAAAACACAAACCCAAAAGGTAAAAAAGAGCTGACTCCCCATCGCCTTCAGCTGCAGCCGCTCCTGTTCTGGTGGCTGCACTCACTGTGAGCCAGAAAGGTCAGTGCTGTCAATTAGCTGGCTTAACCTCATTTCCCCTCCAACTTTTTAGAGAATGCTGAAGCTTTCTTGTTTGGTGGGATTGATGTTGAGAGAAGGAGTGTGGATGCTGCTGGCTTGTGCTCCTGGGATCGAGCAGTGCCTTGTGCAGGGGACATCACTTTTTCTCTGCTCTCAGAGGACTTATCTGCTCCCTGAGGGCTCCTTCAGCCCCCAACCTGCCACCAGATTGTTCTTAATTCCAAAATGGGCTTTGGCCTTGCTGAGAAGGGGTCCAGCCCCTTGTTCCTTCAAGCAAAGCAGCACAGCAGATGTGCCTCACGGTATCCATAGGGTTAAGAGTCCTTGCAGCCATAGGTTTTCAATTGTGCACGACTTTTAATGTGCCAGGTGCTCCATGCCCCATAAAACTGCATCTTTGCTCAGTCCATCCCCCTCTCACCCCCGAAACCAACCCCTGCTCCAGCCCACACGTGCAGGCAGCCTCGGCCTGCAAAAGTTCCATGGGATTTGTAGTGTGTCCAAAGGGTTTAAAAATAACCTGAAAGGGATGTGGAGTTGTACAAGCTTCCAAATCCACCCCCACCCACCCCCGCTGCTCTTACCAGCAGGAATTTGGGAGTGAGATGAGCAGGTCAGGAGCCAAAACCCCACGGTGTGGGCTTCTCTTTTAATATGTAATAATTGTATGTGCATGGATGTTTTTATGAGCATCTGATGGAGTGGATGGAAGCGTCACTTTTGGTGGCAGATACACGGCTGATCCACCCGTGGGGTTTTTTTGAGACAGTAAAAACCCAAACCATCATGCAAAAATCAACCCCAAGGGGAACTTCACCTTGGGGCTGGTGAACGCTGCCTTCCACAAACCAGTTTGTTTCCTCCAGTTCTGCCCAGCTGGCTGTGGTCAGAGTGGGCAGCAGCCCCTCAGCCCTTGCTGGGAACTCTGGGGTGTAACTGGGGCTCCCAAGCCCTCATTTCTTGCAGAGGAAGCTGCTGACTTGCTGCCCCAGAGCGTCCCACAAGGTCCTGGAGAAGGGCTGTAATGCCTGCTGGTGATGCTGGGCATCCCAGGTGAGGCAGGAATGCTGAGCTCCCCAGCCTGCATCCACCCCCTTTTCCTTCCTTTCCCTGTGTGTTAAGGGTGCAGTGGTGGATTTGTTCCTGCCTGGAATGAAGAAAGGATTCGGTCTGGGCACACGCAGTGTAGAAATCCTGACTTTTCAGCTTTTGAGTTGTTTTTTTTTCCCCCATTCGTACCCTGAGGACAGCTGGGAGATGGACACGTTGTTTCCATCAGCCTGTGCGTGGGTGGCATCCCAGGGGTGTATTTTTATCTGGCAAGAGCCTTTCCCTCTGTTTAGGGTTCGGGACAACATCACTTAGGGCTGAAGCAAGATTTTCCCTTCCAACCCAAGCTATTCCCTGGTCCTCCTGCTGAGGTGGTGCAGGGTACAGGGAAGCTCCTACACAGCTGCCATGCAGTGCATTTTTGGATTTAGGACCTGCCTAATGGTGCTGCTTCCCCTTCCCACAGCCAGGGCAGGCTTTGCTTTTGTCCTTTGCTTTCACTTTCATTGCAGGCAAATGAGGGAGTTTGCATTTAAAGCAAGCCTGGCAAATGCAAACCCTCCTCCAGTGCAGGGAAATGCAAGTCTGAGAGTGTCTTCTATATGGTTTTAGGATGGGATCCTTCATCCTTCCCTCTGCCTTGCATAGGGAGAGCACGTTTCCAGCCATGCCTTTCTCCCAGGTGTTTATAGGTTTGCATGGAATAAGGTCACAGCTGGATCAGCCCCTTCGAGGGGAGCCCACTGTCGAGCTGCTTGGGATAAAAGTGCTCGGGGACTTGGGACATCCTTCTCATCCAAAAGGAAGGTTTGATCCTGCGTTATCCTGGCACGGCACTCGTGACTCAGTTTCCCTGCTGCTGCTAAGAGGTGGCTCCTGCATCATGGCCACGTTTGCCTTCCAGGGGAGAGAACACCAGCATCTCCCGCTGCTTTGGGATGTCCCCTGTCCCTTCCCTGGAGAGCCTTTCCCTGCCCTCACCTGCTGCACACACGGAGGGCCAGAGACAGGGGAGGAGAGGTGGTTTCAGGGATGCAAAGGATTGCACCCTGCCCCTTTGGGAACACTTTGTAACAGCCCAGGTAAGAGCTGGGCTCGGTTGTGGATGCTCCGTGTGGGCTGGAATTATCAGACTAATAAATTGAGGGCTTTGGGCTGCTCTCACAGTTTCGATGCTGATTGCCTGTGGAGGAGGTGAGAATTGAACTGGAGAAGAGCAATTACCTTCCTATGCACTTACAAAATGCCCATTACTGTGGTATCCAGCCTGGATGGAGGAATGAGAGTTTCCCGGGGGAGGGGGGACTGTCTGCGCCTGGCTGCCACTAGCTCCGGCTTTGCAGTGTCACCTTCATAGCAAAGGTGTTAAAAGAGGTGGAAAGAGGGCAATTCCATGGCCCTGTCCTTCAGGGATACACCCACTGAAGCGCATCCCTGGTTTTTAACCTGGATATGGGGAGTGAGATTCCCAGGAAAGAGGAGCAAACCCCTTCCTACCACTTTTTCATCACAAGCAACCCAAAGCACGTACCGACTGTGTAATTACAGTGTTGTTACATGAAGTGGCCCCTAATTTGCCATGTAATTACAGCGTGCCATGCTTTGATAGGCCTTATGGAATGGAGGGATAACACAGCCTCATGCTGGAATGCTGCACTCGAGCTCTCCAAAGGGAGCTGAGGAGCACGTCATAGGTAATCCTACTCTCCCAAATCCATAGAAAATTGCTGGCAGGGAGGCAATAAGGGGCTGGGACACCAGCAGGACTGAGTTTTACCAAGGCATTATCACAGAATCCCAGAGTGGTTTGGGTTGGAAGGGACCTTAAAGCCCATCTCCTTCCACCCCTTGCCAGGGGCTGGGACACTTTGCACTGCCCCAGGTTGCTCCAGGTCCTGCCTTGAGCGCTTGCAGGGATGGGGCAGCCACAGCTTCTCTGGGAGCCAGGCTTTGGTATGTTGCTGCACCCTCTGGGGTGGATCCTGCTGTGTGATGGGCTGGGGCACAGCTGGATCAGGTTTAGGGTGCCGTGGTTAGATCCTGGGATTATGGCTTGGTGCTGGAGGTGAAATGAAAGGTGGGTTGATGTTCTTCTCCAGTTGCTGTTTTGGTGACTGCAGATCAATCTCGGGGAGGAGCTGAGTGTGACTAAGACCAGACTTAGAATACACTTCAGGGGTGTAAACTCGCAGATCTGCCATCCCAAATGGCTGTTCTTAGTTGAGGCACCAGGATCAGCTGGGATTTTGGGGAAAAAAGGAACAAATTCATCAGTATCTGTCCCAGACAAGGCAAGAGCATCTTTTCCCTTTTGCATTGTCGGCTGCTCCTTGCGTGGGCACAAGGTGAGCAAATTCCATGATTCAGGACAGCAGGTCCCTGATCCAAAGGCTGGAGCTTCTGGCATCCTCCAGGCTTACAAATTTGCTTGGTGGAACACCTCTGCTGGGTAGGGTGTGCCAGGGGCCTAACTGGGTGAAGGAGGAGGGGGTGCTCTGCTCTGTTCAGCACTGAAATGCCCCTGGAGCCAGGGGATGACTGTCCATCCCACTGTGTGCTTGGGGAGCCCCTGGAAATTGGGATTGTGTGTCCACAGGTCAAGCCCTGACTCCCCACTTTGCTTTTGAGCTGTGGGCCAGTTTGCAGCTCATCCACATCAGTGTCTCTCCCCTGACTCTGGGGCTCTGTGCCCTGATCCAGCCTGTAGCCTGATCCCTGCAGAAGCCAGTGGGGCAAATGTGTAGCTGATACAGACTGTACATCTGTCTCACAGCCAAAACTTGGGCCGGCATCCCCTTTTTTTTCAAGCCCACGACACAGTTATCCATCTCAGCTCTTTTGTTCCTCTTCCGTGACTAAGCTGCTCGCTGCCTGTGTTTTCTTTTTCCCCCCTCATTGTGTAGTTTATAATCTTCCAACTAGATACAGAAAAAAATTTGTTTGCAGCGCTGGCCAGGAAGGCTCTGGTTTCCCTGGCACGGGGCCATGCTTACATCTCCAGTCAAAATACTGCTGGTTAAACAATAAATATTTATTGATTCTTCTACGAGCTCCTACATTTTTCCCAGGTGCAGTGGAATTTGGGGGGGGGAGCACTTGAGTCCTGCCCTTGGCAAAACTGGGAGATGGCTCCGGAGATAATGACTCTCTAGAGACAGATTTTCTGATGCAAAGGTGGCCCTTGGAAAGCTGGGATCAGTCCTGCACATCCAGCCTGGAGAGCTGCTCTCATTCTCCATCCCAGCGTTCCCAGCCTGGGGATTTGTTGCCTGCAGGCTCAGGGGTTAATTATGGGAAAATGTGGAAATCTGCAGGTCGTTTTATGTGCCTGATTGTCCCCTTGAACAGGGGAGGGACAGTCTGGGGTGGATGCAGAGTTTGATGTCAGGTCCAGAGAGACGGCAAAAAAATAATTAAATCATAGAATCCCCAAATGGTTTGGGTTGGAAAGGACCTTAAAGCCCATCTTGTTCCAGGGACACCTTCCACTAGTCCAGGTTATTCGGGGTTTCATCCAGCTTGGCCTTGGACACTTCCAGGATGGTTTCAGTTTTGATTTGGTTGAAAGGCTCAGCCTGGGTTGCAGACACCCCCGGATCTGAAGCCTGTGCCATTCACGGGCTGCAAATGTTGGCTTGCAAAGCCTGAGCTGTGCTGGGCTGAGGGCAGAGCCCTTGGTGCTCATACTCAGCCCTGCTCCAAGAGGTTAGCTCCTTCTCTGGTGTGGTGGGAGCTCAGAGTAACTTACCCAGCCCTGGATGGGGCAAACCCAGTGCTCTCATCGCTGCCTCTTTCTGAGCTGTGAGATCAAACTGCATGTTTTTATATTGTTCTGGGATTTTTTATTCCCACTAAACTGGCAAAAATCTGAGACCTGGTTTGCTCTTCTGTCCCATGAACAGCATCGAGTCATGAGGGCAGTGTCTGTACGTGCAGGACCAGGCAGGTGATACATTTTTCCCTGTCTCCTCCCCTGGTTTTGCTGACCATGCACGGTTTCCTGGCTCTCTCCATCCCATGTCCAGCCCTGTGCCCTGGGCAGGTGGAGCTGATGTTTGCAGGGAAGCAGGATGCTGGTGCAGCACAGACACATCTGGTTCCTGTAGCCACACAGCCTGTGGATAAATATAACCTGCCAGAAAAGTATTACAAATGCACCAAGAAATAGCAGCTTGCTTTCCCAGAGAGGAAAATCCCCTCGTTTCTGTGGCTCCCTCTGGGTTGGGAATGACAATTGAAGTCACAGCCTGGGTTGTGGATTGGGATATGCAAAGTCACAGGGCTCTGTCTGGGTCTGAGCTGGTTGGGCTCTGGGGTTGTAGTTCCCATTCCCATCATCTCCCAGCTGGTGGTGGGCACAACAGCAATCCCTGCTCCAGCAATCCTCTGCTGCCCAGCTTTTGTCTCCTGTTCAACCTTTCCTATCAAGGCAGAAGAGGCACAGACCTCCAGCTCAGGTGGCTGCTGCAGGAACCCCAGCATTATTGGGGTTGTCAAGTGCCCTGGGAGGGTTTGCAGGGAGGATTGCTCTCCTCTGGGATGTGGCTGTGTGTAGGATGCCTTCCTGCTGGATCCCACATTTCTGGGATGGCTGTGGAGCTGCCTCCTCACCCCAGCTGAGTGCTCAGAGCTTCTTAATGAACAAAATGCATTTTCTTACACGGAGGGGATTTTAAATTGGCTCCACATGGATCGTGTACGTTGTCGCCCTTTCCCGGAGGGCGATGGCAGGAGCAGGAATGTGGGGCTGATGAAAGAAGCCAGACACTGAGTCAAAAGCTGAGCTGCTCCCCCCACTCCCCTCCCCGTGCCCCCTCTCCCCCCATCCCATCCCGAATATTTGACGTGATTCCAAGGCATTCTTCAGATGGCTGGTGGGGAGCGCAGGAGAAGCCAGCCAGTGGGACTGGGCTTTTTTGAATGCTTTTGGGCCTCTGACCCCAAAAGATGTTGAGGAAAGGCTTGATGAGCCCTGGTTTTAGGGGAAACCGAGGCAGAGTGTTCCCATTGTGCTGCTGCAGGGAGGTGGGAGCATCCCCAGAGTGCTCCAGGTCTCTCTCTACTTGCAGTATTTCGGTTCTCCTGTGGTCTCTGTTCAGCTGGGCTGCTCTTTCCTGGCTCCTCCAGGCAGGCCTGAACCCATCCACCTCTTGGAATTCCCAGTTTGGGTGTTCTGGCAGACTGATGTGGGCTGGGGGCTGCTCTGGGGGATGCCAGTGGCTCAGCCCCACATCCCTCCAGGAACTGACTGTCTCACACAGCAGGGTGAGGGCTGTGTGTGCTCACAGTGGCTGGGATTTCCACTGGGGTGCCCTCTGGATAAAAGTGCTGACTAAGGGAGAGCTGCCACTGGTGCTGCAGAGAACCCAAATGCTGGAGCTGGACACTGGGCAGTGCTCTGGGGGCTGGTTTCTGTTCTTTCCCCCCTTGTCAGCACCATTTATCACAATAATCAAAGTGTGGCTTTTTGACCCACATGAAAGTTTCTTTTCATAGGTGCCTGTGTGTGTTTGTGCAAACCCACTGAATTTTGGTCAGTGCTCTGGAAGCAGCAAAGGGGATTTTTTTTTTCTTACCTTTTAGTTTTGAGAAATTGTTTACTGAAACCTGAACCCTCTGAAGAAACAACTTGCAAAAGCTGAGTAGTCCTGGCTTTTTCCACTGGAAAATTAAAAAAAGATGGAGTGGAACACGTGAAATTTGGGTCTTTTTTTTTTTTTTTCTCTCTTCTTTTTTTACACATTATTGTTAGAAGCGGTTTGAAAATGCAATGCCAAGTGCTTTCTCTTTTCAAATGCTCGAGGCACGTTACCCAACTGCTCCATGAGGTCAGTGAATGCAATTCCTCCTGGTTTGCAGCTGGAAACGGGGAAAAACTGTGTTTGCTCAATCCCTGGCAGCAGCCACAGGCAGCAGAGGAGCCCAGCAGGTTGGGGCAGCGTCGTGGTGCCCTGACCCCGTGGCATTTCCCAACCCCAGCCTTTTGAAGTGTTGCCAAGAGATTTGGGCTGGATGTCCGAGGGCCGTGCCGGGCTCTGGGAAAGCTGGAGCTGGGAAAGTTTGTGTTTCCAGCCCCATCAGCAGTGGGGTGTCGGAGCTGTCCCGGTAGCCGGGGCCGTTGCTCACTGGGGCTGTTTCCATCCCTTTAAGCGGCTCCAGATTTGAATTTGGCTCCAAAGGCTGGAACATGAAAGGCCTGGATGACTCTGCCTTCAAACAGCCGAGCCTGGAGCAGCCGGGACCATATGGATCCTATAGAGTGACCTGGAGCATCACAGCGGGGTGAGGAGGGAGGGCACGAGGGGCTGTGGTACCCCTGGGCTGGACCCGCTCACCCTTTGGCATCCTCAAGGGCTGCTGCTTCCCTTGGCTTCCTGGCTGCCAGTCCCAGACACTCACTGAAAGCCAAAGTGTGGCTTAAAGAAATTTAAAAAATAAGAAAGACACTCAGTGAAAGCCAAATTCAGGCTTGAAGAAATTTGAAAATCTAAAAGAAGGAAGGTGCTTACTGAAAGCCAAAGTTAGGCTTAAACACATGTAAAAGTATAAGGAAGGCACTCACTGAAAGCCAAAGTTAGGCTCAAAGAAATTTTAAAAAAATAAGAGAAGGAAGGCAGCCACTGAAAGCCAAAGTTAGGCTCAAAGAAATTTGAAAAACTGAAAGAAGGTGCTCACTGAAAGCCAAAGTTAGGCTTAAAGAAATTTAAAAAAAATAAGAGAAGGAAGGCAGCCACTGAAAGCCAAAGTCAGGCTTAAAGAAATTTGAAAAAATAAGGAAGGCACTCACTGAAAGCCAATGTTAGGCTTAAAGAAATTTGAAAAAATAAGGAAGGCACTGAAAGCCAATGTTAGGCTTAAAGAAATTTACAAAAAATAAGGAAGGCACTCACTGAAAGCCAATGTTAGGCTTGAAGAAATTTGAAAAACTAAAAGCAGGAAGGTGCTCGCTGAAAGACAAAGTCAGGCTTAAATTTCAAAACGAAGAGAAGAAAGGGGCGAAAAGCCTGGAGAAGAAGAAGAAGGGAAGGGAAGGGAGGGGAGGGGAGGATGGTGCGCCTTTAGCAGCGCGCTGTGCGCTGTGTGCCGGACGGACAGAGCGCTGCCAAGCCGCGCTCCATCCCCGCCCGGCGCTCCGGCTCTCCCGCATCCCGTCCCTGCCGCCAGCCCCCCCAGCCTGCCCCCCGCTCCCCGGGACATTTATTTACTCATCGGCAGGGCACAGCCCCGGCGGTCTCTTGACTCAGCAGTCCGGGGCCGATGGGAGCTGCGGGAGCAAATTCCAGGCAAGAAATAATCTCATGACTTGTCTCGGAAAAGATTGCTCCGCAGAGATCCCCTTACGGTCACGGAGCGCTCCGTGCCGGCCCCTCCTGACGAGGCTCCCGCTTTCCCAACCTCGGGGAGCCGGGGCAGGCAGCCAGGGCTCCCGGGGGACCCTCCGGACCTCGCTCCCCTGGAAAAGGGATGGATGCGGGGCTGGTGCCTCTTCCCCCCGGGACACAGGGCATGGGGAGCTGGAGCTGCCTTGCCAGGGCAGGGAGCCCAGAGCGTGGGGTTGTGTTTTTCTTCTTCTTCTTCTTCTTGCCTGGGAGGGTTTAAACCCTTCCTTCAGCCCTGGGCAATTTTGGTTCTTCCATCAGTGTTTTTTCCCAGGCACTGGCATTACCTCCAGCACGCCTGGCACCCTGGATGACTTTCGAAGCATATTTATCCTTTTTTATTTTTTTTTGCCTGCTGGCTCTTTGTCATCCTGCCTGTCTCTCATCCTGGTCTTTTTTCCCCACCTCCTCCCCATCCCGAGCCACTGGAGTCCTCCCATCCCCTTCGGAAGGCTCCTTGGGAGGTCTGGTCCCATGCCCAGTGCTTTCCCACGGGCACTGGGGATGGGGTGGGATTAGACCAAGCTGGGCATCAAGGATCTTTGGAAACCTGCATTTTTCTGGGAGGAATGCCGGCCCCGTGGGCAGGCAGGGCTGCTGAGCTGACAGCTCCTGGTGCCTCCTCCTCCTCCTCAGCTGGGATCAAGGTTTGGCATCCCACAGCTCGTGGGGCTGTGGCCGCAGGGACAGGCAGGGCGCTGGTCCAGCACGGCAGCCACGCTGCCTTTGGAGGGGAAGGTGCCTGGGGAGGGGGTCTCAGCTCCCTGAGGGATTCACCCCCTGAGCAGCAGGAGCTCCCGAGGGCCACAGGACATCTCGCACCCCCAACCCACACATCCAGACCCCTGCCCAAGCTCCAGGAGGATTCCTGGAGTTCCTGGCAAGGGCTCCCAGCTCCCGAGTCGCCCAATGACACCCCCTCCTCCATTTCAGCTCCTTCTAAATAGCCTCTTGGCCCGAGCAGCCGAATTCAATCAGCCCTTTCACCATCTGCTCCCAGGCACTTCTGCCGGGGAAGGCTCAGGGCCAGAGAGGCTGTAATTCCTTAATAGCTTCCGGATGCTGCCGGGGTGGATGCGAGGGCTGGGAGTGTCTCAGCCTCTCTCCCCCAGCCCTCGCAGGGCTTTCCAAGCTCAGGCTTCCCCTGGGCAGGTCCGAGCACCTCTGATTTATCCCTGCCTGCCCTTGGCTCTCCAGGCTGAGGCCAGGAGGTGACATAATCCCCATCCTGGCCAGCCCTTGGCTCTGGGAGGGGATGACTGCAGCTGATGGGGCAGCCCACTCCGTCTTTGGCCGCCTTCCCCAGCTCACTCCCACCTTCATCCTCCCAGGGCTTTGTCTGGCCCAGACTCTGTGCTGGTCCCTTCCCTGGTGGGAAGTTTCCTAGAAGTAGGAGCTGGAAAAGAAGACCTTCCTGGGGTCGATTAGGAAAATGTTCTTGTGCATGAGGATCCTGGCAACGTGGATGTTGTGTGGTGTGACACATCTGGGCAAAGCCAGGAGCTCTGTGCTTGCCCTGGGATGGAGAGGCTTAATCTTGGGGCTGTCCTGATATTCCTGGGAAAATCCCCTTGTTCCTTGCTTTCGTTTCCTTGTCGGCTTAAAAAATAATAATAACCAGGAGAATTGTCCCTGGGAAGTTGTGAAATAAGGCTGGTTTGGCACTGGTGTTCCTGAGGCACTCGCTGCCGTGAGCTGGAGAGCTTTGGTTCCCAGGGCCCTTCCTGGCCTCCATCACTGGGATGTTGAGCAGCCTGGACAGGGAACACGGGGTGAAAACGAGTCAGGCTGGCAGGCAGCATCCAGGGATGGCCTTGTCCCTGTCCCCTCCTGGTCCCAGGTGTGAAGCTGACCCTGGTTCTCTCCACAGTGATCTCTTGGCTTGGCTAGCTTCCAGCCAGGAAAAGCCTCCTGTGCTGGGATCATCTGCTGCTGTGCAGAGCCTGGCTGGGGGCTGGGGGTGGGAATGTGAGGGGGCTCTGAGTGGGACAGGGGTAGTGCCCATGGAGGTGTCATTTGGTAGCATTAATGGGGTCCCAGCCCCGAGGGGTGCCCAGGGAGCTGAGGACACAGGGCTGGCTCAGGCAGCAAAGCAGCAGGAGCAGGTCCCTGGCTTTGAGCATCTCCTCTTTAGCTGGTTCTCTGTCCCTCCTGGGAGCTGATGCTGTGCTGGGAGCAGCTTGTATAGGGAAGGTGCTTGGAGTGTGCAGTGACTACTGTGAGCCGATTTAGGTTTGATTTCGGCTGCCCAGGGGCTGTTGGTTGTCTTTGGGTGCCCTGGTGAGGGGGGAGGGACCCTCAGAGAGGGTCAAGGCACTTGCCAGTTTTCAGGGGAGTAAATGCAGTGATGCGAAGAAGTCAGTCCATACCTAGTGCAGGGGAACTGGAGGTGTGTGGATTGTTACCTGCCATCTCTTGGCAGCTGCTGGCAGAGGTGACTATTTGCTCTAAAGAGTTATAAATAATTTTGTTGATTAAAATGATCGATTATCTTTGGTCTAATATTATTTAGGCAGAGCAAACAGCACTGAGTTTTACCAGCTGCTCTCTGACCTCCCAACCCCGATCTGTTTGCAAAAGGCCTGTGCAATTATTTGTTTGATTTCAAAGCTAAATAGCCTAAAATCTCCTCTCCTCCTTTGGCAACTGCAACGGGACAGCTCGGGGTGATAAGGGAGGGTGGACCTGGAGCCCTTGTGTGTGGTGGCAGGTCCCTGGGCACAAAGGGGTGAGGGGCATGAGGACCTGATGGTCACCAGGTGAGGACAGGGCGAAGCTCTTGGGCTCCTCCTTCTCTGCACATACTCCTGGAGTGCTGCCTGTGCTTCCTGGGCAGAGCCAAAGCACTCCCAGGTCCAACCCGAGCTGCGGTCCAGGGCTGGTTTCGGCCGAAGGGCTTTCTGCGGGCAGGGCAGCAGCGCTCCCTCTGCAATGCCCTGGTGGTGTGATACGCTGCGACTTGCAGCTGCCATTGAGCAATCCGGCCTGGCTGTGCAATGTCTGGCTGGCATTGCCCTGCGGGGAAGGGGCGGCTGGGCAGGCTGCGGGGGTGGCACGGCAGGAATCTGCAGCTGCAGAGCTGTGCGGAGTTTGCTCGGTGCCCCAGGGCAGCGTGTGCTGGGAGCTGACCCAGGGCTGCCCAGCCTCCCGGCCTCGTCATCCCCCATCCCTTCCCATCCCTTCTGCATCACTGGCTTCGTGCTCTGCGTCACAAGGAGAAGCCCAGGGCTTGAGGAGTGCTGAAGGAATACCCCTCCCACTCGTGAGCAACAGGCACTGTGGTGTGTGGACACCAGCAAGTCCAGCCCTTCCAGCTGTAACAAACATTCCTGGTGTGTGAATGGGAGAGCTGGGGAGTGGAGGAGAGTGGCTTTGTTGTGGACGGAGATATTCCAGAGGCTGAACGTCATCCCAGCTCCAGGGCACCTCAGACTCTCCTGCCATGTGGGCACCTCGTGTCCCACATGATGTGGCATTGTCTCAGCCTGGGGGCAAGGGCTGAGGTCAGGACACAGAGAGATCAGTCTGGGCAGGAAAACCAAGTGAAGGTTGGGGAATTCCTTGGGGCAGGCAGATTGGAGGTGTTTGGCTGAGTATCTGCACATCTAGTCCCTTCCCAAGGCAAGGATAATTGAGGCTTCTTTTTAGGACCAGTGAGTTCCCAGCAGAGAGACATCTGAGGAGTCCATCTGTATCAGGAGTGTGTCATGGTCATGGGCACCACAAATAACTGGGGCATGGAATCATTTCACATGGATCACCAGGACTGTGGGACAAAACCATCCTGAGCTCTGAGGTCACGTGGAGCTCTTTACAAAATATGTTGGCACAGTGTGTTCCTCAGGTGTGCCTGAGATGACTTGGAGAGGTTGGGATCTTTCTGTGGGATGATGAAAGAGCTCAGTATGAGTGAAGGTTCCTTGGCCCTTATCCCTGCTGCGAGGGGACAGCCCTGCCAAGAGATCTCAGCCTTCCCTTTTCACACTTCCGATCCTGACAGCATCTTCCTGCACAATGTTCTGCCAACTATGCTCAACCTGGCCTTGCAGAATCCCTGCTCTCCCTTGCTGGGAGACTATTGGCAGCTCCAGCCTGGAGAAAGCAGCTGGAGGTGTTGGAGCTGAACCCCCTTTGTGTCTGCCTGTATGCCTGGATGATGAAGAGGGAGACTGAAATCTGGAGGAGAGAGTGAGGGTTTATTTGGATGGAGAAGTGCTCCATCTGAAGTGCTTGCTGTGATTGCAGTAGTTCATTGGTAGCATCCCATGTGCTTCTGCAGCCCAGGCAAAATCTGTGTCAGGGTACTGGGATGCTTCCTTCTCTTTGGATAAATCCTCCAGTCCCATCCCTTCTTCATCATGGATGCCAGAAATGGCATCATCAGCCAGAGGTTTGAGGTGAGGACAGCAGGATTCCTGCTTTTAGCCAGGCTGGAAAGAACTGTGACCTCCTGCAGGTGGGTGTGGATGACCCACTGTCTCCTCCATGGAGTGCTGGAGCCCAGCCTGGCATTGCTTTGGGAAGGCTCAGGCTGTGCTCCTGTGGCTGTGGAAGCCTCCAGGGTGGGGAAGCCTTGAGGGCTCCAAGCCCAGCCTGAGGAGAGAAGAATTTCAAGAGGTTTCTGGTGGCAGGCTGAGCCCTGGGAATGCCTCGGGCACCATGCCAAGGGCAATGAATATCTGCTTGTTTGTTCTGTGGCATCGCAGGCTTTGGAAGGGTTTTTTTTCCCTTTTTTCCTTCATTGCTGCAGAGCAATTTGAGCTTTGTGGGGTGTGAGGAGCCGGGTGGTTCACAGAGGAGCATCTCCCAGAGGTGGAGCAGCTGCATGACCTGGGCTGGCTGTTTACACTTGACCTCCTTTCAGTGGGGCTGGGTGTCCATTACAGGCTTTGCTGAGCCCACCCCGGGCTCGTGTGTGCCTGTGCCCGGGGATTAGAGCTCTTTAGCAGGGATTAGGGGAATTATCCCAGGGGAAGCATGTCTCACAGGTTTGCACCGGGCTGGGAGTGTCCTCCCGGCCCTGCTGAGGAATGATCCCAGGCAAGAAGCCTGACAGGGAGATGCTAATCCTGTCTCCAGAGGGGACACCCCTCTTGTGCTGTTCCACTGGGAGAGCAGGAGGGGTTTGGGCACGTGGAGTTGGTTCCTGCAGGCTGCAGCCTCCTGCTCTGGCTGTCTCCAACCTGCAGTCCAACCTCTAAACAGGGTTAATTAAACCCTGCAGGGCTTTAATTACACGTGGACTCTGCCATCACGCTGGACAGTTTGGGAAAGGCTTGTGGAAGTTTTTTGGTTGTGATGCTGTTAAATCTAAAGTGACTTCCAATGCTGTTTGAAGCTGATTCAAGAGTGTTCATCAATGTGGGAGGGTTTTGAGCTGAGCTCATAGTTGTGCTGGGCCGAAACCACCTTGTAGCACCTCATCTAGAATAATGCAACCCTGGAATGCTTTGGGTTGGGAGAGACCTTAAAGCTCATCTCGTTCCATGGGCAGGGACAACTTCCACTATCCCAGGCTGCTCCAAGCTCTGTCCAGCCTGGCCTGGGACACTCCAGGGATGGGGCAGCCACAGCTTCCCAGGGCAGCACTGCTGAAATTTCTCTTGGTGAAAGATCTTTTTGCCAAAACCTTCACATAGTTCTGACGAGCACTGTCAAACCTTGGCCATGCTCCCCAACCCCAGAGGTGGCCACAGCCCCCTGGTCTGTCCTTTTATCCATCTGTGCTCCTTGAAAAGGGGCTGAAAAGGAAGGGAAGCCCTGCTTTGAGCTGCTGCAGGAGGATGAGCTGTAGGGCCTGTCCCTGCTGCTGAGCTGGGGGATGTTCCTGTAATTGCAGCCAGCGTTGACTCAGGTGCTGTGGTTTTGCTCTGGGCTGTCTCTAGCACTTCGTTCCCTCAGCTCTCCCACAAAAGCTGGGGAGGATGGAGCGAGGTGACCACCAGGCTGTTCCCTGCGAGCTCCTGGGACTCTGAGGGATGCTGCTTTCCCAGGATTGCCGTCCAACACCCACGTTGGGAAGCTGGGAGAGAGAGAGGGAGGAGGAGAAGGAGCCTGAGTGACTCTGACAGCCTCGGGCTGGTGTCTGCAGCATCCTTCCCCTGCTGGTGCTGCTGCTTGGTTCCTCACCAGCTGCACGACACCCCCAGCCAAAACCAGCCCTGCCTCACCCGTGGGTTGCTGTGTGTCCAGTTTTCCTCGTGGACACTTCTCCCCCAAGCCCCCACCTTGCACCCAAGCCTGGTGTTCCCATTTTGCTCTTGCACCCAAAGCCTGAGGCTGAGCAGAGCATCCCCACACCTCAGCTGAGCCTTCCCCTCACTCCCTCCATGTGCTGAGAGTCCAAACTTGGGAAGAAACCTGCATTCAGGGATATGGACTTTTCCTAGGGGAAGAGCTGGCCCCCAGGACACACCACATCTCCGTAAGAAAGCTGCTGAAGGCCGGAAAAAAGCCGGCTTTGTTGGGCTTTCTGCAGCTCTAAGCACTGTGGGCTTTCGGTTTCCTCTCTTGTTTTTCTCTTGAAGCCCAGCTTTCATCTCAGAGTATTTATTTTTCACTGCTTGAAGGAGAAAAAAAAAAAAAAAAGACTTATTTTTCTTCTTCTTTCTTTTTTGTTTTTTCAAAAAGAAATATATTTATTTTAAATTAAAATAGCAAATGTCTGTGCCTTTTATGCAGAGGGAAGCAGGGCCGGTCTCTGGCGAGTTGCTGCAGGAAAGGGAACCAAATCTCCCCTTCTGCTCCCATCCCATCCCCACATCCCCAGCAAACACCTCTCCCTGTGCTCAGCCCTGCTCCCCATCCAGCCCAGCTTTCCTTGCACTCCCTTTTTTCCCAGCTTTCTGTCCCACTTTCCCTTTCCCCCCCGTCGAACTGCGCTGCCCTTTGGGTCCGAGGAGCCCTAATTGGAACAGGCCGGCTCCTCTCCTGCTTCCTGCGTGGGAGTGAGAGGCAACGCTTGTGAAAACAGTTCAAAAGTGCACACAAATTTTTGCCTAATCCTGCCTAAATAACAGGGGGCTCAGCCGGGGTTATTTGCTGGGTGTCCCTGCTCCGAGAGCAGGGGGGCACCTGGGGAAGGCGACGCTGCCCGAGGGGGCTGGAGGTGCCTGGTGGGGCTGGAAAGCTGAGCTGGGGCCGTGGTGCCCCCACAGTGTCCCCACGGTGTCCCCACGGTGTCCCCACAGTGTCCCCACAGTGTCCCCACGGTGCTCCCACGGTGCTCTCACGGTGTCCCCACGGTGCTCCCACGGTGCCCCCACGGTGTCCCCACGGTGCCCCCATGGTGCCCCCACGGTGTCCCCATGGTGTCCCCACGGTGTCCCCACGGTGCCCCCACGGTGT
>JAWWEE010000062.1:860491-875043 GCA_035221455.1 Xenops minutus
ACGGTGCCCCCACGGTGTCCCCACAGTGCTCTCATGGTGCCCCCACGGTGCCCCCACGGTGCCCCCACGGTGTCCCCACGGTGTCCCCACGGTGCCCCCACGGTGCCCCCATGGTGTCCCCACGGTGTCCCCCCGTGTGCCCCCACGGTGTCCCCACGGTGCCCCCACGGTGCCCCCACGGTGTTCCCACGGTGTCCCCACGGTGTCCCCACGGTGCCCCCCGTGTGCCCGGGCGCCTGCTCGGGGAGCGTGGGAAGGGTCTGCGCCCCCCTCGGCACAGCCCCCTGTGACCCTGAGGAAGGTTTCCCGGCTGCTGAACCCTCCCAGCTGGGGGATTTTGGGAACTCTGTGCTTCAGCTTCCCCCAGCCCTGACTCTGCCCCAGGCTGGGTCCTCGGGGTGGGATGGAGGGGGCTCAGCGTGGACGGTGTCAGGCTTGGGGTGGGCTGGAGGTCCTGGCTCTGGTGGTCAGTGTGGGCTCGTGGGAAGAGGGTGGTCCTTGTTGGTCCTTGCAAAGCCTCTGAAAAACTTTTCCTCCTCCATTGTGGTTGTCCAGCAGTGGAAGCACATCCTGGACTGTTGGCAGGGCCAGGTGGGCTCAGGGAGGATTGCAGCTAGCTCATGGGTAAAGGACTGAGGTGATCTGAGGGACATGGGCACGAATTCCTGGAGCCCTTGGTTGCACAATCCCAAGGGATGATTTTTATTGACTCTCCTGTCAAATGATCTTGTTTGAAGCCAACATGCGTCTTCTCTTAATCATGGAATCATAGAATGATTTGGGTTGGGAAGGACCTTAAAGGACCATTTTGTCCCACCCCTGCCTTGGGCAGGGACACCTTCCACGATCCCAGTGTGCTCCAAGCCCCATCCAACCTGCCCTTGGATGCTTCCAGGGATGGGGCAGCCACAGCCCCTCTGGGCTTCCCCACCCTCCCAGGGAAGAATTCCTTCTAAAATCTAATCCCAATCTACCCTGTTTTATTTTAAAGCCATTATTCCCCCTTGTCCCTGTGCCTCTGTGAAGCCTCCAAGAGGCCTGAAACCCCCACGTTATCACCATGCTCCAGGCCTGGGAAGGGAGGATGAGGACACTGGGCACGCTGGGCTCCTGCCCCTGGTGCCCACCCCTCCGGGCAAGGGCAGGAGGTGCTGCAGGGTCAGGTGGCTCCACTCTGACCTTCTGTGCACCCATTTACCCACAAGATACCAGACAAGGACACGCTGGGGCTTGGATGGAAAAAAAAGTGAGTGGCCGAGGGGAGCTTTGAGGAGTCACTGACCCCGAGTGGGAACTGGGCTGAAGAATTCCTTTGCTCCCATCCCTCTGCTCGGAGCGTCTCTTTTTTATCCCCTTCCCTGCCATTTGTTCCCTTGTGCAATCACATGCGAGTGCTTTGGCGTGCAGAGCAGCTTCTTGCGTTTTAAGGTCAAAATCCCAAAAGTTTGTAAATCCCAGGCCTTTAAAAAGATTAGATGTGTGGAAATAGTTTACCCATGAGCAGCCTGGGGAGAGCAGAGTGGGAATTTGGCTGGGGGATGAACTCGGTGATCTGGCTTTGCTGCGGGTTTTCTCTCAAGCTCCGTGTCACACGTGGGGTGGGGGGTCAGGGCAGGTCCCCCTTAGCACTGAACCCATCTAGAGGTGGTGGCAGGGTTGTCATTATCCTCTTGCTTTCCAAAGTCCCATCCCCAGGGTGTCAGGGAGCTGGAGAGGTCTGGTTTGGTGAAGCCACCAAGCCCCAGGTCCCTCTTTGCCTCGGGAAGCTGCAGCTGGATGAACAGTTGTCCCTCTCTGCCTCCCTCGTGCAAGGCAGATTACTTCTCTCTGCTCTACAGATGCTGGAGCTGCTGGTGACATAATTTTCCAGGGTGACTGCAACTCCTGGTAGTGCTTAAAAATCAAACCCTAACACCCTGCCTGGTCTCCCAGGGGGAAAATCAAAGGTGGTTCCCTGTCAGGGCAGGAGGAGGACATGGCATCCAGGCAGCCAAGTGCACGTGGCAGGGAGGCTTTGAAGGGCTTCATCAAAACCATCCATGCTTGTCTGGGCCCTGCTGCTGGGCTTGCTTTTTGGATCAAACCCCTGAAATCTCTAAGCCAAGCTTAGGTGGAACAGCTGGGTTTGGGGCTGCGTCCTGCGTGTGCTGTGTGGGCAGCAGGAGGTACACAAAGGGAGATGTTTTATTTGTGCAAGCTTTGATTAAAATCTTGGAAATGGGTTTCAGATGGCAGTGAAAGCTGAAACCCAGCAAGCTGAGCATGGGTTGTTGCTTTTGTTCCTGAGATTCTGCTCAGCTCTGACCTTTGGGCATCCCAGCCTGGAGGACATCACCAGGGCTGGAGTTCCATGGGAAGGAACTTCCCTGCACCCAGCAGAGCTCTCAGAATCCCAGAATTATAACTGAGTTGGAAGGGACCCACAGGGACCATCCAGTCCAGCTGCTGGCCCTGCACAGGGCATCCCAGGTTACATCAGGCAGAGCTGGGTGAAGCCCACCGTGCTCCTCAGACAGCCAGGGATTCACAAAATGATATTTAAATAAATTCAGGATCACAAATCCAGCAGAGACAGAATTTAGATTAAAAACTGTCCATCCCCCATGTCTTTCTCGGGTCACAAAACGTCTGCAGAGCTTTACACACAGTTTAGTTTTCCCTGTGGGAGTTTTACAGGGATCCTGGTGGCTTCTGTCACCCTGGTTTGTCCTCTGAAGATATTATAACAAGTTACTGTGATCTAAGAGTTAAAAAATAGATAATGTTTAAATCCTAAATCTGCTGAGTACAACATGTTTTGAAGGAGAAGCCTTGAAATGCACACTGGGGTTGATTTTGGTGTTTAAATAGAAACCCTCCTCTGGCATGGGGGGTTTTTTAATTTGAAAACAGACTGTTTGCTTCTCCATGACCTCTCGCTGGGAGTCACTTTTAAGTCTCCCCTGTTTTGACACGTTGTTTGTGCAGAGCTCAGTGTTCACCTTCCCAAAGCAAAACCTTATCCCCCAGCTACCGAAAAATTGATCTGCTGGGGATGTGCAAACCCAACCCTGCAGATCCTGGAGGAGAAAACAGGGAGGATCAAGGCTGGATATTTGCTGTTGCAATGGTAAACCCACAATTTTTCACCTTGCCTTGCTGCTCTTGGTGTCTTGCCTAAGGAGGTCACCTCCACACAGGTATTCATGAGTATAGAAATTGGGGTTAGAAAGGTTTTCTCAGCCTGGCTGTGACTCCTTCCCATGGCAGGAGCTGCCTTTCAACCAGGCACAGGAGGGAGGGATTCCTGGGTGGTCCCTGAAACCACAGAAAGCAAAGCATTAAAATGTAACATGAGGATGAAGGGAAAGGGGCACTGAACCACTTTCTCCCAGCGTTATCTCGAGGCAGCAGATGGGGAACAGAGATAACAAGGGTGGCTGCTCATTTTTCCCTGCCCTCTCCAGCCAAATCCACTAAATAATCAAGTGTAATTTGCCAAATAGCCCTGATTGTGGTATTTGCTTTTGAAGGTCCTGATGCTGCAACTGGGGCAGCAATCCTGGATTTATGTGGGGAGGAATCGGGTCCCCAGAGACTCAGGGTCGGGAGTTTTACTGGTCCTGCCTGAGCAAAGAGTTTGCAAATCATTCCTTGAGTGCCCTGGTGGCTGATGTGGGAGGAGGTGGGATGGAAGGGGTGATTTCAGCATGGTTTTTACTTGGGGTGAGAGGTGGAGGCAGAGAAGTTGCTCTCTTTGGCTCGGCAGTGGAATTGCACTTGGTGCATCCAGAGGGTGATTTGGGGGTGCTTTGCACCATGGTCACCCTCCCCCTGTGTTCCAGAGCTGTATGGGGATGTTTATCCATGGAATCACTGAATCCCATGGGCTGGAAAAGCCCTCCAAGATCACCCAGTCCAACCATTCTCCCAGCACTGCCATCCCACCACTAATCCATTTCCTCGAGTGCCATATCCACATGTTTTTTGGACACTTCCAAGGATGGTGATTCCACCACTGCCCTGGCAATTCTATTGACCCAACCCTGAGATTCCCACTTGGAAAAAAACCCCAGTATTTTTTTGTTTGGCCTTTAAATGATGCCCATGAGTTTGGCTATGGAGGATGTGAGTGGAGCAGGATTCCCACGTTGGGAAGCAGCTCTGCTACACTGGGATGCAGCTTTCCACCCCTGAATCCATGTTTTATCAGGGATTCACTCTCAACTGCCTGAAACAAGCACTCACCAGCCTCTTGCTGACTAAATCAGAGCTGAAATGATCTTAGAGCCATGGAAATCTGCAGTGGCGTTCCCACAAAACAGAGAATTGTTTGGTTTTTCATGTCTACATCCAGGTACTCATGAAAACACCAAAGAGTTTGCCCATGTTGTCGTTTTTTCACTGCATTTTCATGGAAAAAATTTCCACCAGGCTGCACTGCTACACCAACCTCAGGTGGAAGGTTTCCATATGAGGCCAATAACGTTCAGTTTTTGGGATGGTGATTGTACAAGGCTTTCCTTTTCCATCAAAGAAGTCTTTCAGGAACGCTCAAAATGTAGGAAAAAGAGCCAAGCCTTTATTCTGATTTTTTTCTCAAAGGGTTGCTCTTGCCTAAGAGATTCTTTGGCTACAAATATCCACCTTCTTCCAAATAAATTAGGAAAAGACATAAAACAAAGGAAAGGCCGAGGGTTGCTTGTCGTCAGGACTTTCTCCAGGCTGGCTCTTGGCTCTCCCATGGGATGGCTGCGCGTCCTTCGTGACTCACCCGGCTCCGTCGCTCCCGCCACGGGCTGTGCATGATGTAACTCCGGCTTAATGTGGGATTTTCCAGCTCTTTGTTTTCCCTCCCTCCTCAAATGGGTTTTCTGTTGGTTCTCCATCCTGCCTCAGCCTGCTGTCAGCTCCCTTTTTCATGGGATCATGGAATCCCAGGGTGGGTTGGGAAGAGACCTTAAAGTCTAGTGCCACCCCTGCCATGGACAGGGACATCTTCCACTAGCCCAGGTTGCTCCAAGACCTGTCCAACCTGATCTTGGACACTCCCATGGATGGGGCAGCCACAGCTTCTCTGGGCACCCTGTGTCAGGGTCTGGCCACCCTCACAGGGAACAATTTTCTGGGATAAAGATTTTTCTAGGATTCTTTGATTATTCCTTGATTATCTCTGGACCAGGATGTTGAAATGGTAATTCAGGGATGCTTTTCTCTCTCTCCTTGCCCACCTTCCTGAGATTCTTTGCAATCCTTGTCTGAAGCTGCTCAGTCATTTCCCAGGCTCCAGACCTCCAGACACACCTGGGATGAAGCCCAGCAGGTCGATGTCTGGAAAGGTCTTTGGTATCACTGTCCAATTCCAGTGACGTGGGGACACCACGTGCACAATGTCACCTGGCCAGCCCGACTCCTGTCCCCTTCCCCAGCACTGTGTCCTCATGGCCGTGTTTCTCTCCTGCTTCTCCCAGATATGGAATGTGCAGACGTGCCTTTATTAACTCCCAGCAGCAAGGAAATGATGTCTCAGGCATTGAAAGCCACGTTCAGCGGCTTTGCCAAGGAGCAGCAGCGGCTGGGAATTCCCAAAGGTAAGAAGACATGCTTTTCCCAGAGTGGGATTGTGTCCTCCTGCCAGGCTGCCCAGAATTCTCCACATCTTCCATCCCATTCATTGCTTCAGCTGGAAAAATGTGGATAACTCATCTCTGGGATAGGGAGAAGCAGCAGGGAGTAAAACCAGAGGCTGCTGACAGGGAGAAACCAGGAGAAATGGGTTGGAAAAGGGAATCTGAGAACTGCTGGGATTATTAAAACTCTCAAACAAATCCCAAGCTCATTCCTTGTCTGAAATATGTCTGCAGTGGGGCTGCTGCAGACTGGGCATGGGGTTCCTGCCAGTCTCCAAGGGTGAGGCAGCTGCAGCCCTGTGTGTGCCCGGTTTTCCTGGGAAAAGTGCTCGGGATTGCTGACTGATGGATCCTCCTGCTGCAGATCCCCAGCAGTGGACGGAGACGCACGTGCGGGACTGGGTGATGTGGGCGGTGAACGAGTTCAGCCTGAAGGAGGTGGATTTCCAGAAGTTCTGCATGAATGGAGCTGCCCTCTGTGCCCTGGGCAAGGAATGCTTCCTGGAGCTAGCACCTGACTTTGTGGGAGATATCCTTTGGGAACATCTGGAGATCTTGCAGAAAGGTGAGTCCTGGAGTCTCCAGGGGGGATGATTCACACCGCGCTGGCCAGCCTGATTTTGGGGCTTTCCAAACACCAGGGAGGTGTTCACCTTGGGCTTAAATCTCCGGAAAAACACCTTTCAAAGCCAAGCTTCCCAGTAGGAATTCCAAACGGGTATCCCAACCAGCAATGGGCAATGCAGGTCCTGGCACTGCTTGAAAGGGGCAGAGTGTTTGTGCAGGATGCTTGGCAGGAACCCACTGTGGGCAGGGACACTCTGCCTGCCTGGAATTGATGGTGGGATTTTCCAGAGCATTTTTCCTCAGCTTGTTCAGCTCCTGTTGTGAACTTTAGTGCTTCCTCCAGGAGAACTGGGCACAGCAACACTGCCAAATCCCACCCTCATTTCCCAGAGGTGATTGGAAGCTGCTTTGCTTTGTTTCACGTCCTCCCAAAATGGAATTTTAGGGAGGAGAAGCCATCTCTGCCAGTCCTTACATGGCAGCATCCAAGGGCATCCACTGTCATTAACTGGGGGCACACACATTGATTTTGGGTGTGGATTTTCAGTGCCTGGATTCCCAAGAAACCCTGGGATTGTTTCTAAAGAGCAGGAGAAGATCTGAACACCTTTCCCAGGGCCACGAGCAGCACACCTGAGCTCCTTTTCCAGCTCCTTTTTGTGCAGAGCTGTTTGCTTTCCTGGAATATCCCTTGTGCTGTCCTACTGACCCTGGTGGCAGGAAGGGGAGGGGGAGCACAATTATTCCTTCCAGGAAACCATTGACAAATGGATGTTAATTGCCAATTACTAATTTTACTGCTACCTGTGGTTTGCCAAAGGTAAACACGGCTCTTCCTGGGCTCTGGGTAGGTCAGGCTGTTTTTCTGCTCTTCCACTCTATATCTGGGCTGCTCTTCTTGGTTTGCATGTTTTTTATTGAGTGCTTGTATCAACAGCAGGCACTTTAACCAAACAGAGCAAAATGTTGTGGTCAGCCCTGTTTCTTCTTGCTATGAGCCATTCCTTGGACCTTTCTTCACTCGTGTCCCTGGCTGTGGCACAGGGGTGGAACTGAATTATCTTTAAGCTCCTTTCCAAGCCAAACCGTTCAGTGATTCTGGAATTCTATGAATTTTCTTGGGCTGTAACTCACTGAAGAGGGGTGTGATGTGCTGCAGGTACTGGCTGAGGCGTGAGAGCTTCACGTGCAGCTCCTTCCTGCAGATTCCCCACTCGTGGAGATGAACTTGGTGGTGTAAATTCACAGGAAAGTGGGAATGTTCAGACAGGAGTGTTCAGACACTGCAGCATTGAGGATGCTGAAGGTCTGGGATAGACAGGAGCTTTTACAAAGCAGCTGGAAATCCCTGTGCCTGTTGCAACTCTCCTTCCAAAAGGATGGAAAAGGATAAAGCCCAATCCCTGTGTCTCCACACTGCTGGTGTAGCCCTGGGAACCAAGAAATCTCCCTTGTGTGTTTGGCTTTGCTCGTGACTTTGTCACTCTTGCACAAGCTGAGCAGCTCCTCTGGTGGGTCGTGAACAATTTCCCAGCAGGGCAATATCTCTGAAGAGTTTGGGGAGTAACTAAGAACTTCTAAGAAATAACCAGCCTCAGCCCAAGCTCTGGTTTCTGTTCCCTGTAGGTCATGGGGCTGCTGTCAGTGGTAGCACATCTCCAACCCCTGAGGAGATCTGGGTTGTGCTGGACAAACAGAAGGTGCCAAATTGTCCCTGTCATGTCTCTCCCAGCCCAGGAGGATTTGGGGGGTCTCTCCACTTTGCACCTGGAGGTGGGATATATGGAGAGATCAAGGTGTCTCCAGGCTCAGCCATGGGTCCAATTTGTCTCTCTATCCTCCCCAGGCACCCACCAGCATCCCTTGGGGGTGTTGATGCTGGCAGTGCTGGTTAACCCCAAAATGTTTGGCTTCACCTGTCCCAGCCCCAGGGTCGTGCTGGGACAGGCTGTGACCTTGCTGTCCCCTGAGCTGACCTCCCCTGTGAGCTCTAGTGACTCATGTCCCACAGGCTACTCAGGGTTATAAAAAGGCAGCAGATGGGTGACTTTTCCCTGCATGGATTTGGGTATTTTCAGGCCTATTTTTCCAAATTTCTTCCTAAAATAACCCCCCCAGTTACCAGCAGTCAGCAGTGCCCTCCGCTTGACTGTAAGGTTGCTCTCCTGCTCTGTGGTCACCCACCCTGCTCCTTGGCAGCCACTGTGGGGAGAGGAAAAGAGCTTTTCTTATTAATTCTCTGTGTTTGCACAAACCCTCCTTTTGTTAGGGAATATTTTCCACCCTGCAATCCCCAGGAGAGAGGGCCAAAATTAGGCTCCTCGCGAGCGAACGTGCGTTATCTTCGCTTGGCTCCTCTTGAGCCTCAGCAGAAATAAACACAGCCCAGAGCTGCCTGGGGTGGGGTGGGGGGGTTATTTTGGTTGCCCTCTGCAAAGGGAAGAAAATCTCCCATGCCAGGATCCGTGCCCACAATGCCATGTCGGAATGAGAAAGGTGTCAATGGAAAAAGTGGTCAGGGCAGGAGCAGCTTTTGTGTGGGAAAGCAAACCCAGGGCCAAGCCCAGGAGCACCAAAGTGCTTGGAAAAAGCAACGGGGAGCAGAGAATGTGAGCTTTGATGTTCTGTTTCCCAGTGAATTTTGCCTATAGAGAGGCTAAAATTTGGCATTCTGCCCATATAGACACAGGGGGGTCTGGGTCAGGAGTCGGGTCATGGACACTGCGACGGAGCGTTTTTGGACATGGAATGTTCTCCCTGCATCAGGTGCTGCCTAGGCTGGGAATTAGCATTAATGAGGGGTTAGAGGAGCTGGCTTTGGTATGGGTTACCCACTCCCTCACACACACCTAATGCTGGTCTAAAAATAGGGGTTTTCAGGAAAACAACTGCCCTTGTATGGCGAGTCTTTTCAGGAGCTCACACATGGAAGTGTGATCAGCAACCCTGGGGAGGATGGGAGAGGACAAAGACCGAGGCAGGCAAGGAAATGATGCAACTGGTGTTTCAGAACCACCTGGAGCCCCTGATTGAGACAGTCATTGCTGTTGGATTGGGTTGGTTTAAATTTAGCCATACCTGCAGGAAGAATTCCCAAAGCGCATCAAGTTTTGTGGGATTTCAGCTCTGGATTAATTTCTGTTCCTTGGAACGTCCCAGTTTAACCCAGAGAGGAGCATTTTAGGAAGTTCAGACCTCTCTGTGTTGCAGCAAGTCTTGCAAAGCACAATGTGTGACATTTCCTTCCTTTCCCCTTTGCAGAAGAGGTAAAACCATACCCAGCAAATGGAGTGAATGCAACATATCCCGAATCCCGCTACACCTCAGACTACTTCGTTAGTAAGTCTCAATTATCGGTGTCATTCCAGTGTTCCAGGCATGGAAGTGCCTCCTGGTAGAGATTTGTCTGCATCACATGAGGACTCTGCAAAGTCATGCTGGGTTTAGGGTTTATTTCGAAGCCATCTGTGTTTTTGGGGCTGCTTTGAGTGCCATAATCCGATTTTGCAGGTGGTATTTGTTTGAAGCTGTAGCTCAGCAGACCTTGAAAGAAACCTCAGCACTTCTGAGTACTTGGAATTGTTAAAAACATATTTAAAAAGGGAGAGAATGGGAAAAGAAGACTTAATTCTGGGTTGCTAGGAAGGAGCCTAGCAAGGAAAGGGATGAGTCCTCAATCCTGCACATACCATTGCCATTGGTTTGGAGATGTTCTTTAAGGACATGTGAAATCTGGGAGGTATTGCATGAAGCAGCAAAAAACCCCCAAGTGACCTGAAGAGGAGAGATTTAGATGAGAAATTCCTTACTCAGAGGGTGGGGAGGCACAGGTTGCCCAGAGAAGCAGTGGGTGCCCCGTCCCTGGAAGTGCCCAGGGTTGGATAGGGCTTGGAGCAACCTGGGCTAGTGGAAGGTGCCCCTGCCCAGGGCAGGTGGTTGGAACTAAATGATCTTTAAGTTCCCTTCTCATCCAAACCACTCTGGAATTCTGGGATTCTGGGATTCCATGATTCAGGGAATTGGGATTGCAGGCTCTGGCCAGTGAGGAGAGGTGACTGTGGAAATGACTCACCTATTACAGTCACTAGTGAAACATTTTTGCCCTCTGTCTCTGTTGTGAGATTCCATTCTCTGTGATTTTCCAGCTTTTTCCCCTCTAGCAACTCTCCTGAGAGGAGCTCGGTGCCCTGCTCTTTGCTGATGGCTGAGAATGTCTTATTTTCCAAGACACCATCTCTGTAGCTTTTAGAACTCTTACCCCAAACCAGTGCCCAGCTGAGCCAGGTGGTTTCTCTCCAAAGACCTCTGATGTCCCTGTGGGTGGGGAGGCTGCGGAGGGAGCGGGTGGTCTCGGAGCTCTTTGGGATGGGTTCTGATGATCCCGTTCTCCCACCAGATTACGGCATTGAGCACGCCCAGTGTGTGCCTCCCTCCGAGTTCTCCGAGCCCAGCTTCATCACAGAGTCCTACCAGACCCTGCACCCCATCAGCTCCGAGGAGCTGCTGTCCCTCAAGTACGAGAGCGACTACCCCTCGGTGATCCTGCGGGACCCGCTGCCCACGGACGCCCTGCAGACAGACTACTTCAGCATCAAGCAGGAGGTGGTGACACCAGACAACATGTGCATGGGGCGTGCCAGCCGAGGTAAGGCTGGGCTGGAACCTGGCATTGACTTGGGTTCTGCCTCTTCTCCCTGTGACAGCATCAGTGCTGCCTTCCATGTGTGCAGAGTCATTCCCCAAGCTGGGTGTCTTCTGGGGGTGGATTCCCTGGTGGCTTTGAGCCCTCCCTGCCTTCCTCTCCAGGGAAGACTTGAAGAAGGTCTTTCTTTTCTCTCCTGTTTTTACAACACCTGCAAAAATGCAGCATTTCTGGCGCTGGGCTTTGATGTGAAACTCGAGTGAAAGTGAAATAAGCTTGAAGGTCATTGGGGAGGACAAACTGCTGTGTGGTTTTATAAATCCCATTTTTCAGGAGACCAGACAAAACCTCACAAATGCTTCACAAGTTCTCATCAGGAATTACTGGCCATGGCTCCAAAAGCCTTTATCTCCATGGATATTCTGCTGAATCCAAGCCCTGGGCTTTGTCAGGAGGTGCAGATATCAGGGGCTGCATCAGACCCCCTGAATCCTCCAAAGGGTTAGAGAGGTGCATGACTCCTGTTTGAGGTGATGGGATTTAAACACCTCAACACTTTGGAGGATCTGAGCCCAAATACCTTCCCAATTAATGGTATTAAATTCAGAACACGCTGGGCCCACATGCCCGAGTGCTTTGTAGCCACCTCACTTGGTGCAGGGCTGAGGATCTGCTTCCCAGTCTGTTCCAAGACCAGTTTAATCCACAGAGCCCAAAGTCCCTGGTGAAGGGGCATCTTTATCTCCTGACTCCAGGTAGGCAACCTGAGGCACAGGGAAGGGATCTGCCCTGCCATCACCCCCTGAACAGAATCCAGGTGTTCCCAGGCCTAGAATTCCTTGTGGTGACGTGTTCTATGGGCCAGCTGTGATGCTGGGCATTTAAACCCATTCCTCCAGCTCTGAGAGCTGAGGATGTGCTGCCTTCCCAGGAGAGCCAGAGCCCTTTGCAGCTCTGCATTGCCCGGTCCTGGCTCACAGCAGCTCTTTTTAAGCTTCTCCTTCTTTTTCCAAGCTGGGAGAGCTAATGACAGGGAAGTCCTTCTGACAGAGGTGACCTGACTGAGCCAGAAGGGCAGCAGGGTTGTAATTTTGGGTAAACTTCTCTTTCTGGAGTTGTTTTTCTGCCTGAATTTCATCAGTGTCTTTCCCTTTTCTTGACCTTTTCTTTGACACAGGTGATTTCATAACTCGTGGAAATGCGACAATTCAGGAAGGCTTTTGCAATTGTACCTTGAGCCTGTGCTCAGTGGCAAACCTAAAAATCATTTCAGGGGAGGGAAGAAAGACCCCTTGAAGTTGTTGTTAGCAAAGACTTTAATATCCTGATTCCAACAGGCTGTGCTCCCACCAACCCCACATTTCAGCCCTGGAAAGGGCCTTTGGGTGGCAGAAATCCTCCCAGAGGGGTGGAAAGAAGCTTTAACATAAAGCAGAGCCCAGTTAATTTGTGTTTATGTGCATCTTTACCTTGCACTGGCTTCAAAGTTGAGTCTGTCACAAAGTCAGGTCCTTCAGCATCACCTCAAGGGGAGGGTTTTCCAGGCAATTGTCTTTTTTGGGTGGTTTAGGAATGAATTCTGTGGTCCATGGGAGTTGTTTTACTCTGCCTTATCAACAAGGGCTCCTGGTTGGAAAGTGCCAAACTCTTTTAAGCTTTTCCTGGATCAGGGCAAGGTGTGATTTTTCCAGTTAGGTCAAATTAGGTGAATTTTCAATGGATTGACACAAACCACACCTCTGTCAGGTTTTTAATTCCTTTTCTAAACGAGCTTGTGCTGCAGGACTGCCCAGGGAGTTGGTTATTCCTCTTAATGTGCACACACACAGCAGTGTTGTTCTCCTTTAGCAGGATTCAGCAAAGGATTGACATGCATTCTGTGGAATTCTCAAGAAAAAAAATAAAAAAAAAAGGAATAAAAATAAAGTGAGTTTGAAACCTAGATACACCAGCAGAATCAAACTTCCCAAGGTTCCAGGCCAGCAACCAGGGGCAGAGCCTGCATTAGCTGAGTCTTTTGACAGCAAATACAACACAACAACTATTTGGGAGAGTGTGCCAGCGCCCTTCCACGTTCCCCTTCCCCTGGGATTTACTAGCCAAGCCCAGGCTGTGGGTAGCTCTGCCAATGGAAATTTCTCCAGGAGTTCTTGCACAATCCCAGCAGCTGTTTTTAGCCTGCTTTGGGAAATTAGTGAACTTGAATGATCCTGTTACGCTCGTAGTTTGTCAGTAAAGATGTTGAGCAATCAGCAGCGTAGGGGAGATCAGAGGAGCAGCGTCAGTTTGTTCTTTGGCTCCTTTTTTAGCTCTGTTTTAAGTACAGAGGGTATACTTGCTGTCTTCAGTGGGTGTAAATCAGCACTGCTGAGGATCTGGCCTCTCATGTTCTGGTTTTTACTAAAAATACCCCAGAGAGCAGCTTTGATACAACCCAGCTGTGCTCACCTTACCAGAACTGGAAAAATAGCTGTTTGAGCTCTCAGCCCTTTGCTCTCCTCCTCCATCAAATCTGCTGCTCTTTGGGGATTTGGGGGTGGAAGCTGCTTGGAACATATGGCATGAAAAGGCTGCTGTGGAGTTTTGGAGGAAACATCAAAAGCAGAGGAGCTGGTGCAGTGCCCATGGATGTGCCTGAGCAGTGTTTATAAGGGGCTGGCAGAGGGAACAGGGCATTTATTGGGCACCCCCCTATCCTTTAGCAGCAAGAGTCATAGAAATCATGAAGTAACAGAATGGTTGGGGTTGGAAGGGACCTTAAAGATTGTTCCAACCTTCTGTCATGGGCAGAGACACCTTCCACCAGCCCAGGTTGCTCCAACCTGGCCATGGACACTTCCAGGGATGGAGCAGCCACAGCTTCTCTGGGCAACCTGTGCCAGGGCCTGCCCACCCTCTGAATAAAGAGGTCCTGGAGTGCCCATGTTTAGACACCTGAACATTTAAAGTGAATTATTTCTCTGTCATTGTCTGTTTGAAACAAGAGGACCATTTCCAGCCAGGCCCAGGCATGGGGAGCCAGAGGCAGGATTTGGGTTTTTTCCTCTCTGAAGTGTTCCAGGGCTCAGCCCTCCTCTGAATGACACATAAAAGTGTCCCATGGCCAGGCTGAGGGAACCTGAGGTGTGGTGGGACAGCGGGTGAAGCCTCCTGTGCTGCCCAAGCCCTTCTCACCTGCTGTCCCTCCTTCTCCAGGTAAGCTGGGGGGTCAGGACTCCTTCTCACCTGCTGTCCCTTCTTCTCCAGGTAAGCTGGGGGGTCAGGACTCCTTCGAGAGCATCGAGAGCTACGACAGCTGTGACCGCCTGACGCAGTCGTGGAGCAGCCAGTCGTCCTTCCAGAGCCTGCAGCGCGTGCCCTCCTACGACAGCTTCGACTCCGAGGACTACCCTGCCACCCTGCCCAGCCACAAGCCCAAGGGCACCTTCAAGGACTATGTTCGGGATCGGGCCGACATGAACAAGGACAAGCCTGTCATTCCTGCTGCTGCCCTGGCGGGATACACAGGTAGGGCTTCTCCCCTGGGGGAACCTCCTCCCTGCTGAGCACCTGGGGCTGGAACACCCCCAGCACCAGAGGGCAGAGCCTGAGCTCTGTTGGGTCAATGTCCTGTGAGTGAGGGGGTTTGGGGGACCTCTGAGGGGTTTTGGGGTCTCTGGCTTGCCCAAGGTCTGTTGGGTCAGTGCCCTGTGAATGAGGGGGTTTGAGGGATCTCTGAGGGGTTCTGGGGTTCT
>JAWWEE010000062.1:915060-932362 GCA_035221455.1 Xenops minutus
CTGGCAGCCTTGGGGCTGTGCCCACTGCCCTGGGGAGCCTGGGCAGTGCCCACCACCCTCTGGGGGAAGAACCTTCCAGATGACACGAAGCCTGAGTGTGGTGGTTGTGGTGCCAAAAGCTTCTCTGATGTCCCTCTGGAGCTGAGTGTGTTGGGTCTCCACAGAGGTCAGGCTTTGGTCAGGAGTGGGGACAAGGTGGGCACCAAGAGATGACACTCAGTGATGGAGCAACAGCCCGAGGGAAGGCAGGGGGTGGTTTCAGAGGAGATGTGGGGGGTTTTGCCAAGTAAAACGGGAATGGGAAGACAGTGGGAACTGTCAGCAGAAGGACAGGGCAGGCCATTGAAGAGGATGGATGGCTGAAAGGGAGGAATAAAGGAATAGAATTATAGGATCCCAGGATGGGTTGGGTTGGAAGGGACCTTAAAATCTGTCTCAGTCCACCATGGGAAGGGACACCTTCCACAGACCAGGTTGCTCCAAGTGCCATCCACCCTGGATTTGGACACTTGCAGGGATGGGGCAGCCACAGCTTCCCTGGGCAGGGTCCATAGGGAGGAGCGTTTAGGATTGAACCCACCGTGTGATCTCTGATTCCACGGGACTCCGTTTGACCAGGATGCCCCACATCCCCCGTGCCCAGGGGGTTTGGGCTGTGGGTGTCCCCTCCCCACCCCACCCTGCTCCAGCCACACTCTTTCTCTTGGCACCATCTAGTGGCAACTGGGGCCACGGTGCCTCCTGTGCTCTTGGGTTGGGGTCAGCAGGTCCCTTCCTCCTCTCCCTGCTGCCTCCAGCCTGCCTTCACTCCTTTGGGAAGCCTAGGGATGCTTTTTGGAAGTGTGAAAGCCGTGCCCTAAAAGATGAAGAGTCTTAGGGATAAAGGGAGATGTTTCCAGGTGACCCAAGGGGTTACATTTCAATGCAGGTGTAGTCTGGTGTGAAACACTTATTTTTTGGTTTGCTCTCCCTCTGCACCATCCTCGAAACAAATTCTTGCTGATTCCTGCAGAAATTTCCACTTGGATAACCACCTAACATTGTGTTTTCCCTGGGGTTTTATGTCCAGAGCAGTGCAAGGTCTCCTCAACACCTGCGTGTCCATCCCAGCCCTCAGTGGCTCATCCAGGGCACCTTAAGCATCCCCCAAAAAAGCAGTTTCCACCATGCAGTGCTGAATTCTCTCCTTCCAGGGTAGTTTTCTGTTAAATTAAAATAATCCACCCACCTCCTTGTAAAGGTCTATCCCTTGGATCCAATGTTTGCCAGGGGTGCTGTTTAGGAGCCACAGGGATCAGGCTCATAGTCATAAAATGATGCTTTTTGAATCTTTTTAAATGAAACCTTTCGAATCTTCCAGCAAAAACCAGGACTTCCCTTAAAAATACAGAAGTGGAGGGATCAGTGATGATTTTTCAGACCCTGGCCATGGTTTTCTTTGCTCCTCTCAGGAAATTCCACACGAAGGAACATATTTCACTGAGGGCAGAAAAGCCAAATGTGGAAGGAAAAAACTGCTTGAAAATGTTCATTTTGAATGCCCCCCCGTATCTCTATTTCTTATAATCCCAGGAAAGGACTTCCACTTATTCCTGGAAAGGTCTAGGGATGCCTTTCCATCTGCACTGACATCCTGCAGACACAGAGAATCTGTGTGCACTGTAAGCACCCAAAATTCCCTGATGGACAGAGAGCTGGGTGGTGGGAATGTTTGTAAGGGGAGGATTTTTTTTAAGGCAAAAATGGGATTTCTGCTGGATCTGAGGGGCTCTGGCTGGAGCTTGGAGGGGAGGGAGGGGGATTAGCTGTGTGTCTGCAAGGCATCAGGAGGAGCTGTGGGCAGAGGGGCTCTGGAGAGTGATGGATTTGCCCAGGGGGGCTGGAGCTGGGCTGATGGATGGATGGAAGTAGCCCAGGCTGTCTGGGAAATCTTCAGGAGGGTTTCCATCCCAATCCCTGCACTCTGAGTAACCCAAAAACTCATTCCTGTTCCTCTCCAGACAGGGAGGAGCAGGCAGGGAAGGTGGGGGAGCCAACCCTTTATTTAGAACCCAAAAGAAGGCAAATCCCACTGCCCATCCTGCTCACAGATTCTTTGAATCAGTCACTAAAATGTGGCAGAAAAAAAAAGAAAACCAACAACCCAATTCCATCATTTCCTATTATTCAAAAATAAAAAACAAATGTTGGGCCCAGAGTTCAGCTCAGGGGAAAATCCACAAATCTTTGGCCGTCTGGGATCTTTTGTTTATCTCTGCACTTAATCCCATTTTTTGGGTCTCCCGGGCTTGGGCTCCAAGGAAAGATAAATGAGGTGAGTCAGAAGCTCACCTGATTAACTTGGCTAATTCAATGGGGTTATTCTCTTCCAAGGAAAGGCAGCAGGAGGAATTTGGGAGCGCAGAGATCCAGCCTCCTGAAGGCAAGAGAAAAGGGCTTTTTAGGTCTTTTATTTGCAGGGAGGACTCAGCAAAAAGTGGGTTTTTTCCCTGGATTTTCATGATGTGTCAGATTTGCCCAGTCAGTGCATTGTACTGCACTGACTGGGCAAACTCCCAAAATAGCAGTTTTCCCAGATGTCCATGAAATCTGGGATTTAGACAGAGCTCACCCCATGCCATGCCACATCCACCCTATTTCCTTTGCCTTTTCTGGGATCGAATGGAAAAAGAGGAAATTTTGCCATGCTTTTGGAAGGGTTTTTTTTTTGTAGGACACAACCCTGCAATGGAGATCCAGCATTCCTGGCACCCCAAAATCCTTCCCTGCTTCCTGGCCCCCCAAAATCCTTTTTTATATTGAGATCCAGCATTCCTAGCATCCCTAAATCCTTCCCTACTTCCTGGCCCCCCAAAATCCTCTTTTATATTGAGTTCCAGCATTCCTAGCATCCCAGAAATCTTCCCCTGCTTGCTGGCACCCCAAAATCCTGCCCTGCTTGAAGATCCAGCATTCCCAGTACCCCAAAATCCTCCCCTGCATGGAGATCCAGCATTCCTGGCACCCCCAAATCCTTCCCTGCATGTCCAAAGAAAGGTGTGGAGTTCACCTGGGCACTGCCCCCCATTCCAGCCACAGAAATCCCAAATTTTCCCCAGGACTGAGGGATCCAGGTCTTCTCCTTGTATTTTTTCCCAGTAAATGCAAGCCTGGCAGGGAGGAGGGGGCTGTGTTTGGGTCTCATTCCTGCTGCAGGATCCGGGTGAGGGCTGAGGAGAAATTGGGAAGGCAGGCCTGGGGTGTGTCAAACATGCCATGAGCTGGGGCTTGGAAAGGAGGATGGATTAACCTCCTTCCCAGGATGGAATAAGCCCTTCCAGACCCACACTGCTTGTTTTTAGGCATCCCAGCAAGGGAGAAGCAGCAAATTTTTATCCCAAATTTTATTCCCATCCCTGGGACATCTCTGCTCCCTTGATCTGTTTTAATCACTTTATCTCCCAGATCCCTGGAGAGAGCCCTCCCCTCCCATCTGCTTTGGGTTAGGGCTCTGTCTGCCCAGGGTTTTTCTGGGAAGGGGCTCCAAATCCATCCCTCCTGGAGCACCAGGAGCCTGGAATTGCTGACGGGGCTCCCACCCCTCGTGGTGCCCTGTCCAACATCTGCTTCCAATCGTTTCCTCATCTGCCCAGTGCTGGGAAAACCAACGTTTCAGGATCTTAAAGGCACACAAACCCCACCCCGTGCCTGCTCTGGAGACATCCAGGTTAAGAATCCCACTCCAGCAGGATTTTCCTGTTATTAAGAGCAAACCAAGGTGTTTTTATTCCAGGTAAGCAACACAGAGCTGGGATTTTCTAAAAACCAAAATCAGCTTTGTGGTGGAAGAGGGATGGATGCGCCCAAGCAGGATTTGTGCCTTTGGAATTCCTTAGGGACAATCCTGCAGTGTTCCTAAAGGATTAATGTGTCCTGATAGCCTTTCCTGGCTCAGCCCATCATTATGTAGAGCTGAGACCTGAGGAGCCAAAAGCAGCTTCCCAACTCCTCCCAGAAAGTCCCTGGAGAGCTTTTCCAGGCCTGGCACAAGAGGGAGACAAAAAGCCAAGAGCAGCCCCGGATTTGCGTTGGAGACCTGATTTCATGGGGAAAAAAAAAGGAAAATGCTGCATTTCTGTGATGAGAAACACAACGTTTCAGCTCTTCTTCTACTGGGGGTTGAGTAGGGAAATGGATCCTGGAATTCAATATTCTTTTCCCACTTTTTCCCATTGATGGATTTGTCTCTCGGTGAGTTAAATCCCTTCCCTGAGCAGCCCAGGAATGTGATCCAAGAGCCAGAGCTGCACAAGGCAGGTGGCTGTGCCAGGGCTGCCCTCCTTGATCCCTTTTGGACCCATCCCATCGTGGATCTCACTCCATGTTCCAGCACCGGTGCATCCCAAACCGCCCTGATCCCGACTCCCTGGAGCACTAAAAGCTGGAGAGAGCATAAAAGAGGCATCTTTAAAGCACTAAGAGGTACTCAGAGCGTGGCTGCAACGAGCTGTGAAATCTCAGCACGGAGCCAGGGCTGGGAAAAAAAGGGGAAAATCTCTTCCAGAGGTTCCGAGAGGCCAAATATTTCATGGTAAAAAGAAGAGCAGGGAGTGATTCCATAGCAGGGAAACACAAGTGGGATTAAGCCCCAGAGGAAACTTCTGGTGGGATTGGTTGCTAAAATTAGCCTGGAGAAAGTCTGGGAGATGGGAAAAGAGGCATCTGTGGAGCTGGGAGAGGCTGAGCTGGTTGTGGGCTTTGTGTGGGGGGTCCAAGAGGGGCTGGAGCCACTTGGGCTGCCAAATTTTGCTCTATTTGCCCCAAAATTCCCATGCCAGCAGACAGCTGGTCCTAGCCAGCACCTGCCTGGGATCCAGGGGGGAGAATTACTGTGGATATTAAACCCTGCCCTGGATTTCAACTTGCTGACACCGTGAAGATGGTTTTAATTAAAACTCATTAGCGGCAACCTGTTCCTGAAAATGAGCGTAGTTAACCCAATTAGGGAGCTGCTTCCTTGAGGATGCTGCTCTTCCCAGAAGCTCCTCCTGGACACACGTGCAAATCCTCACCCTTCTCCCATTCCCAGCGCTACAGAAGGTGGAAATCCCAAAGGGAAGGCTGGAAGTTTGGGGTGCTGGAGCACAGGGAGGGACGATGCTGTGGCATCCAGAGGACAATCCTCTCCCTGGGGCTGGATCTCCTGGGAGACTCGTGCCCTGTGTAGAGCTCTGCAGGCAGTTTGGGGGGTGAAATGGCTATTTTGAACAAAAACATGAGCTTGTCTCCTGGGCATGACCTTGGGAACCTCCTCCCTGGGGCTAGAGGTGGGATCCTCTCCATACAAAGCTTTCCTCGGGGACAGGGGGATGATGGAAGGAATCAGCACCAGGAGAGTGGGAAACACCCCTGTGCTGGGAAACCATCCCTCAGCACAGGTGCCAGCTGCACCACAGGTGAGCGGGTCCCACGAGCATCCTCAGCATGCCCTGCCAGTTCCGGACACCTCCTGCCCATCCCCACCCCGTGCCAGAGCCGTGAATCAGGAGCAGAAGCCCCGAATGGTCCCGTCCCCCGTCCCCAGCCCCTTTGGCTCCCTCCCCACGAGCAGCTGTTTCCCATTATAGCAGGAGGCTGACAAGGTGCAGGGCTGCGGCGGAGCCTCCTTGGCAGGGATCCTGACGAGAGGCAGAGCCGGCCCGGGTGTCTCTGATGGCTTTGGTGTCTCTGATGGCTTTCCGGGCCCTTATCAGCCCGTCTGTGCCCGTGCCGGGGGATCGGCGCAGCCCCGGCTTGGGAATGGGGCTGGAATATCCCAGCGAGCGGCTCCAGCCCGTGCGACATCCCAACCCCGTCTCCTTTTGGGTTTATCCCCGCTGCGAGCTTTCACCTGGCTCCAGGGAATGTCTCTCTGGGCACATTCACAGCTTTTTGTCTGGTTGTGCTGGGATGAACAAACTCCTCAGCCCTTCAGCCATCCCGCTGTTCCTTGTGCCAAGGGGATGGTACCCTGCCCTTCCCCCTTGGCACAGCATCCAGGGATACACTGGTTGCTGCCCTGCTTTGGGAGGACTGTCTTTTCCCAACAGGACAGCCAGTCATGCAGGAGGTTTAAGGATTAACTGTATTTATTAATGCAAATCAATAAATAGATGCCTCATCTCCCGGGTGTGCACATCTCCTCTTGCACAGCCCTGCATGAAAGCAACTCCATCTCCTGAAACACAACCAGCACCCCCAGACAAATTAATGACCTCCTTCCCACTCAGACACATTAAATATCATTTTGTAGCTCTGCCCAGAACTGGGAGACACAATTGAAGCTGCAGCAGCTGGAAAAAGCACCCTGTGGGGGAGAAGGAATCACTGGGGGCCTGGGGCAGCAAAGGCAGTTTGTGTTCCCCCTTTGCCCAGCAGGATGCAGGGAGTGTTGCCTGGCTTGGAGTTTCGGATACAAGAGCTTGTGTGTGATGGCTTGGAGGTGGCTCAGATTTGGGGACCCTGAGTTAGGAACACACCATCCTTCCCTGCCTGGCTTGGCAGGCTCTGCAGCCTCCCTCAGCTCTCCCTGGAAACTCCACAGTCGGCCTCATTTGGTTTTGCCAAGCACAGCTTATCCATTTCAATTGTCCTTCATTAGCCAGTAATCACATAATTACCCTTCTCTGCTCCCGACTGCTGCACATTCCCATCGGGGGAGGGAGATGCCATCCTTCTCCAAAAATCCTTCCACAAGGATCTTCCCAGCCCTGGCCACCCTGCTGCCTCTCCCAGCACCCCACCAGCAGAGCTGATGAGACAGGGGCACATTTTGGGGTGCAGAGGGGTTGGCCAGTTAATACCATTGAATCCCAGAATGGTTTGGGTTGGGAGTGACCTTAAAGCCCATCCAGTCCCACCCCCTGCCATGGGCAGGGACACCTTCCACTAACCCAGGGTGCTCCAAGCCCCATCCATGGCCTTGAACACTTCCAGGGATGGGGCAGCCACAGCTTCCCTGTGCTGTGTGTCCTGCTCCCCCCCAGCCACATTCCCCCATCTCCATTCCAATCCCATTTACATTTTGCCAAAAAACCAGAAATCCCTGTCCTGCTTAACATCAGCCAGACCCCATTTCCACCCCCCTGACATATTCCAGGGCTGGGCAATACCTGCCTGCCTGGAAAAGGGAGGAGAGCTCTTACAGTGAGCTCCAGGCTCATTTTTTCCAAATTTGCTTCATTTTTCCTGGCAATCCTGCCTCAGATTGCAAGGATGCTTCTCTGGAGCGTGCCTGGAAATGTGATGCTCCAGAGGATCATTCACCACCTGCACAAATTCATGATTTTGCTGGACCACAAAAACATCTCCCACCTCTCACCCCCTCAACAAATCCCATCCTGGAGCTCAGCGCTGGGAAGAACGAGGATTTTGGGGCCAATAGTCACTTTGTGGCAATTTTAAGGAAAACAGCAGTGGGAAGGATCAAATCCAAGTGCAACATCTGAGCAGGACCTTCACACTGAACCCTCTTTGTGAGGCTGCCGGGACCTGACACCACGCAGGAGGATTTTCACACCCGAGTGTTGGGTTTAATTTTGGGTTTTATCCAAGGTGTTTGTTAGAAGTTTATCAACAAACTGTTCCTGGGAGAGCTAAATCTGCTAAAATAGGGTGAGCTTCTCCATCTCAGCCAAACTGGGGTAGAAAGAGGAGTTTAAGTGCTTGGGGGTCTTGCCAAGATGGATAAGAAGCAGTCCAAGGTGAATTTGTCCTTGGGAGGTGGCGAGTGAATCCCTGTGCTGGTGGCTCAGGAGCACCTTCAGAGTTAAAACTGCTCCCAAAGCCTGGAAAGCATCCCCTGTGTGGCTCCAAGGTGGGACTGAAGGCAGAAATCAGCTCCAGGAAGGTGCTTGTCCTGCTCTGAGGGTCATCAACAGCAGCACCTTCCTAGTGATGCTCCAGCAGGGCATCAGAGCCAAAGCCAGTCTTTTATACATGCATTTTTTGGCTGATTCTTTTGCCAAGACTCCACTTTTCCCCAGAGCAGGACCACTTCCCAGTGCTCCCTGTACCCTCTGCAGTAGCATCATCTCAGCTACACCCTCATGGATGTGCAGTGTCCCTGATTTTAGGGGGCTGGAGGATGCACAGGGATCATGTGAGAACTGGTCTTCAGGGTAAAAAACTCAGTATTCAATGAGAAGTTTGACTCCAATGGTGGTCTTGGGTTTGAGAAGCACTTCAGGATGAAAGGAGTGATGGAAGTGTCAAATATTATGCTAAATAGCTCTGTGAAAACTCCTGGATGTTTTAGGAGCCCTGCCAGGCGAGAGCTGAATGGAGCCAAACTCTTGCAGAGTATTTATTTTTTGAAGGCTTAACGTTGTTTAAACCATAAGGTCAGAGCAGATAACAGGGCTGGGACCACACGTCCACACTCCCCATCCTCTGCACACCAGGGAATGCTCCACGTGGAGCAGTGCAGAGCTGGGACCCCCCAAAATGAACATTTGGGGTCTCTTCAGGACATTGCTGTGTTCTCCACTGCCCCCAGTGTGTCCCTGAGCCCCAGTGCTGGGGCAGACTGGTGGCCCTGGAGCTCCTTCAGTCACCAAGCTGCTCCCAAAGCGTGGAGAGCTTCGCTGTGCCTGGAGCCAGGGTGGCTCTGCAGGGAGGAATCAGCTCCAGGTCTTGTGAGCTGCATTCCCTTGGCCATTCCCGTGGTCCAGGAGCCCCCAGGCTGCTCACGGTGCCTGCCTTGGGCCACAAGGGCATGGGGTGTTGGGACAGGGGGAATGATTCCAGCTGAAAGAGGGCAGGGTCAGATGGGATACTGGGAATAAATTCTTGGCTCTGATGGTGGGCAGGCCCTGGCACAGCTTGCCCAGAGAAGCTGTGGCTGTCCCATCCCTGGAAACTTTCAAAGCCAGGCTTGGAGCAACCTGGTCTAGTGGGAGGTGTCCCTGCCCATGGCAGGGCTGAGTTTTGAGGTCCCTTCCAACCCAAACCATTCCAAGGTTCCATGAGCTCCTGACCCTGAGGCTCAGACACAGCCTGGGGGGCCCAGAGGCCACAGCAGCAGCCGAGCAGGGCTCAGCAGGTGCTTCCAAAGCTCCTCCTGCCCTTCCCTGCTCCTCAGGAGGCTGCAATAAACCTGGCATTGCACATCTCATCAGTGAGATCACAGGGGGAACAGGAAATGAGCCAACTTAATCAAATTAGATGAAAGACAAGGGAAAAGGAGGCTGAAAATCCCATCTGGGGAACAATTTTATTAGTGCTTTGCACTCCTGTAGGACATTTTTGCCAGGGAGTGCTGGAACACTCCATCATCCAGGCAGTGCCACTCAGCCACTGCAGGCAGATGAAGGAGAACATCATTTGACCACCACAGTCCTGTTGCTTTGGGCTCTGTGAGATAAAATCAAGGCACATTTCTCATTGCAGTGTTCTCCCTTTGCTAAAATTCAAATAAGTCTCCACTTCTCTTCCTTGTAGACCAAGAAGGAGGTTTTGGTCTCTCCCATCAGGGCCCTTGTCCTGTTTTTCCTCTTTGCTCGTTTTCAGCACAAAGTTGAGGAGTCAGATCTCTCCTCTCCCTGCTCTGGGTGACAGAAATCCCACTGAAACGAGCAGGACTCATCTTCCTGTCTTCACCTCACATTTGGTGTGCCTTTCTCTGAATTGCCTTAACAGAAGGAATGAATATTTCCTGACATTCCTTCTGCCATTGGCTCCCTTTGCAAGTCACCACAAAAGCCTGGCCAAAGCAGGGAAGATGAATGAAAAGTCTTGTGCATGAGTCATATTAATGCCAAAACTTTCAGACCACCCAACAACACAGAAAACAGATGATGTGATTTTACATCAGATGTGATTTTACCTTTCCTGCCACGTTTTGGGGTCCTGCTGCCCCACATGGGCTCAGGGTGTGACCTGAGCTTGGACAGAGCTGGCATCTCATGGAGGCTGCCCAGAGCTTTGCCAATACAGTGCCCAGGGCATCTAACAAGACTTTGGAGGAGGCATCTCAACCAAACTTGTGCTCTTTGAGCCTTTGGAAAGGTGGGTGCTCCTTGGGACCAGGGGAGACCCAAGCATGAAGGGGATGGTTTGAAGCCAGGCCAGGACGTGCTGGTCAGTTCAAAGATAAATGTTTTGGAATATCTGTGCCTGTGTGTAAAGCAGATTCTTTTTCCCATTCCTGTGTTGCAGGGAGTCAAAGCCAGGCTAAGGGAGGAGGAGGGGTCTTTGGAATGGTTTCCCACCTGCAGCTTCACTAATGCATCGAGGTCAGTGTGATAAATCCAGGGATACAGAGCTTTGGCATCATTTGTGGTAGTGATGGGGCTGGGATTCCATCCTGCTGCCATCCCATCCAGACCCAGCCTTCATCCCTGGGAAGGGCAGGAGCAGAGGGACCAACACTCCTCGAGGTCCTGTGCACAATCCAGCTCGACAAACACTGCAGAGCAGCCAGGATTTCCCAAATCCTTGCCCACCTTCCAGCCCACACCAGAGCTCCATCCACCACCATCCCACCCCAGCCCTCTTCCAGCCCCCTGGAGCTTCCAGAGCCCCACGAAAAGAGTCAGAAAGAGTTTGACTTGCAAATCTTCTTTCACTTCCTCGTTGAGAGTTGAGCATTTGGAGCAGCTTCACCGAGGCTTCTCCACCACCCAATCCCACTTCCACCTCCTCCTTGTGCCCAAAGAGGTGCCACCTGGGTTTGGGAATGCAGCAGAGATTTGTGCATTGCAATATTTGCTGGACACATTCACTTCAATGACATTCCATGACCTTGTCTCCAAATATCCACATCAGACATTCCCATTCCCACCACCCAGTGGCTGCCACAGCTCAATCCTGGGGTATTCTGCTTTTTTAGGAGCAAAAATCCACACCCACCTTCAGTCCTGAGTAACCTGGAAGGGTCTTATTAAACTTTTTATGTTTGGCATCCTTTTTTTAAATAAAAAATACCCCAAACTTTGTCAGAAAATGTTGGTTTTGCCACAACTGAAACCGTTTGCAGGAAAAGGCTTTCAAATGAGTTTCCTGTTTCAAAAAGAAAACAAAACAAAACAAAAGCTCTTAGAATGTCCTGAAATTGTCAAAAACATCCTGTTTTGACACTCAAAGAAAATTAGTCTTTTGGTTGGCAGGGAGTTTGTTAAAAAATCATCATTTTGGGGAAGAATGGGGAAAATCCAACCCACCACCACCCCACCCCAAACCAGAGTTTGCCTCAAAGCTGAGCCCAATTCCCAGCTTGGGGGGTTGGATTTTAGGGGGTCGAAAGGGAGCCTGTTAGCCTTGGGAAGCAACCAGGGGTCTCAAAAGAGGGAAAAAAATCCCATTGTGGAGTTTTTTGGTTGGATCACATGGGCGGTCGAGCATCTGATGCTCTTGGGATCCAGGTTGATGTGGAAAAACCCAATAATAATAATAACATCTACCTCCTGCAGGTCCTGCTTTATCCTTGGAAAGCAATGGAATTCTGCTTTTAAATAAGAAGGAGCAGATTTTAGGGGCTTGGAATGGGGCTGCAGCACCCAGTGCTTTTCCTCCTGGGAGCTGCTCCTAACCCAAATCATCCCTGGGATGTTCCAGATGCTTCCGAGCAGTGGGAACCTGCCCAGCTCCTACCCCCACCTCCAGTCTGGGTGCTCCTGACTCCCACCCCGAGCTTGGCTGGTCCCAAGGCTGCTGAGCCCGAGGTGTTTCCAGCCACCCCTGGAATGTGGCCCAAAGCACAGCAGAAGGAGCCAAGCCAAGTTCAGGGCAGGTCAAAGCAAAGGGAATTGGTGCCACGAGCCAAATCCGTTTATTTTCGGGAGTAGCAAATGGTGCTTTTGATTTTCCAGAGGAGTTTTTTTTGGGTGAGGAGGAAACCCTGCTGTGCTGGCTGGTTTTAAAACTAAAATATCCCTGAAAATTATTAAAAAATCATTCATTTGGGAAGTGGCAAGAAGGGGAATGGCTTGTCTGGATTTTTTTTTTTTTCACCAGATTTGCTTCAAATTTGGAGCTCAATCCTGGTGAACAGTTTCCTTCCTCCACCCCACCAGCCTCCTCAAAATCTGCTGTATTTTAGGAAATTTTACCACCCCAAACCCTCACATGAGAGATTAAGATTTAATTAAGATGAGAGGTTCAGCTGAAGTTTTAAATGGCACTTAGAGGTCCTTGGGGGCAAAATGGGATGCAAAGAGTTAATGGGTTTAATGATTTATAAGCCCTGACATATTAAATTCATTAAGCACGGGTGGACAAGATGCAAATCGAGGAGCAGGGAAGGGAAACAGCTCTAACCAGATTTCAGGTGATGAATCTCTGAGTCCCCCTGTGATGAAAAAGCAGAGCAATGCAAGGTGTCTGCAGTCACAAAGCAAAGTCTATTAAGCCTCCTTGTTCTGGAGAGTATTGAGCAAAGCTCGGGAGAAAAATTGGATAAAATAAATGCTTTTGATTTCCTAATGTGTTTTGAGCCGAGGCCAAGGGCTCAGATGGTTTTCCTAAGAATTGCACTGGGTTGTGTGCAGGGAAACAGCTCTTTCCACCAGCACAATCCCTGGAGCTGCTGAACTGCCTCCCAGCTGGGGGATGTCACCCCGGGTTAGCACAGCCTTCCTTCCCCTTGGATGCAAATGGCATTAGTCTGGGAGTGCTTCATATTAAGCAACAGCCCTAAAAACTGGGGGTGAGGTGCTGCACAAAGCCAAAAATCCTCTCTTACAGGGCTGCTACAACTTGTAAGGACTGAGCAACCTGTGGGTTGGTCTAGAAGTGACAGGAGGGGACAAGGAGGAGGCTGTGAAATGGCTCTGCTGGAAAATGGGTATTTGAGCATCAGTATCCAGGCCTTTTTGGGGTGCCAGCTTTACTCAGTAATATTGCACCCCAAATCTCACCTCTCCCATGTTCTCCTCTGTTCTTCCCTCTCATTCCTTCTATTCCCCGCCCCCCCACACACTCCAAACCCTTTGCCAACATGTTTCCTACTTGTAAATGAGAGCAAAAAGGAGCTTTTTTGGGGGGAGAAGGGATCATCTGGCCATTTTTGGGTCTCTGCTGAGGGCTGGGGGTTCTGGCACAGTGCTGGCTGTGTGATGTGGGCTCTGGAACAGCCCATCTGGGAGGGAGCCGGGGCCAAACTCACCCACTCACACATTTTTCCTGGGATAATATGTTAGTGCACATATTTTCAGAGGACAGGAGGAACCTGGCCAAGAGATAACCTTGACACATCCCACCATGGCCTCCACTTGCAGGATCCTTCTGCTGCTCCCTGAGTCCAGGCAGAAGGACAAGCCTTGCCAGAAAAGGAGAAGGAAAAGCTCTCCCAGGTGTCTGGCCCATGGTAACACCATGTTGAGGTGCAGGGGGGTGACATGACGCTGGGAAAGGTTGGAATGCCAGCCTTGTTTGGGCTTGGAATGCCATCCCAGAGCTTTTGATTCCCACGAGCCAAGGGCTCAGGTGGTTTTGCTAAGAGTTACACTGGGTTGTGTGCAGGGAAATAGCTCTTTCCACCAGAACAGTCTGTGGAGCTGCTGAACTGCACCCCAACTGTGCTGGATCCTGCCCTCTTCTATGGCACTGGCAGGATTTATCCCAATTTCCCTGAGGAAAAGACACATGGACAGAGGAAAGGCAGGAAGGGCTCACAGCAAAGCCCCACCTCCAGTTTGAAGGGGAGAAATGGTCCTTCTATGGGCTCAATGCATGGATACTGAATAATAAATGAATATTAAATAGGATATTGATTATGTCTCAGGTCCCCACTAAAACCCCCTCACCAAAAATGCTGTCCAAGCAGAGCAAGAAACAAGAACAATTCCCCAAAAGCCTTGGAAAACCCCCCATTTCCTTGGGGTCCTCCTTGCCCATGGGTATTTTATTTCTTCCCCATGGACGTTTTCCCCTGGATATTTTTCCCCTTGCCTATGGATATTTTCCCCTGGATATTTTTCCCCTTACCTATGGATATTTTCCCCTGGATATTTTCCCCCTTACCTATGGATATTTTCCCCTGGATATTTTTCCCCTTGCCCATGGACATTTTCCCATGGATATTTTTCTCCTTGTACACAAAGACCTTAATGGGTTTTCCTGTTCATCTGCAACCTCTTGGGGACCCAGATGGTCTCTTGTGTCAGAGATTTGATGAATTCTGGAGTTTTGGGAGTTTTAGGTTCCAAGATAAAGCTCCCAGGAGACCCAAATCATTATTTTCAATAAAATTGAGTGCCCAGAGGGGCAGGAAAGATGCCAGGAATTCTTCAGCACGTGGATCATACAGAGTGCTTTGACCTGCAGTTGAGGTGGTGGCACCTGCCTTAGTCCTGTCCCCGAGGAGTCCCCCAGTGTGTCCTCAGTGCAGGACATGGGAATGGCTTGGAAATGGTCTTCACATGGTCTCGAGGGGGATGGAAGTTCTTGCTGCTGGATAGTCCAGATAGAACTGGGAAACAAGGGCTTGGCAAACCTTTTTATCAGCTCAGCTCCTCTAGGGGCTGCCAGACTGCTCAGAGGTCAGGGAATTACAGATGGATGTTCAAGCAGTGTCATTTGCTCCCCTCACTCTGCTGTTCTGGAATAATGTTCCCATTCCTCCGTTTCATTTCCCACCAGGGAACAGCCCCACTGGCCTGAAGTTGGCAGTGACCCCTCCTGGAAGGGCCAAGACTCTTTTCACACATGCAATCAAATGAATCACTCGAGGTGGTTCCATTGCAGTTTATTCTCTCTCACACCTCAGCTCCAGGAGCCCAAATCCCATTGCTGTGGATGCTCAGCCATGGGATTTGTGCCTCCAAAGGCAGGGATTTTACAACCTCTTCACTACAAACCATTGGAAGCCCCCCCTGCTCTTCCCTTGCTCTTAAGTGATGTTAAATCATCCTGAGCTGATCTTTGCAAGCAGAGGGTCTGGGCAAGGTGAAGGGAGTGGGAAGTTGCTTAGGCAAGAGGTTTAGGGAATATGGTTGGGACTAAACTCCAAGCCACCAGCTTTAGGGATATTTTTACAGTTCAGGCCAAGCTTAAAGAGGGTAAAATCACACCTGCACCCAGCCCTGGCTGTTCCCTCCCACAGTGAACATCCACCAGTCCAAATCTGCAGCTGGGAATCCAAATGAGCCTTTTCAGAATTGAAAGAGCCACGCCTTGGGGACAAGGATGAGGGGAGAGGTTTCTGAGAGCTCTTAATGCTCAGTGGTGTCCCCTCCACCCAGGAGGCCCCCAGGCAGCACAGCTGGTTCCTTCCCAAGGTTTCTTTGGATCCTGTGGATCCCCTAGGTGTTTGCTCATGTTTATTACACATTGGGGCACAGAATCCCAGAATATGCTGAGCTGGAAGGGACCCACAAGGATCATCCAGTCCAACCCTCAGCCCTGCCCAGGTCCAGCCCCAAGAGTCACCCCCTGTGCCCCAGAGCATCATCCAAACCCTCCTGGAGCTCTGGCAGCCTTGGGGCTGTGCCCACTGCCCTGGGGAGCCTGGGCAGTGCCCACCACCCTCTGGGGGAAGAACCTTTCCCTGAGATCCCCCCTGACCCTGCCCTGACACAGCTCCAGCCATTCCCTGGGTGCTGTCCCTGGTCCCCCCAGAGCAGAGATCAGTGCCTGCCCCTCCCAAGAGAGCTGGACCTGCAATGAGGTCTCCCCTCAATCTCCTCTTCTCCAGCCGAACAGAGAACTGTGTAGCTGCAGTAGAACACGACTCTCAGTTTTCCCAAAACCATCCTTTTTGATCCTGGTTGGAGGATACAATCATCCAGGGCAGGAGGGGATGTGCCAGGTACTGAGTCCCACCCTTGCTGTGGGCAAACCCAAGACACAATAAATCTATCACAGTCCACACAGCTTCTCATTTCCCATATCAGCTCCAGATATTTTCCCATTTTTGCACTGTAGCACAGCTGAGCTGCTTCCCTTCACACCAGGAGCTCCCTGCCCCACCCCTGCATTAACCCACCTCCTGGGGGGCTCAGCATCTTTGCATCCCAATTATTTCCTCAGCTTGCTTTGCCAATCCATCAGTCTTCACTTTGCAGAGCACCATTGCAAACATCAGGTCTTTCTGCCCTGCTGGAAGAGGAGCAGGGACACCCATCAATAAAATAGTCCCAAGGTTTTTCCAGCAGCACCAGGAGGAGTCCACAGAAGGTTGTGCTGCTCAGAGCTGGGCTTTCTGTGTGCCTGGGCTGTGCACATGTTCTGGAACTCTCTGCTGTGCTCACGGAGCATGAAAGCAGCTCATTCACATGCAGGGAGTGACTGGGAGCTGGGATGTGTTCCCGTTGCCACCTTTCCCTCTTTGGGAGCATTAGGCATTCCCTGCACGCTCCCGAAATATATGCAGGGATGGCTTTGATGTCTGCAGTGTTTACCATCATCTGGCTCCCCAGCAGCTCATCCTCTGAGCTCGGGGGGAATGAATCCAGGGATGAATTCTGCCTGATTCCTGCATTTTGGGTGACATCTGGGGCGTTTCCCACGTGCACAGGAGGGCACAGGGGACTAATTGGACAGTAAGTGCTGGGCTGTGGCTGAGGCCATTGCATGTTGTATTAATTACTGAGTGCTTAATAACAACCTCCTGCCCCTGGTATTTATAGAATCATAAAATCTGGCCATGACACACCGGCCTCACATCTGGGGAAACTGGCAAACACATTTCCATTCTCCTCCCTTTCCCCAGAGTGCAAATGGCTTTCAGATTTCCAGGGGGACAGCTGGAGCTCTTAGAGCCTCCTGGACACATTGGGTCTGGAGTGAAGGGTGAGCTGAGATTTGCACTTCAAACAGGGCTGGATCCCTCTGGTCCTCCCCTGACCCGTGGTGGTTCTGGGGTAAAAAGCTGGGATTTTGGTGTCTTCTGCTGACTGGGCTGTTTACAAACTGCAGTTTCAGTTTTGAAACCTTTCCCTGTGGCGTTGCACAAAACCAAAGCATCCCTGTGTCCATCAGAGTTTGTAACACCGTGTGGAGGATGCTGAGCACCATTTCTGCACGTGCTGGGAATGGGTGGGGAGGATCTACATGGAATCTTGGAATCAAAGAATAGTTTGGATTGGAGAGGACCTTAAAGTTCATCTCATTCCCACCCCCTGCCATGGGCAGGGACACCTCCCACTAGCCCAGGGTGCTCCAAGCCCTGTCCAGCCTGGCCTTGGACACTTCCAGAGACGGGGCAGCCACAGCTTCTCTGCTCAGTCTGTGCCAGGGCCTCACCACCTTCACACCAAGAATTCCTCCCCAATATCCCATCTAGCCCTGCCCTCTGGCAGTGGGAAGCCATTCCCTGTGTCCTGTCCCTCCATCCCTTGTCCCA
>JAWWEE010000062.1:947299-958292 GCA_035221455.1 Xenops minutus
TGTCCCAAAGGGATGCCCGTCCCTGCTGGCACCTCCAGAATCCCCTGGGCTTTTCGACCCTGACCAGAGGGTTTTCTGCATATGGGGCAGGATCTGGAGTGGTGTCATGAACTCGTGGTGGGAACCATCCTGTGCCTCGGGGTGATTTTGGGTGGGTCTCCTTCAAGATTCAGGCCCTGCTGTGAGGCAGCTCCTTTGAGATGCAGAGGTTGGACTGTCCCACCTGAGCACAGGCAGTGCTGGTGCTCCTGGCATCAGGAGTGATGGGCAGGTCAGGATGGACACTTGGAGTAGCTGTTTGCAGATCCAGGACTGGCAGCTTCTTAAAAATGTCCCCAAACCCTCTCCAACATCATCATTAACTCCCTCCTGTCCTCCAAGCAGGCTGTGACAAAGGCCAGGGTGAGGTGACAGAGGTGTCCAAGCACCACGGTGTGTTCCACAGATCCATTTGTGCTGCCCACGTCATAGAATGGTGAAATCAGGGAATGGGTTGGGTTGGAAGAGAACTTAAAGCCCATCTCACTACACCCCCTCTGCCCCTTTGTGCATCTCAGTGCAAGGGAGGTGAAATTAAGACATTAAATATAAAAAAATATTGAAGGATTTTATTCCTCAAATCCTCATTCCATCCATGTGTTTGACTCCTGGAATTTTTCTGGGCTGCCTGTTCCATCTGGAGCATAAATGTATTTAAAGCATATAATAAACATATAATAATACACATAATAAATACATAAGAATGTATATAGTAAATACATAACAGTGCATATAATAAGTACATAAAGTACAGGTAATAAATACATAGTAATAACTATAATAAATACATACAATGCACATGAAAAACATATAATATCACCTATAATAAATACATAATGATGCCTATAAACACAGTTTTAGAAATTATAAATACAAAATAATACAGGTAGTATGTACATAAAAATACATATGGTAAATACACAGTAGTACAGACAATAAATACATACAATACATATAATAAATACACAATAATGTATGCAATAAATACATAATAATATAGACAATAAATACATAACAATGCAGATAATAAATACATGTGATACATATAAAAAATGCCTAATATTGTATATAAGAAACACATCATAAAACATATAATACATAATTATGCATATAATACATGCATAAAAATACAAATAGTAAGTGCATATCAATTAATATAATAAATGCATAATATACATGTAAAAAGTACACAATAATACATATAATAAATAGGTAACAATAGATATAAGAAATACATAGCAATATGCACCATAAAACATGTAATAAATACATAATAATTTAGAATAAATGCATAATAATATAGAATAAATGCATAATAATACATATAATAAATAAACACAGATAATAAATGCATAATAATGTATATAATAAATACATAATAACACATACAATAAATACAATGAGGGGACATCTGGGGCATAAATGCATCACAGTTTACCCAATTTTAGACATATATATTTATATATACTATGTATCTATACTATGTGTGTCTATATATATACACTATCTCTCTCTCTAGACATATAGAGATCTATAGATATCCAGAGATCTATATATATATAGATATCTAGAGACAAATAGATGTCTAGAGACAAATACACATCCAGGCTGCTCTGCAAGTGGCAAATCACCCAGCTCCATCCTGCAGATAATGATTTCTATTTTTATTATTATTATTATTCATCGGGCTCAAGGAAAACAATTAAAACTTCTCCCAAACAATAAAAAACCCCCCCAAACAACAAACCCCGCAAGAAACCCGAGCCCACATTTAATCTGCAGTCTTCAAAAGTTTCTTGGAAAGCTTAATTAAATGGTAATTCATCTGTGCATTGGCTCTGTCTTGTAAAGCCTGATAATGCCGAGTCTTAATTAAAAAAAACGAATGCAGCTTTTAGTTTTTATTCTGCCAGTTCAAGGGGAAAAATCACCAGCAGAGCTGCCAATAGAGCTGAGAGATGCCTCGGCACTGCATTGATTTTGCTCGCTTTAAATTCCCACTGTCAGGCCAGGCAATCATATTAAAAGTTCTTCCAAATTTCTTTCTTCCTTCGCTGCTGCGGGTGAGGATTTGCAGTGCCTGGAAATCTTTCAGCCCAGAGAGGCTCCAGGGCTGAGCATCTCCCGTGCTCAAGGGCAGTTTGTCCCTGAAGCTCTCAGATCATCTTTGTGGCTTTTTTGGGGTCTCCCAGTAACCTTGAACAACCACCTTGGGACAGGGACTGGCTCCTTTCCCTTTTCTTCTGCAGAAAATCAGAGAGTTATATTATTTTTACCCCTTTTAGACAGTCTTGTTGGATTAAAAGGGGCTTTTCCTGCTGCCTTCCCATCACTTGTCCCCAAATTTTAGCACCACTGAGGAAAAGTGTAAACCACCCAGGACTTCCCACCCAACCCATTTTGGGGTCATTTTGGGGGCAACATCTTGGGCAACCAGGAGTAAAAACCCACCCAAAGCACAAGAAGCTCCTTTTAGAGCATCTCCCAGGAGGTCACCTCGGCCAAGAATCCTGGGAGCAACGTCCTGCTGCCAAAATCTTCCCCAAAAAAGGCTGATCTTCCTAAAGATCCGACTTTGCTGCAGCCCCTGAGGAAGTTCTGGAGAGTCTTAAGTGGATTTGGTGGGTTTAGGGAACATCGTGTAACAACATCAGGGCTTCCCTGGATTTAATGGCTTCAAGGGAAGGCAAATGTTGACAGGGAGAAAATAAACCATCTCCTGGAGATGTTTTCCCACCTCAGTGTCCACTGGGATGCTGCACTGCTGCGTTGCTCCTGAGAAAGGGTGTGGTTTTTAGGGAAAAACCTCATTTGGATGTTATTTTTCCACCGTGGTGCCACGTTTTGATCAAGAATATGGGAAAGCTGCTGCTGGATTCGGTCTCCTTGCAGCTCCAGACAGTGATATACGGATCACTTTAATGCTAATTAATGCAATGACACAATGAATTAATACTGTATTAGGCAAAGCTGTTAATTATCCCCAAATAAAACAATGGAAAAAAGGGAATCAATGCAAGGAGAAATGACAAGCATCCTCTGCTTCCTTCTCCACATCCTTCCCAAAATCCCTGTGCTGGGAAAACCAGCCACAGGAACTTCTTCCTGGCAGCTCCAGGAGGTTCAGGTTTAACTGGGAAGGGGAAAGAGCCTTCCCTGCCCTCAGAGGGGGCTCGAGGTGCTTGGCCAAAGATAAACAGCATCATCTTCCTTTAATCCATAGGGAAAATGCAGGCAGAGGGACTTCCCCAGGGAGATTGCCTTTTGCCAAGGAGTGGGATTCAGGCTGGGATCAGCAACCCCAGCACTGGGAATTCCCAGCACAAAGCCATAATGGGGAGTTGAAAGGCTTGAGATTCCCATTGCTTGGAGATTCCCATAGTTTGGAGATTCCCACTGCAAAAGAAGGACAAAAAAGCAGTGTCCCCATTGTCCCTGTACAATGCAGAGCCATCACATTCCCATAATTCCTCTTTAGCTTCCCAGAATGTCAATGAAAATGCCATCAAAAAGTGTCTGGAATCTCCCTGACAGGAACAGTGTTGTGAGGCCTCTTCCATAAAACACTTTGGGAAAGGAGAAGCAAATCCTGTTTTTAAAGTTCTCTTCCCCACTTTATTTCCAGGCTTGATATTAAGTCAGGAATAATTGGAAAATGCAGACTTTCAGGGTGGATTTTCCTCTTTTTTGTTGTTAAACTGAACAGGGGCAAAATACATGAATTTTGTGGGGATTTTGGGACTTGGTGCCTGCTGGGATCTGTGGATGGGCACATCCTCACTGCACATGTTACCCCAAAATTTGGGTTAGGGTGGGGGTACCACTAACCAAGCTCATGGTGCTTAACACAGGGATTGTTTCCAGTGGATCATTTTACTCTCCCTTTCCATGGTTTGGCCTCATCCAGGTTTTTTCACCCTTCTCATGCCCTGGGAAAAGAGCAAAATGAGTGTTTTTCCTCCTGGAACACAGGGTTGAATGGATGGCTGCCCTCCAGCAGCCTTGGAATCACTCCTTGCAGGGCAGGATGGGCAACCATGGGAGAGCAGAGGAGGGACAGGATCCCTGTGCCAGCCTGGCTGTGCCTGGATCCTTCCTGGAGCCACAGAGTCCCTGTGCCAGCCTGGCTGTGCCTGGATCCTTCCTGGAGCCACAGCATCCCTGTGCCAACCTGGCTGTGCCCAGCTCCTTCCTGGAGCCACAGCATCCCTGTGCCAGCCTGGCTGTGCCTGGATCCTTCCTGGAGCCACAGCATCCCTGTGCCAACCTGGCTGTGCCTGGCACATCCTTCTCCTGCCTCCAGACAAAGGAGGAGCAGAGCCTGGATGAGCAGAGTGTTCCTGGCCACTCTGAAACACTCAGGCTCACAAAACCAGCAGAAATTCTGGCCTGGGGCTCCCCTGGGATATCTTTCCTGCTTTGCCCAATGCCAAGGGATGGGAAGGGATATTCTGTGCCTTTGGTGGGGATGCTGCTTTGGGGTATTTTTTAAGCAAAATTGGATTTTAGCCCCACTTGGATCTACCCAGAAGGTGCAGAGCAGCTCTGGGGCTCATCCTCCCACCCTGCAGCCCCAATTAATGTGTCCAGAGGGCGTTTTGGGGGTTTCATGGATAGGTAAGGAGCAGATTGATGCCCTTTCCATCCCCACCTGGGATCTCAGCAGGGCACAGGGAACACCACAGGAATGGGCCAGTTGGAGCTCCTCAACCCCTCCCTCCCCACCAAAATCCTGGTAATGGGAGGGATCCAACCCTCTTGGAGGAGCTCATAACCCATAAGCTTCTCCAGGCTGCTTTTCCCTCCTCTCCCTTCTTCCCACCCTGCCTCCCCAGGGATTATGACCCTTGAAAGGTGTCCTTCCCTCCCTGTTTTCCACAGGAACTGGGATCAGCCTTGTTCTCCTTTCCCCTTTCACTGCTTTTGAGTTCATCCCTCGCTTTTCTCCCACAAAGGAACACGAGGCTTTGGGAAAACCATCTCAGGGCTTATTTCTCTGAACTTGTTTTGGCTTCCCCTCTGTCCGTGAGGTTGAATGGGAAATGAAATCCTGCCCTGCTTTCAGGGAGGAAAATCTTGGAGTTTGTTTGGGTGGATTCAAGCTGGACTTGGTGGCTGCTGAGGTCAAGAGGATTTGGGTGTAGAGCAGAAATGGGCTCTGGTCTCTCAGTTCAGATAAGCAGCTTTGGGGAGTCTTGGAGGAGGTAAAATGAAACAGGCACGAGCTCCCAGACTCAGTATTTTATAGGGGTTTGCAAAGGGATGAAAAATAATACACCTAATTCTGGCTTGGTGTGGATAAGGGCATTAATAGCACTCCTTTTGGCAAAAAAGTACAGGGAAATTAAATTTAATACAGCAGCAAAGAGCTGGACAGACCAACCAGACCCTCACAGCACCCTCTTCTCCTTCCAGCACTTCAACACCCCCCCAAAACAGCCTGGGAAGGGTTAAGGAAAACACTTGCCAAACTGGAATTAAACTCTGCTAATATCAGCTAAGTGAGTGCTCAGGGTAATAGCAGAGAGAAAAATTATGTGCCATGTATTTATAAATAATAAAGCATAATTTATTAATAATCTGGAATTGAACAAAGAGTCTGGGAAGCTTAATTAATTATTACTTGTAAAGTGGTTTTGAGATTATTGGATAAAAGCTGCTACAGAAGGGAAAGGTACTGCGAGAGAAATGTATCAGCATCCTCCAGGAGCCAAGGGCTGGTCCCCCAGCTCTGGGACCTGCAGCACAGCCCAGGAGGGGGTTGGAACCCCAGGGACTGAGATTTTTGATGAAGAAGTGGAATTGTTTCTTCCCAGCATCAGGGAGCTGCACATGGGGACAGGGATGCTGTGTCAGCCCATTCCTTGGGAAGGGGGGCTGCTGGGGAGGGGATGGACCCTCTTGGCAGAGGGATGGGGTGGGGGTTTGGGGTCCTGCTTCAGCTCTGAACCTCGGGTGAAATTAAAAACATCACAAAAAGGTATCAGTTTTTTAGTGAAATCAGGTAAAATTGAAAAAAATGAGCAGTTCCCCACACTCCTCCCTCCTGTTCCCCATTTTTCACTGCTCTTGGAAAGAAGAGGAGGAGAAAACCTGCTTGAATGTTCAAAACCTCCAGTTGAAGGGAACAAATAATTCCCACCTTTTTCTCCCAACAATACACCCAGCACTGATTTCTCTGTCTGGAGCTGATTTCTGGTGAAAACCATCTCTGACAGCCCAAAAACATTGTCCTGCTCCAATTAGCTCCTTTTTAAAGCTCTGATTTGATTTCTGCCCAGAAGAAAACACAACCCCAGACAATTAAAAAGGCATTAAATCCAGTTCATCAGGCCTTGAGTGAGTTCATCTCCTGAAATACCCCTTGCAAAGCTCAGGGAAGACCCAGCTGACCCTCCCCTACTGTGGGAGCTCATGGGGTCCTTCATCACCCACTACAACTATTCTGGGATGGAGGGGAATTCCAGATTATTCCAGAGGCACCTCATCCCCCTGCACCTCTAATTGCTGTAACTGTGACTTGCAGTCAGGTTGGACCACTTTGAAAATGCTTTTTGAGGTTTATTTAAGCCTGTGGACTTTGAGCCCAGTCTAGTTGCTGGCTGGGATGTGGTTTTTTGGGCCTGCTTAAAAGAGTTGTGGGGAAATGGAGTCACAGGGTTAAAAGCTTTTAAGTCATCCCAAAGTAAACCTGTGGATCATCTTTAGGAGAGGGGGGAAGGAAGAAATGAGGGGACCCACCAGTTTAGGGGCTGAAAACAAGGTCATCCATGAGCCTTCCATCTCATCCCAAAATCTCTTATCCCCAGCCCCAGCACTGCCCAACAGCTCCCAAACACAGGAGATGGAGCTTCTGCCTTATCTCCCCATCAGCATCTTCCAGGAGGTGAAGCATCCCCAGAACCTTCACCCCTCCCTGGATGGACCACCCACCTGTGCCTAAGGATTCGACCCACGGGGAGAATTCCACCCGACAGCCCAAACCCAACAATTCCACCTGCTCTCCACCCTCCCTCCTGCTCTCCACGACCCTTATCATGCACTGCCCATCTGTATTTTTATCAAAAATTCACTGCACTGCCCATTTCCCCCTCTCAGCAGCAGCCACCGGGAGGATCCTCCCCAGAACTAACCAGAGGCCTCGTTGAATGATGCACAAGCAACAATTATTACCCAGGTTACGACTTTTAAAGTGTTGGTGGCTTGAAAAGGAAGGGTTGGTGGGGCTGGAGGGAGGGGGAACATCTCTGTTTGCTGGGAAGGAGTGGGACACAACAGCCAGGTTTCCCTGAGAGGAGGTTTCTCTGAGCTCTGAGCAAGAGGGAGGAGAGGTGATGCTCTGAAACTCCCCAAAACTCCGGGTCCTTTGCCTACATAAACTCCTGGTTCATGTTCTTGACCAAAACAGTGGGTTTTTACACCACAAACCCGCAGTTGGAGCTGCACCAGCTGAGGGAGGGCTGGCTGTCCATCACATCCCTGATCCGTGCTATTTTTGTGCTTTGCTGTTTGACGGAGGGGAGGCTGTTGATGGGATCTGTCTTCTTATTTTCTCAAGGAAAATAAGTCTTGGCTTTACAATAATCCGAGTTTTAAAACCCAGGCGAACGTGTCGAAGTTAATGAAGGCCCCACAATGAGCTCCTGGCATAAATCATGGTCCTGCACAGGACACAGTGACAAATGACACCCAGAAGTGTTGAAGGGAGGAAACCCAACCCCACAGCACCCCCGCCCACGTTCCTGGCAGGAATGTGGCATTTGGCATTTCCATCTCCTCCCATTCCAGTTATCCCAGATTAAAACAAACCAGGACGTGACTGCTGGACAAGAGGGGTCTGTGAGTGATTTAATGCCAGCAGCAATCTGAGTGTGGAATATCCAGGCTGGAATTTGCCTGCCTTTAAAAATGCTGTTTAAACTTGTGGATTTTCCTTGCATTTCCCTGCACATCGATGGCTCTGTGACTTCTCCTTCAAGCTTGAACTGCCCTAAAGCAAGACCTTCCTGTGGCTCTGAGAAACCCCGTGGTCTTCAGCTCTTTTTATTTTTTTTTCCCCTTTTAAATGCTTTTTTAAGTGCCACTGTGTTCTTTTGGAGTCATATTAACCATGCAATAAATTTGCATAATGAGGATCCATAATGTTTAATCAAAGCCTCTCTGGAAAGCTGTTATTGTCCACGAGCTCTCATAAATTCTCACTATCACCTCCATGTTAAATACTAAAGCTGCCCGGGGTATATTGGGCACTAATCACCTCCAACATTGAGCTGGAAAGAAATTATCCTCTTTCTTTCCCTTCCCTTTCCCTGGGAACAACCTAAAGCTGCACACAGAGGCATTTTTAGCACAAAATTCTGCTGGAGGGGGGTGGGTCACCCTGGATTTTTAAGGCTTTGCATTAAGTTTGGGCTCCCCTAAATGTCTTCAGCAGCATCCAAAGGCTGGGTTATCCATCCCCATCACAACGAGCTCTGGAGCACCAGAAAGAGATGGAAATCCATGTGTCAAAATCATTTGCACTTGGAAAATTATAAGACTCAATTAACTCCTGAGCTGCTTTTTTTATAAGGCTTTTAATTTCCTTTCAATGAGTGAGGCAATAAGGCGTGACCGGGGGAGGCTGGAGAGCCCGACTGGGTCCTTCCCAAAGGGATTTGGCCATGAAATTCCCTCCCTGGAGCTGCAGGATGAGCCCTTAGGGAAATACAGGATGAGCTGAGGGGGAATTGCCCTGCTGATCCCATTCCTGCTGCCCTTGGCCCTGGTTGGACTTGATGGTCACTGTAGGTGTTTCCAAGTGGAAGACTCTTTTCTAGTCTGGTCCATTGTCACCATTGTGTGGCTGCAAATGCTGGACCCTGGAGTTGTCCAACAGCTCCACACTGGGTCTCCTTTGAGACTCATCCCCCCTGCTGAACATCCTCCAGAAGGAATAAAATCCAGAGGGTGCCTTGGCTACCAACACAGAGCAGAAAGGACTCCAGGAGATGGAGAGAAAATTGCCTTTGAACTCCTCCAAAACTGAACTGGGGGTGAAGTGGAGATGAAAGACAAAGGTGATGCTGGAGAAGGAGATTTTTTTCCTGCCTGTCAATGATTCAAAAAGTTAGACCTGAATAAAAAACATCCAAGAAAACCCGACTCATGTTGTTTCTGGTTTGTGGAAGTTACCCAAGAATGAGATGATCTGAACCTTGTGAGTGTATCCCCCATTCCAAGAGGGCTACAAATAATAGCAACTTCTGGGAGGTGACATCTCCAAGCCTCTTAGGAGGCTAATTCTATAACAACATTAATTCAACATAATGCCTTCATGAATAGGGATGGGGCTAATGCAGGGTTTAAAGTTAGGCAGCTTATTCTTGCCCATCTTAATTTCACTGAGTGTCTGGTCTTGAAAGGCATCACAATTCCAGCTTATTTCAACATTTTCCTTGGAAAAAACCCACCTCTTTCTGATGTTTTCTCCCCTCTTGCTGCTGGGGTTAATTCCTCAGCTTAAACTGGCCTAAGTTTTCATTTTATTTGGCTTTAGGCTCAAACCTAGATTGATTATTCTATAAAAAGGTGGGGATGAAAATAGTCCTTGTTGCCCATGGCTGTAATATGAGGGAGAAGGATTTGAGCCTGAGGAGGGTCAGCAGCACATCAGCAGGTGGCCCTGGGGCAGCTGCAGCTCCAGAGCCCAAATCCAGCTGCTTTGGGGTCCTGGCTTGGCAGAAGCAGCTCCCTGCCCTTTTGGTTGAGGGGGATGGGGTGGGATTCTCCCATCCTTTTCCTCTGGTGCCAACAAGGCTTGGGGGAAACCAGGGGGCACAGGAGATGTTGGCTGTCATGAGCTCCTCAGGCATCAGCACCCCTTGGGGACAGACACAGACCAAGTGCCAGAGTCCTTCACTCCACAGGGAACGTCTCCATTCCCCATTCCCAGCGAGGGGGTGAATAGATCCCTCAGCTTGGGAATGCCCAGGAAACCATGCCAGCTGAGCCCCAGGAAATCAGCTCTGCTGAGGAGCCACCACCAGGCAGGGAGGGGGCCAGAGACCTCAAAAATGGGACTAAATAAAACCCCAATCCGAGAGTGTTGTCCCTCATTTCTCCCTTCTGTGTTAAGCAGCCTGAAAAAAAAAAAAAAAATTAATTCTATAGCCTGAGGGTGACAATCCTCAAAATATCCCTGTCCCTGTTTTGCTTTAATTTTTTAGAGCTTGGAAACATTTCTTTTTCCACTGCTGCTGGTTGGAAGCATATCTGAGGTGTGTTCCTCAGGGGCTGAAGCAACAAACACCTGGGAGCTGAAATGAATAAATGAAAAGCAACTGACCCAAGTGGAAACCTGAGAGAAGACAAGACCCTTTGCTTCACCCAGCCCAGAAGGGCTTGTTTTGCTTCATCACTACCCTTTCTTTCTCCTTTTAATAATTTGTGCCTAAATGACCTCTGGATTCTTAGGATCTCACACCCTGGCTTTGGAAAGCACAGCTGCAACACTCAGGGATGTTCACCCTGTTTTCTCTCCCTTATTCACTGTTACCACCTGCCAGTCCTCTTGGACAGCAATTCCAGCCAGTGTGAGCTTGGGATGAGCATCCACTCGACTGTAAAATGTGTGGAATCATTCTCCAAAGGTGTTTTCCTCCACCAAGGGAAAGAGCTGCCACTTCCCAGCTTGCTGTTTCCTCCCTTTTGGCCTCAAAATTGAGCACTCTCACTTTTCACTTCAGTAATACTGAAAATTGCCTTGTTTTTTCCTTCTGCAATTCGCTTCAAAGAGTTGTTTTTAATCAAGAAATCCCAGAATGGGTTGAGTTGAAAGGGATTTTAAAGCTCATCTTCTTCCCATGGGCAGGGACACCTTCCACTAGCCCAGGTGTCTCCAAGCCCTGTCCAACCTGGCCTTGGACACTCCCAGGGATCCAGGGGCAGCCCCAGCTTCTCTGCCCAACCTGTG
>JAWWEE010000062.1:961352-972447 GCA_035221455.1 Xenops minutus
TTAACAAACGTCTTATTCTGCTCTGATAACATCAAAAAAAAAAAAAAAAAAAGAAGAGGGAATTTTAGCAACCTTCAGATGTTCCATTAACAGCAGGATTGAGTTATGCTGTTTGATATTAATACACATCTTTAACACCCAATGTCATGTCGCTGCCTGGATATAAATTGAGGTTTTTTGGAGGTTCACAAATCTCCAATTTCACTCTTTCTCAGCTGGATTTGGAGCAAACCCACAGTCTGAGAGGCTGGACCTTCCAGCACTGCAGAGAGTCTTGTTTAGGGGTGGTTTGGGGTAAGAGTTTGCAAGGCAGATCCAACAGGGCTGTGGAAGGGGGGATGTTTCCTCGCTCTTCCCTCAGTCTCAGGGACGTCTGTCACTCTGCCTAATTAACCTACAATTAAAAAAGCAGTTCCCACCAAGTTTGCTGAGTGCATCTTCGTTTTTGTTTTCTCACCTGCACCCGAAAAAATGTAATAATCAGGAGCGTAATAAAATAATGTGATAACTTCCTCAAATGCAATTTGCTGCTCTTCCCTAGAAAATCAATCTAATTACAGGCACAGGGATTAAATGAATGTCACAATCATTGCAGAGGCACCTGAGACTCAATAGTTTTGATCAGACTCTTCTGCACCAGGTCGTGGAATTTGTGTTCCTTAAGTCCTGGAAAAATGGGATTTAAGTCCTGGAAAAATGGGATTTAAGTCCTGGAAAAATGGGGTTTAAGCCCCGACCAGGGGGTTACATTCAGAGTTTATAGAGATGAGTTTGTGTTGGTAATTTGGAGTGAAAACTTGATTGGAAGTTTCAGTCCTTTTTGTGGTTGGACCTGGGCAACTGAAAAGCAGAACTTGATGAGTTCATGGAGTCAGAAAATACCCTGAGCTGGAAGGGACCCACGAGGATCATCCTGGCCCTGTCACTGGAACCAAAGCACGTGCTTGGCTCAGTCTGGGCTTTCCTTGGATTTCCTCGAGGTGTGGGATGTGTGGGTCAGGAGGGCCTGGAGGGACATGTACAACCTGTTGTTTGTTTTCAGAAGAGATTTGTTCAACCACCCACCCTGAATATTTCAACAGGTTTAGCCACAGGGTGCTGTGAGAGCCTCGAGAACCTGGAGGAAATGAGTCGAGGTCTCAGCCAGCTCTCTGCACACAGGAACATCCTGCTCAAATGTCACACCAACATTTCTGGGTGCATTTTTTAATTCTTGCTCAGTCCACACTGATTTGTCCAAACCTTTTTAAAGCCATTTAACCTTTGTGGGGACATTTCCTGTAGAGTGTCTCACTGCTCTGCAGGCACAGCCTGGTGGGTTTATGCTCTTTCAATTAATTCAGCACCTTTTTGTGGCTGTGATGGAAAGAAAATCCCTCTCTGTTTGTGGGAAGGGATGGCCAGGCCTGGATTTTATCCACGTTCCCTTTCAGACTTTACTAAGCAAGGAATTGCAGGAGCATGGAGAGAGGAGAAGGAAGCTAACCAGGACCCTGCTCTGAAGAGGACCTTGACACCTGTGAAATGGTGATTTATGACCCTACAAAGCTATCATTGTATGAAATAAATGCTCCACAACCCCAGCTTGAACTTATTTTGCTGTAATGGACATGGAATTCCATGAGTAGGAATGTGCAGCAGCTGCTCCTTGGAGTTTTCCCCTTTTCTAGGTAGAGATAAGTCAGCCAGGACTTATTTTTCCAGGTTCAATTGCTCCTAAAAAGTCAGCCTGGGGAGGTTGTGCAGCAAGAGCTGAGCTTTGCTGAAGCCTAAATTATATCCATCACCTTTGTAGCACCTTAAACCCAACCTGCTGGATCCCTCAGGGGCTGAGAGCAGCCAGACATGATTCTCTGGTCCTGATGGAGACGTGGAAGAGGTAAAATAAGTCAGGAATAAGCCAGAAAATGTTGCTTTTAGACTGTGGATTCATCCCTCTTTCCTCTCCCAGCTACCTCATTGTGCCTCTCCACCCACCCTTGGCCATGTCTGGTCCCAGATAATGTTTTTCCCACTTTCTTCCCCTAAAAGAGCGTGATGGATTCTGGGCTTTACATTTGTAGCCATGGAAACCATTGATTGCTGCTAATGAAGCCTCCCCATCGCCCTGGATGTGTGCAAGGGGGACACTTTGGGTGCAGTGGGATGTTTCCCAGGGGGAATTCCCACTGGGTTTGGAGCTGCCTTAGCCCCTCTGACCCAGCTCTGCACAGCCAGGGCTCTCCAGCACTTCCCAGTTCCCAAGGTGTTTGCTAAGATGGCAGGAACTGCGATGATTTCCACCAAAGTCTTCCAGCTTTTGGCAGCAGGTTGTTTTCTGCAAGGCTTGGGGCAAACTCTGCCTGGTTTGGGGGCTCCCTCAAGCCTGATTAATTAATGCACTTCAAGAAATTAGAGATCAATTAATTCCCAGGAAGAGCCTTCATGGGGATCCTGGGCCCCTCCATCCCAGCTGATGGTGGGACTCTTGGGAATGATCCTTGTGGGTCCTTCCAGCTCTGATCTTTTCACCTCCGTGGTTTCCTTCCAAGCCTCAGCTCCCACCTCCCATCCCTCCCCCAGCCACTCCAGTCTGCAGCTGCTCGCTGGATTCTTAATTATTCTTCATTATATTTAAAGCAATTTTGAAAAAAAAAAGAAAAATTAAAAATAAAAAAAAATTAAAAAAAAAAAAGAAGCAAAAAGTTTATGGCAATTTTCGCTGCTTTGTAATTAGAGCCGGTGATTAGAAAATCTTTCGCTTCGTGATGGAGTTTTCCTTTAAAGAGGAAAAAAAATAAAAAAGAGGAGAAAAAATCCAAAAAAGGGAATAGAAAAAGGCCTCCAAAAGAGCTCAAAGACTAGAATTAAACAGATTATATCTCATTACTTCCAAATGGAAAGGAAAGTTACAGCTTATTAGAGCAGTTGCATCTGCAGCTGGGCAGGAAGGGAAGCAAATTCCCGTGGCGGAACCAGGCTCGGCAATGGCACTGGCTGCAGTTGGCTTGGGAGGGGGATATTTTTCCAAATTTTCTCCTCCTGGTAGGCCATAAATGACTTTTTAGCAGTTTATATCTCTTTTGTTCGCTGTGCAGACAAATGCCACCCTGGTTTCAGCCCTTTAAAGGCCAGAGCTAATTAAATACCGTGTCCTCAGCCTGAGCATCTCCCTTTCCTGGTGCCATTTCTGGATGCTATTCCTGCATCCTGATGAGGAAAAGGAAGGAAGGGTGAATTCGGGCATCTTGAATGAGAGGTTTCACTGTCCTGGGGTGTGCTTTGGTCTCAGCTGCAAACCCAGGTAATCCAGGTAAAGGGGCTGATGTGCCCCGGGGTGGGTTGCAGGGCTCCTTGGCATCCTGCCCTCCCTGTCATCCCTCCCCTGCACTCAGGAGTCAATCCCATCCACACCAGCTCTCATCCCAATGCCAAGGGAGGGCTCCAGAATTGCTTCCCTGTTTATTTGTCCCTCGGAGAAGCTGTGAAAATGTCAAGAAATGGGTTCAGCAAAGCAGGGGGTGTTTTGTTACACCCTCTGTGGCTGCTCAAGCAGCACTTTGGCACACAAAGGCTTTGGGGGGGTTCATTTCCCAACTGTGCAACTCAGAGAAGGTTTCTCATTACATGGGAAGACTCCCAGGAGGTTTGTGCTGATGGAAGAGGGGCTTTGGTTGAGGGAAGGAGCAGCAGAGTTGCCTCCTTGAAGGGGGAGCTGTGCAGCAGAGCCCAAGGAATCATTCCACACGTGGGAGGTTGGAGTGTCCTGGGCTAGTGGAAGGTGCCCCATGGCAGGGCGTGAAAGGAAATCATCTTTAAGGTCCTTTCTGACACAAACCATTCTGGGGTTTTATGGACTCCCAACGTGACATCCCAGCTGGGAAATCACACCTGTTCCTTATCTCCAGCTTTTGGGGAGTTTTCAGCATGGAATGTTCTTTTGGGGTGGAATTGGACCTCCAGAGGGGAGCTGGGCAGGCACACCGGGAGGTCTCTCCTCCCCAAACCAAAGCTTGGCTCCTCAGCATCCTCTGGGTCTCCCCAGCCCTTGGAGAGAGGATGATGCTGAACTCTTGGAATGCTGCACAGCTCCCACCCCAATGCTGACCTTGCCAGAGCTGGAGACAAACGTGGACAGCCAAGGAAACTCAATTAATTGGAGCTCAGAGCCTTTATTGGGGTGGCTTCTTCCCTTTTTCCTCCTCCTGAGGAATTTTTTCATTAGTGAATAGCAAAAATAATTTGGGTGCTTGACATGTGCAGAGTGGCTGTGGATTTGCAGCCTGCATTAGCTGGGAAGCTTCTCCCAGCCCTTAATAGGCTGGAAGAGGGATGGATGCATTTTGCCTAAACCAGGGGAGCTGATTGGTACCTAAAAATCCAATTTGTCTTCAGAGCAGACACCCATCAAGGTCCAGGCAAGAGGAGTTACACCCAAGGTTGTGCCAAGGAGCACTGGGGAGGAGAGTGCAGAGTGGGGAACTTGGAGGTTTTGGAAGGACACCCCCCCTGGAATGTGACTGAGCCAATGCCCTGTTTGCAAATGTATCAGTGGTGGGCTGAGAGGGGGCCAGGAGGTGCTGGAACCAGTCCAGGCTCAATCCAGAACATTGTGATGGTGAGGGGACAACCTCGAACCCCAAATGAACATCCTGATGGTGAGGGGACAACCTTGAACCCCAAATGAACATCCTGATGGTGAGGGGACAACCTCGAACCCCAAATGAACATCCTGATGGTGAGGGGACAACCTCGAACCCCAAATGAACATCCTGATGGTGAGGGGACCACCTTCAGTCCCAAAATAACATCCTGATGGTGAGGAAAGAACCTTCAACACCAAATTAACATCCTCATGATGAGCCAACCACTGAATTAATACCCTGATGTTGAGGGACCACCTTCAACCCCAAATCATACTGTACTTCTAGTAGTTTAGCATTTATATTGTGTAGTAAAAAAATTCTGATTAAAATCTTTTGTCTGGTTATTTGCCTTAATAAATGACTCATTTTATACAAATATTCTGTTTGCCAGCATTAAAACCTGTTGGACAAAGTGCTTCAATCACACCCCTGTAACTCCTTACATTTATGCCCTTGATAAAACCCGAGGCAGCGATTGGATCCAGACACACCCAGACTCCTCTCTGAGGAGCTCAGAAAGCAAAGGGGTCCTTTCTGCACCTCCTGACTCCATGACAGGGGTTCTTTAATAAATGTGGTCTAAAAGCTTTCCGTTCCCACCCAGCCAGAGGTGCAAACATCTGGGAATGCACATGGAGCTTGGAGCTGGAGGCCTTGGCTTGGGAGGGATTTCAGCTCCTCCACGTAGGTGGATGAGGCCAATCCCCTGCTAGGGATGCTCCAGGTCAACCCTCAACTCTGTTCCAAGCAGCTTCAGCTAGTTTTGGTGGTGGGGAGGAGAGGGGGAAAGCCTGGAATGGTTCCTGGGAAAGGAAGGAGTTACTTGGGGCTGCCTTGGAAACACTTGAACGAGACGAGACACCAAAGCTCTGCTTTTAAAGGTGTGACAGATGGGAGAGGAAATGGAGCTGAGTGAGGATCTAAATGGGTCGTGGCAGAGAAGCTTTGCAAGGGCTTTTAGAGTCAGGAGGGATCCATAGACCCTCCTGTCCTCCTGGAAAAGTCAGCCCATTGAACTCCCCCAGAGCCAGGGGGAAACTTTGGCTGCTTCCTCCTCTCTCTATAAAGGAGGAAAACAGCCCTGGTTGGGATCCAAAAGGTCCTAAAGCCCCAGCACTGACTTTGCCATCTCATTTTCTCCTTCTCTGGGGACATCACAATGAGGTGGGTGAGGAAAACCTCATGTCCAGAGCCCGGCTTGGGGAGGTCCAACCCAGCCCCACGTGTCCGTGCACCCCAAACCCACCCCACTGCCCCACAAACACTCCAAAGACAATCCCCCAGCTCACACCCAGTGGGAGCTGTCACTGTAACAGCCTCCCGTGGCTCCTGCTGCCCTGTGATTGAAGCTTCCATTAACTTGCATTTCCCTTTTATTTTATTTTCCTGCTTTTTTGCCCATTTTTCTGCTCAAAGCTTTGCTCGCCTTAATTTGATGATTTTTTTCCCCGTCAGTGCTGTCGCCACCGCTCTTGTTTAATAAGTAGTTAATCAATTCTGGGGAGCTGCTGCAGCCCCTCTGCTCCCAGACATGCCTAAATGGGATGCTCTGAATAATTCCCTGGGGTTTTTCCTGGCAATTCACTCCAATAACTCCCCCCTGGTGTGTTTTCCAAGGCACTGATGTTTTGACTCATGGCTGGTGGTCGGCTCTGGAGAAGAGACATTTCCTGGGTGAAGTTGGGATGGAAATCTGCTTGTTAAAGCACAGAGGGCTGGCTCAATCTTCTCTTGCCTGCAAGAGTTGTCTGGGAACAACAACAAAAAAAATCTTGGAGAAAAATCCCTATTCCTGTTTTTGAAGGGGTATTTTTGACTGTGGTCCAAAACGGGGATAGGAGCCTTCAGTGTTTGCCTGTCCTTTGTCCTGTGCATGTTTTCTCTTTGATTCTTGCTCTGTTGCTCACAGCATTCCTCTCATTAATATCTGTTGGGAATATTAGTCTGGAATAGCAAAGGCCAGAGACAACAGCTAAAGGGTGGTATGTGCTAGAAAAGAAAGGAAAACTGGAGCCTGTATTGGAAAATCCTGACTGTATTCCAAGAGATTCCATTATGCAGAACAAACAATCTTCAGATTTAGAAGAGAAACTAAATCTGTCCTGTTTTCACAGGAAAATATTAAATTGGTCAACTGAACGAATTATGATTTATTAGTCAGAATTACTTGGAAAGCCTGTGATTTTTTGGGGGGCAATCAGGTCCTGTGTAGCACTGGAGGAGTTAATTTTGCCCAATTCCCCTGAAAACATTTCTCCTCAAGATCATAAAACCCCACCAGTTCTCCTGGGTTCCCTTTGGAATTCACTTTGCAAGGACACTGCCAGTTTGTGAAAACACCACTCTCCACTCCATAGCACCAGGTTAGAACCTCAGAATTAGAACCTGGGCATAAAAATAATGCCCAGAAAATGGTATAATTCTGGTTCTGGTTTCCCCCATGGGCAGATTTTTCCAGCCAGGCTTGGACCAAGTGGAGACATTGGATGGAAAGGGAGCAAAGCAATTACTGGGCTTGGATAAGCCCAGAGGATTTTGGAGGACAAAGGAGGTGGAGTCAGCCACATGACAGGAATGGGCTCTCCTCTGTCTGCACGACTTTGCAGCAGAGACAGAGGGTGATTTTTTGGACAAACCTCAAGAATAACCCATTGCTGTGAGGCTATTTGGTGAATCACTGTGCCAAAAGCAGAACTCACTGCCCCAAGATCAGACCAGGCAGTGCTGGGCTCCATCATCCAGCCCAATCTTCTCAACCATCCCCATTTCTACCATGTCTTGTCCCTTCCCTGCTCCAAAAAACATCTCAGGGTTTCAGCAAGGATCCCAAACCTCCATGGCTGGCTTGAAGCTCCCCTAAAGCTACAGATGTATTTGGTGCTTCCAGCTTCAACATCAGATTTTTCCCTCTACAGAAAGACATGGAGAGTTGTTTCCAGAGTGTAGGGACACACAAAGCTGTTCCTAAAGGTTTGGGATTTAGTATTTTCATTTTGGGGTGATTTCTGCCTGTTTGAGTCTTCCTGGCAATGAATTTCTGTGTTTTAAAGGGTAAAGCTCTTAATATAAAGAGTGGTATTTAGGGGTTATGAGTCTCCTATCCAGAAGAATGTTGTTACAGTCATTTTTAATAAAGCCTTTATTCTAATAGAAATAGCACTTATAAAACTTAAATGAATCCTTAAAGCTGGTGGGAAAAGGGGCAGGTTCTTTGCCAATTATTTTTCTTCAAAAACACTTCAAAGATGAAAAGAAAAAAAAAAGAATCAACCCATTCTATTCGTTTATTTATGAATTAATAAAAGCAAGAGAGAAATAAGCAGTTAACATGCACAGATTCCCAAATCCAGGGGGATTTGGGGGATAATGGAGTGTGACCCTCTGCCTCCCAGCAGTGGCTTCCAGGCAGGAGCAGCTCCAAACTCCGGGGCTGCAGCCCAGCTGTTCTCCAAAGGGCCTGAAAACCCACATGTGGACACTTCCCAACCTTAAAAACCCTCCTTTTTGGCTTTTCCCTCTTTTATTTCTAAGGTTTTTATCGTTTTACCTAAACCAGAACTGAGGAGAATGGCAAAGGTTGATTTTCCCTACAAAGCCCCCTCTGCCATTTGCTGTGGAAAAGCTCCTGTGCCTTAAATTCTGGAATATTTATTAAAGCTCTGTGCTCAGACAATAAAGGATTCCAGCATGCTGAGTTCCAAAGCACCTCTTGGAGGCGGCACATCCTCTTCCCAGTGGGAGCCTTCAAGGAAATTGTTGTATCCACGTTGTGAGCAGGACTTGACCTGCACTAAGTTCTTGTTCCCATGTTTGTTCCTTCCAGCAGGACTTTGCAGTTCAAAGGTAATTTATGACCCTCTTTTGAAATAATTTTACAGTGCTGGGGATCACCCTGAAACATGAGGAACTGAATAAGCAGCAGGCCTGAACTTAGAAATCTCAGAAATGAAGTCAGAGTTTGACTTTGCTGAGCCAAATCAACAGAGGGGGAAGGAAAAATTAAAAACATTCAATTTCTTTTAAATAATATAAAAACTGAAACAAAACAAAAAAAATCAGGGGTTAACCCCATATTCTGCAGGTTTTAAGTACATATGTGGGACTCTGATTCTGTCAGGATTTCATGTATTTCATTACAAGCTGTTTGTACTGGAGCTGAAGCACAAGGGGGATGATCTCCTGTCTGAGGAGAACTGACACTTCACCAGGTGAGGATCAGAAAACCAAAACTGAGGTCCTTCAAACGCAGCCAGTTTGGAAAGCACGGCTGCAAATCCTTTCTGTGCTCCCCAGGGGCTGGTTCAGGAGAGGCTCCCCTGAGCTGGCAGAGCCCCTCGTGCCTCCAAGGGCAGCCCAGCACCTCGGGCCACTCCCTGCTTCAATCCCAGGGCAGAGGGAGGAATTTTAATGCAAGGGGAGGACGAGAGGCACCATCGACACCTGAGCCTGAACCTTTGGGGTCTCTGACAGGAGATTTCACTGTGATTTCCCTCACCCTTGATGAGGCTCCTTCTTCTCCGTGCCTTTATTCTCCTCCACGCCGCTGTAGAGAACTGATTCCCACCAAACCCCTCTTTATTCTCTGAGCAGGACTCATTTCCCACTCCCTTTGTCAGACCAGAAGGACATGGGAAAATAAAAAGCACCGTGTGCTGTGTGTTCCAGTTGAGAACAGTGATGATCCCTCGGCAGTGCCAGAGGTGGGACTTGCACGACACCAGAGGTTTATTTTAAGTGCACCTCTCTTGAGGGCAGAAAGAGGTGTTTGCACTCAAAGGAGGCTGGTTAATCTCCCTGGAAAAGTGGACTGTGGCTGTGTGTGGGCATCCAGTTCCAGTCATGGAGTCTTTGCTCTGAAAGCTGAGACTGAAGGAGAAAGGCACCATCGACCCAGGATTAGCCAAATAAAGGTAAAAGCAACTCAGGCTGGTTTCATAACACCTGATTATTTCATAATATCTGATCTAGTTTGTCAAAGCTGGGCTGGACAGATCCACTCTGGCTTCAGCACCCACTTGAGGCTGCAAAGCTGCATTTAAAAAAAAGGCCAATAAAAAGGATATTTCTAACTAAATAACTTTATCAAAGTGACTTTGGAAAGACAACTGGGGATCACAGGATTCTTGCTGTGAATCAGATTTGTGTCTGGACACCCACAGAAATGGGTGATGAGGGGCAGGCACAGCTTGCTCAGAGTTCAAAGCCAAGTTGTTCACGTTCAGAGGTCACTTATGGATCTCACCTCCTTAAAGACCTTTTCCTGCATCTTCCTCCATCGCTTCTTTCCAGGGCAAAGAGCAAAACCGCTTGAACTGCGACGCCTCTTTGCACCATCTCAGTCCTTCCTGCTTGCCATTAAAGTGTCAATATTTTGAGCCCTGTTTGGTGACACTCCGAGGTCCTGGTGCCACCCAGGCTGGATCAACACCTGCCAATTGTCCCCCTCTGGGGCGGGGATGGGGCGTCAACCTGGCCAAGATGCACAAAGAGAACAAATTGGCTTGTCAAAGAGGAGGGCAGATTTGCTATTAATGGAAATAATAGTAGATTACATGGGCTTTTGTCACACAATATAATCAAAGACAGGATCAAAGGGAGGGAATATAGCAAATGGTTAGCAGGCAAGACATGCTAATGAGATAAAAACGCTAGCCTTGCCACCTCTCCGAGCTTCAATCGAAGGATAATTGATACTAAATAATGTAATTTTGAGCTGTGCTGAAATGCACTTAAAACCAGCAGACAAGGCTGTGAAAATGTTGTGGGTTTTCTGTTACTCTGCTGTCATTTCTAGCACTTTTCTTTTCCCCTCTCCCTGTGGCAGCTGATGGTGTGGGAGCTGCTAAAGACACAGGATAAGTGGGGAAAACCTGTCTCTGGTGAAATGCTGGTGCATTTACAGCGCTTGGAGCTGGTGATGCACCTGGGTATGGGAGGGGAGCAGGTCACCTCCACCCAGCCGTGCCACCAGGGGGGTTCCCCAGGGCTCCATCTCAGCCCTGTGCTCTTCAACCTTCATAAGTGACCTGGACACAGCACTGGAAGGGCCATGGAGCAGGTTCATAGATGACCCAAAACTGGGAGGAGCTGTTGAGCCCCTTGAGGACAGGGAGGTGCTGCAGAGAGACCTGGACAGATCAGAGGGCTGGGAATCACCAACCATGGGAAGTTCAACAAGGGGAAGTGATGGATTCTGCCCCTGAGATGGGGCAACTCTGGATGGGCAGACAGACTGGGAATGAGATGCTGGAAAGCAGTGCCGGGAAAGGGCCCTGAGGGGGTCAGTGGCCAGTTGGGCACAAGTCAGCAGTGCCTGGAGCCAGGAGGGACATCCCTGTCCTGGAGGGCATCAGGGAGGGAGGGGATTGTCCCGCTCTGCTCTGCACTGGGGCAGCCTCACCTGCAATAGTGGGGCAGGTTGGGGGACACAATGGAAGGGAGAGATTGAGCCATTGGAGTGTCCAAAGGAG
>JAWWEE010000062.1:1014331-1036990 GCA_035221455.1 Xenops minutus
TTGGGGCTGTGCCCACTGCCCTGGGGAGCCTGGGCAGTGCCCACCACCCTCTGGGGGAAGAACCTTTTGCTGAGATCAAACTTAAACCATCCCGAATGAGGATGAGCATCCAAGAGGGGAGGCACAGGGCTATACCTCTCCCATTTGGGGGCTTCATCGTCCCTTTTAGCTCTTTAAACCACTCACCACCTCATTTCAGCACCTCCCTTTGGATGGGGTGGAGCTTCCCTGAGCCCCATCCCTGGGTCTGGCAGCTCCCAAAGGATACAGAAATCCCTGGGCGCTCTTTGAAATCCCCTTCTCCTTTCTGAAATGAAGGGGAACCAGAATAGAAGTGGAAGATCCTAAGGAAAGTTTTGCTTCTGTTTGTTCCTGTTATGGATATTTTATTCCAGTGGTGGGTTTGCAGGCTGAACATCCTGAGCTCCACTTTTCTGGGGGAAATGGAAGGGAATTCTGGAAGGGAATGTCCCACAGCAAGCTCCAGGTGGCTTTGGATGTGGATGAGCATCCAGGAGTGGATGCACAGAGATGGTTCCCTTCCATTTGAAGGGCTTGGTAGTTGCCCCTCTGCCTTTACCATCCCTTTCAGCTCCTTAAAACACTTACTGCTTTCAGACAGGATGAAGCCACCCTGAGCTCCATCCTGGGATTTGGCAGCTCCCAAAGGCCACAGAAATCCCTGGGTGCTCTACAAAATGACCTTGGGGTCTTTGACATCTCCCTCTCTCATCTGAAATGAAGGGAGGATTCTTAGGAAAGTTTTGCTTCCACTTGTTCCTGTTGTGGAGATCTTCTTCAGAGACAGGTTCAGAGGTTGAACATCCTGAGCTCCAGCTTTTTCAGGGGAAAGTGAAGCACAGGAAGAGAATGTCCCACAGCAAGCTCAGGGTGGCTTTGGAGCTGGATGAGCATCCAGGAGGTGATGCCCAGAACTGTGTCCCTCCCATTTTGAGGGATTTGGTAGTTGCCCATCTGGCCCTACCATCCCTTTCAGCTCCTTAAACCACTTAATATCGCCCACTGGCACCTGCCTTTGGATGGGATGAAGCCACCCTGAGCTCCATCCTGGGATCTGGCAGCTCCCAAAGGACACAGAAATCCCTGGGTGCTCTACAAAAAGACATTGGGCTCTTCGAAATCCCCCTCTCCTGCCCTTAGAGCAGAGCAGACATCTGGCAAGTTGGGAGGAGAGACGTGTTTAATAGTAATTAGAGATGTTAATAATTGAACAGATGATGAACCGGGGCGTGGGGAGATTAAAGCCGAGATTTGCCGAAGGGGTTTAGATGCACAAACCCAATTAAAAAGAACAAGAGGAATTAGACTAAATTGGGGCTGAGTTCCCAAATCCCTTAAGCCTTGGCAGTAGACAGAGGATGAAACGAGCTTTGTCTGTACTCTGCTCCATCCTGGTGTTGGATTGGGCCCTTCCCAGCTCCCGTCATGGTGTTGATCCATGGGCAGAGCTCAGCAGGACATGCAGGATGGTCACATGGACTTGGGGAGACGCTCCCAGTTTCCCATGTGAGCCTTGGCACGTGCATCCAGAGGAGGTACCTGTGCTCCTGCCAAGAGCCTCTCCATGAATCCTCCCTGGGCTCAGCATCTAAACAGCCCCTTCTTCCCAACAAGCTCTTATCTTCCCGGAGCTGCTTCCTCGGGCGTTGCAAATACCACGATCCCTTTCTCCCCAAATGCTCCATAGGGGAAAGTGGGCATTTAATTTCCAAATAAAGCCCTTGGATTTTTTTGCTTCCTTTTTTCCCCTGCTGCTCCCAATGTGGTTGTAATAATAATAATTAATCACGAGCAAAGCTCACTCTTCTGAATGGGACAATAGTAACAGTAGTTGGCAGCTGTATCATCCTTCCCAGACATTAACTGATTAATCCTGGAATAACAGGGGTTGTTTTTAACACCAGAATTGTGATGAGCAGAGCAACATCCTTGGGCTAAACCCCACAAAAGGGATGGTTTGGATTTGGAGGTGGTGGGAGATAAATCCCATGGGGACCAGCACAGCCTGGTGCTGTGGGTTGGATATTTTTAAAATAAAATAAATACAAGAAAACCCCCAGCTGGAAAGCACAGGGGAACAGGAGCCTTGGAGCACAACACCCCAGATTTTTAGGGGGGTCCTTTCCACCCTGGAGCTGTTCCTTTAAAAATGAATAGTTTCTTCTACTTTTCCCTCTTCCCTCTAATTTACTGCCTGGCTCAGGGTTTTATTTTTGCCTCTCTCAACTAGAACAATGGGAGGGTTTTGAAGCTGGAGATGGAATAACGCCGGAGTCTTCAGTTCCCCATTATGATTCCTCATTATAAAGTTATTTCCCCACGATTTGAAATATAAATGATGCCTTTGATGTCTGCCTTTTTCAAATGGCTCTTTTTAATTCCCTCCTTTTAATTTTTTTGCTGCCCAAAAAGATGTTCTCCCCCCCTCCCCTCCTTCCTTCCCTCCCCAACCACCAGCACCACTTAACACAACCCCAGTGCTCCGATGCGCCGCTGTAAACACGGCTCGGGCAGAATAAATAAAATGCCTCCAATTGCAAGATTCTGCTTTGAACAAATGGGATAATTGGGGCAGCTGGAAAAAAAAAAAAAAAGGAAGAAAAAGAAAAGAAAAAAGAAACAGCCTTGGATGCGATTTCTTTTATTATTTTTTTTAAAGGAGGGGGAAATAAAGGCTGAGCTTTCCTGTGTTGGAGTTTTTAGCTCTAAGAAGGGGGTTTGAGCCCAGCTGGGCAGGGAGAGCTGTCAGAGTTATGTCCCCACCATCATCTCCAGCTCCTTTTCCCTTTCCCACCCCACTTTGTAGCAGTGGGGCAGGAGAGGGACTGCAATGTGGAACTGGAGGCACCAGAGAAGCCCCTGCCAGTTTTGCTCGGGAGTTAATTAAAAGGCAGTGCCACTGATGCCAGGGTGGTGCCAGCTCCTGCTGTCACTCCCTGTGCCACAGATATCCCCCTTTCCTTGAGCATTGTCCATAGGGCAGAGAGACAGAGAGAAGGAGGGATGTGGATAAAAAACGGGGAAAGCATTTTCCCACCACTATCCCTGGGAGGACCTGGGATGATCCTGTATTCCATAAAGCTTTTCCTTGGCAAAGCTGGGGTTTGCCAGGCTCTGCCCAACTGATGCCAGCCATAAAACCTCGCTGCTGGGAGTTTAATTAAAAATTATCTTTCCCTTGGCATGGCAAGATCCCACGCTCTGCTTCCAGATGGATTCGGGAGCGGGATCAGCGGGGTGTGGGTTACCCATAACAGCGATCAACGGAGCACAGGACACGGCGTGACAACTTTGGGAGCAAACTGGGAAAAGGGGAGAGGAAAAGTGATGCCAGGACTTGTGCCAAGGCAGACAAGTCAAGGGGAAGGAGCTGCTCTGTTATTTTTTTATTTCTTTGGGGTTTGTTTTAATTTCTTTGGTTTAACCTTCCCCTCACCTCCGTCTGTATTTCCAGAGGGGAAATGTCTCATCAGTCCTGACCATCCCAGGAAAGCAGGGAGTTCGGTGCCATCCCAGCTGCACAGTCCAGGAAGAGTCTCCCTGAAAAACTAATCAAGTCAGCCTATTCCTCTACTCTGTAGCATCCCTAAAAATCATGGAGAGTTGGGATTAAAACTGGTGTCTACCACGAGAAGGGACCAAGCCCAGTTCACCAACTCGATCAAGAGGCTGGCAAAAGGCAGCTTGGAAGGAGAGAATAGCTCTGGAAACACCTGAAAACGCATGGAAACACCCAAATCCAGAGTAGTTTTGTCCCTTCTCATGCAAATCCAGCACCACCTTCCCAGGAACAGGGACTGAGCTTCCCTGTAAATCACCAGGAGGTGATGAACATTCCGGGTAAGTTCATGGCATGTGGATACCTTGGAGAAGCTGCAAATGAAGAGGAGAATAGACAGGATGGGATTTGAAATCTCTATTAGGCTTGTTTCTCCCAGCCCTCCAAGCTGGACAGATGATTATTTTATAAAAATGGGATATTAAAGAGAAAATCAGGCTCAGATGAAAAATTCAACAGCGAGTACAATTTAAGTTTTCATCTTCCAGAGATGTCCAGAGAATGGATGGCTGCTGGAAAAGGACAAACCACGCATTAAAGCCATAAGCAGATGATAAAAACCTTCACTTAAAATATATATTTCCCCCCATGTTATTAATAACGTGAGAGATTAATATTTTAAATGAGATGAATTCTAAAAAATGTCATTTCCAAAGCAGATTGAAAGTTTTTTGCTGAGATCACAACGTGGAGGGGGAGGACTCCTCCCCATACTCATTGCAAGAGCACTATGTATATTTTATAGATGTTAAATATAAATATCATTCTCCTCCCCTTCCTCATCCTCACCACGTTTTCTTGTGTCTATTTGCACTTTGGAGTCAACATTGGCCTGGCTGTTTTTCGAGCAGGAGGGATTTGGGTGGGAAAGCCAAAAAAGCCCTTTTTTTCCAGCTAAAATTCCAGCTTTAATGGCTGTTAAAGTTCTGAAGGTGCCGGGTTCTCGTGCTCTGGAGCAGGAGGGAGAAGTCCATAAGTCACTGCCAGGCCTGGGATGCATAATTTATCCCAGCAATTCTGCATCAATTGGTTATTAAAAGTGCCCTCCCTGTATTAAGTAGGGAAGAGATAAATCTAGTTCCCAAGGTAACTAACTCCCCGCTATGGTCTGTAGGGAAAACTTGGGTTAGTTTGCCACAAAAGATTCATTATTTGGCTCCTTTTACAGTCAAAAATTAGTGTTTTGGTGCAAAGAAGTGCAGCATCCCTATATATACCCTCCATGAAGGTCCCTCAATCCCTGGGGGCCAACATTCCCATTTTACTAGTTTTTATTGGCTTTTTCTCTCCTTATTTCCTCCTTTATTTTTCATGAAGGGATCACAATTCCCTGATATAACCCTGATGAAGGTCCTTCAATCCCTATGGACCATTCCTATAGAACCTCCATGGAAGTCCCTGAATCCCTGAGGGCAAACATTCCCATTTTATTAGTTTTTATTGGCTATTTTCCTCTTTAATTTCTCCTCTATTTTTCACAGAGGGATCAGAATTCCCCTACATAACCTCTATGAAGGTCCCTGAATTCCTGTGGACCTTTCCTATATAATCTCCATGGAAGTCCCTCAATCCCTATGGACCATTCCTATATACCCTCCATGCCAGTCCCTGAATCCCTGTTACCCACAGTAGTGTGGAAATAATCTTATCTTTAAAACTGAAGCTGAGTTGGATTTTCTGCCATCCTGGGAATGTTTTTGCAGAGCTCAAGGAGTCGTTTCCCATCATGGGCTGTTGATGAGGCACAAAGAGCTTCCCGGTGCCTCTGAGCCAAACAAATGGAAATAATTAAGAAAAAAGGATCATTTCCTGGAGCAAAGCACGCCCAGAGCAACCATTCTCTCCCTGCTAAATGCCAAGGATGGGAGCTTGGGGTCTCATTGAGATAATGACCATGAGCTGCTGGAGGAACTCTCTGGGGCAGGAGGAAAGATTTGGGAGATTAAATCTGGGAAATATGGGAAGTTCAGTGCTGGGGGGCAGCTTTATCCAGGTGAAGGTGCCCTGAGCCACATGGGATGGAGGTGGGCGAGTTAAATTCCCTCATTGCCATCTCTGGATGCTTTTTTTCCTTCCTGGTGTGTCTCTTTGGACACGATCCACCTTCTCTTGCCCAGGAATGCTCTTTATCCTGCAGGGTTCAAGCTTCCAGGTGCTCTCAGCTGTGGATTTTTGGAGGGTGAAGCAGAGGGAAGAGGTTGAACCAACTCGCTTTTATTGTCAGCAATAAATAAAAAGTCATAAATATCCATCATAAATAATAAATGCAATTTAAAAGCCCACAATAAATGGTCTTGCTATGTCCCAACTCCACTGTTTTCCCATCCAACCACATCCAACATCTCCAGGTCTAAAAACATTCCATGAATTGTTCTAAAAGCTTTGGGTTTCCCCATCTTTGCCTCACATGGGGTTTATTTCCTTGCAAGACTGTGGCATGTTCTTCCTATTTTCAGGCATTCCTTCCTGTTTTCAGACATTCCTTCATTTTTTCAAGCATTTTGGACCCTCAGCAATTCTATTATTTCTATTTTCTTGTAGTCAGCAACACACCAGGTACTGGCATGACCTGAAGGTCTCACGTCCTATGTCCCTCCTTTTCCTTACTGGCATCACCTGGAAACTGGGAGAACCTTGAACCAATCCCGGTGCCATAATAATGCACCAGTGCCCTGATCCCTCTGTGAAAAATAAAGGGGAAAATCAGGAGGAAAAAAGCCAATAAAAACTAATAAAACATTGTTTCACGTGAGCCCAAATGGTGAAAGAAATAATTCATCTCTTCTTATCCCAAGGGAGAAATTATTTGGAAGTAAAGGAAGAGGAGTGGCTCCGGACACATAAACGTCTAAGTGGGGATGTTTAAATAATTCAGGCAGAGGAATAAAAAGAAGAAGCTTGGCCAAAGGAGGGGACAGTTCAGGAGGCAGCAGGTCCAGGCACAGCCAGAGCAGAGGGAAGCCAGGCAGGGCTGGATCCCATGGGAAGGGGTCGGATCCTGCACAGCTCCGGATGTTTTCCTGCACCTTGGAGGGACGGCATCAATAGATGGCACTCAAGAACTGCTCCTTCCTGCTCTTGCAAATCTTCCAGGGACGGTGGAGAGGTGGTGGCTCAAGGAGGGGACAACTTTGGGAGCTCAAACAGCCTCATATCCCTCCTTTCATCACTTGGAAAGGCAGAGCCTTGAGCTCGAGTGTATTTCAGCTCTCCAGGCACGATGGGGACTATTTAAAAATAGAATAAAAATTGCTAAAGGCTTTCCAAGGACGCACATCCATCTGATATCAGGATACACTAACATTCCTGTGCTCCCAGCGAAAGGGTGAAACGCCCAGGGAGAGACGGAGGGCGAAACCCCCCAACCTCCTCCACCAAATTGCTTTTCCTTACCAGCCTGGGTCAGCTTCAAGTAGGTCACAAGGATGTGTATCTTCAGAATAAAGTCTTTAATCGGCTGATGGATATGAAAAAATAAATTACAGTGGCAAAATGTAATAAACGTTAAAGGGAAAATGATGAGAGTAATATAACTACATTGATTTAACTAGGATGATATAGAGGAATTGTCTGGTTTATAGGTCTTTAGATGTCTATTAGCAGCTCTGTATTAAGGAATAGGGCTGTTCCCTTGATATACTTAAGAGCTGTCAGTAATTCCTATTTCACACTCCACTGCTTCAATTCAGAGAGCGCCGCGCAGCCCCAGCGACCCCATCCCGGGCTCGCTGGAGGGTGACGGCCTGCCAGAGGTTTCCTTGGCAGGCAGCTGGGTTATTCCAGCCCCTGGCACCGGCAAGAGGAGCCTGGGGAGCCTCTCCGGGCACTGCAGTGGTGATTGTTTGAATAACACCCTGCTCTGCCTCTGCCCTGGGTGGGGGGGAAAGAGCCCCAGAGTGCAACCTGCAGGGTGCAGGTTGTGTTTTCCTCTCGTTTTAGGGTTTTATCTGTGTTTTCAGAGCTTTAAGGGTTTTTTTACATCTATGTCCATGTGCTTAATTTCACCCGAGCGGGGGGAATTGCTTTCCCTGCCATCCCTTTCCTCCCACTAAGGAGAGGTTCATCCCAGCTCTGGGGGTGCCAGCAAGGAAATGATGAAAATAGAGAAATGATTTTCCAAAGAAGAGGTGGAGACAGGGAGTTGTGAGCAAATTCACCCCCTCCTGGACCTGCCTGACTCACTGGGTTGGTCCTTACCAAGCTCCAGTGAAGCCTCTGGTTCTCCATCCAACTGTGAAAGACTCTTGAAATATGGAAAATGCATTTTTAATTGAGAAAACCAGAACGTGGTTGAATTCCCTGTATGGAAGGGGCAACTCCTGGCCATGGCAGCCCAGGAGCACACAGATACTGGATGTTTTCCCTTTTCCCTCTGTTCCTCAGAGCCCACGAAAGCAAGGAGCAGCCCAGCCCATCAGGATTCACCATGGCTAAACCCAGAAAACTCAGCTGTTCCAAAGGAAAACATCCAATCTCATGCTTGAACATGAAAAAAAGATGGATTAGCACAACTCCCTTCCCAGCCACTCCTTAATGAGACCTGTGGGCCTGTTCAGGCAAGGCTGGGATGTGCTGGTGTCTTGGAAAGGATGGACATCCCAGTGCCACCAACCACCTTCCCCTCTGCTCAGTGCCCTCCCAAAAAACCATGATTTTATTGAAAGTGACATTTTCAAAGGGCAAAAAGCCAAAGGGTGGGAGCACAGCAAGGTCTGCAGACACCCAGCACAGAGGAGGGAAGAGCAGAGTTTTTGGGAATGCTGCATCTCCATCCCAACCGAAAGAAGGGAAAGAACCGAGTTGGGCTTTTTCAAAATATTAACCAAAAAATGAGCAATAAAACCTTTTTCTGCAGGGTTTGTAGCTGTAGATGTCATGTGGCTCCTGCCAGTGTTGGGATGATGCTCCTGCCATCCTGCTGGTGGGATGTTTGCGTGCTGTCCTGTGGAGAAAACAACATGTTATGATGGAGCCCATTCCAACTGGAAACAAAATGATTCATCCCTCCCACGGTGGAGCAGGAGGGATCAGAGAGCTCAGCACCAAAATCCCAACTAAACACTGAATAAAACAGAAATAGGATGGGTCTGATCCCAAACTGCCTTTTCCTGCTTCTTAGCAAGACAGAAACATTTCGAAAAGTATCAGGAACATGATGGAAAGTTGTTTTTCTTGATATTTCATAACATTTTCACCTGCAGCATTTTGGCCGCTCTCTCATTTTTTTATGACTTACAAGTAAAAGAGGTTTTTATCGAAAATCTGTTTTTCAGCAACAGGAAAATCAATAAAAACATATCAGTTCATGCCTTTGTTAAAGAACTAGGGAAGGGTCTCCCTGTGCAAAAAATAAATAATAAAAAAAAAGTCTAAATGTCTTGTTTGGGTTAGAAACTGAACTTTTAAATGTCTCATTACAGGAGACAAATCCTGCACTTAACACTGAGGTTTTTTGCATAACTGTTTGTAAAGATCCCGGTACCAACGTGAGAGATTCATAAAGCAAATGAAACAGGGCGAAAATCATCGAAGAACTGGTTTGCAATGATTTATTGGGCCAATTCCTGCCAGAACCGAATTCCTGAGGCTCCCATAATCTCTTTAGCATCGTCAGGTCGGGCTCTGCGGGTGACACTTTACCCGTGGCCGTTCCCTTCCCTGCTTTTCCTTAACAAGCCCAGCGCAGGGATGCAGGGGAATTGATCGGGCGCTCCTTCCCGCAGCTCCTGCCCTCCAGCGGGGATGTGTCACCTTTGGGAAGGGCTCCAGAGCGCCGGGCTCATCTGCATCCCCGCACGTGAGCTGCACTCCGTGGGAGCTGTTCCAGTGATGCAGAGATCACTTTGCTCCAGTAAATCAGCAGCATTTAATCCCCTGGAGCACACGGAGAGAATTTTCCCCATCCCTCAGTCCAAGCTGCTGAAGGACAAAGTTGACTTCTGTATTTTTAATTTATTAATCTCAGCTGCTCTTTGCTTTCTCTTCACAGGGATTTTCACCTCTACTTCCTTTTTTTTCCTCCTTTTTTTTTTTTTCTTTCCTGGACATATTCCAGCCCATCCAGGATGTGTTTGATATTGCTGCTACCGTATCAAAGCATTCAATGTGCACACATTTCAGTGAATTGTGAAGGAAAGCAAGAGATGCTTTTATTTCTGTGCCTCTGCTCAGAATCGCCTGGAGCCCAGACTCCCCTCTGCCTCAGCCATGTGATGCAGCTCAGCCCCAAAACCTCTCCTGAGACGGGGGAGGAGGTTGGTGGGATGGGTAAAACACCCCCACACACCTCTGGAGATGGGGCTTTGCTCCAGCACAGCTTTTCTGCACGACCTTCAAAAGGCAGGGTTGGGGCTGTGCTCTGAGGAGTGTGGGGAAGCTCCTGCTGCTCCCATGTCCCTCCTGGCACTTGCATCTTGCTCCTGTTTCATGCATCACGATTCTGGTGCTTTTAACCTCCCTCCTGGTGGCTGCATCTCCCTCCTGGTACTTCTGGTACTTGTCCTGTTTGCCCATTGCCCTTGCATCCCACTCCTGGCCCTTGTATCTCACCTCTGATTCTGCATCTCACTTCTGGTACTTCCATCTCCCTCCTGGTACTTCCATCTCCCTCCTGGCACTTCCATTTCACCCCTGGAATTTTCATCTCACTATTCCTGTTTGGATCTCCCTCCTGGCACTTGCATCTTGTTCTTGGTGTTTCCATCTCAAACCTGCTGCTGTTATCTCCCCCCTGGTGCTTGTATCTCCCTCCTGGCACTTGCATCACCTCCCTGTTGTCCTTGCATCCCACTCCTGGCACTTGTATCTTGCCATTGATGCTGCATCTCACCTCTCGTGCTTGCATCTCATTCCTGGTGCTTGTGTCTCCCTCCTCATGGTCAGATGCCCCCCTTGGTGCTTGCACCTCTCTCCTGGTGTTTGCACCTCCCCCCTGACACTGACATCTCCCTCTTGGTATTTGCACCTCAGCCCTGGTACTTACATCTCCCTTCTATTGCTTGCATGTCCCCCTTGGTCCTTACATCTCATCCCTGGTGCTTCCATCTCCCTCCTGGCGCTTGCATCTCACCCCTGGTGGTTGAATCCCAATCCTGACACTGGTATCTTGCTCCTGGCACTTGCATCTCACACTTGATTGTTCCTTCTCCCCCTGGTCCTTGTATCCCTTCTGTTACTTGCACTTTGCCCCTCTCAGGGTGGGCAAAGTGGGTTCATCAGGCAGAACTGCCCCAAGTCCCCGAGCCCAGATTCTACCACCCATGAGGTGGACAACACAAGGTGTTTGCAGCCTCCTCATGGGAAGGGGAAAGAGAGATGGGACAGATTGGGTTCTGTTCCCCTTGGGCTTCATTAAGGACGAGGCACTGAACAGCTGGAAGAGCCTTAGATGGGCCAGAAGCCCAGGATGAAGGAAGAGGACAGGAAGGAAGAGATGCAAAATCACCCCACTTGGAGGAATGCCTTTTAGGTGAACATCCACCACATGATCACCTAAAAATCCTGGCTTTGCTTTACTGAAATGAAAACTCCCTGCCTGTTACACAATGACTGAGCTCCACGGATGGAGAATGAGGATGGGGGGGTGGCTCAAGTCACCCCGATGTCCCCCCCCATGCAGAGGTCCCACCACCTGCACCACAGCTCTGGCCTCACTTTGTATTTCCATGGTGGCTCTGTCAAGTGGGGTAAAGCCCACAGTATAAATAATAACAGTTATTGCTGCAGCCACAGAGAGAAAAAGAGGTTTTGAGCTCTGTAGGAGCCATAGGTGGGTAGCACGTACAGGTCTCCATAAGGGTTTTTGCAGAGTGCTCCAGGAGAACAAGCTGAGAAATAAAGAACAAAAAAATGAGGAGAAAAAGAAACTCCCCCAAACCCTCTGTCACCAAAGATGAGGTGGAATGTGAGATTTTCAGAGCAAAATACACACAGGATGGAGAGAAAGAGCTGTGTGTAATGGACAGTGTCTATGGGCAGAAAGAAAATAATCAGCTTCAAGCTGTTCTTGGGAAATATTTGTCAATGTTAATGTTGCATTCAAATAAAAAAATTACCAGCACACCAAGGAGTGATGTTTCCTGTTCAAAAACTTCTGATGCTGGGATTTGGGGTCGGACACATGTCAGGGAATGGCTCTCAGCCCTGAGCTGCAAACAGAACCCATTTTTCTCTGCTAGTCAAAGACAAACCCTCTCCTCACTCTGCTTTCTGCCAGTTCACCTATCACCCCCATCAAAGGGGGTCCAGGGGATGAGGAAACCTCCCTGGTGTTAATCCCAGGGGTAACAACCTGCCCCACCAGGCAGCAGAGCCACCCACTCCTCCTGTCACCCCCATCAGCCCTTCGGCCCCAAATGCCCTTTAATTAAGGGTCACTAAAGTCCATTGGAAGTGATCCCAAGACCAGTTTATATCTGCAGCACAAAGAACAGGCAGTGAGAATGAGAGAGTGGCTAAAAGTGCTGCACAATTAATGGCCATTAAAGTGGAAATAACCCTCCCCTTCAGCTCCGTGTCCTTTAGGCACTGCCTGCCTTTGGATAAATGAAATGCCAGGCTCTGCCCTGCGGAGGGAGCCGGCAGGGGCAGAGCCACCCCCGGGGTCACTCCTCACCCTCCCCTTCCCTGCAGGCTCAGCTGCCTCCCGGATCCTGACTAATCCAGCTGTTATTAGTGACTAAGGAGCTGTGCCTGCTAATGGCAGGGACTGAGCCTTCCTCTGCTGTGGGATGTGCCAAACACACGGGGCAAAAATAAGGCTGTAAGGTCTTCATGGGACAGGGATGTGTCTGCTCCTGGTCCTGCTTTTGGCCACCTTCTCTCCATGTGCAACTTCAAGTGTTGTGTCACAGAAGCTGTGGCTGCCCCATCCCTGGGAGTGTCCAAGGACAGCTTGGACAGGGCTCAGAGCAACCTGGGCTGGTGGAAGGTGTCCCTGCCCATGGCAGGGGGTGGGACAAGATGAGCCTTAAGGCCCCTGACCCAAACCATTCTAGGATTCTACCATTCCACGACTCTTGGATTGGATAATTCTGTCCTCGAGGTCACTGCAAAGCTGTCATGGAGGTGCCCAGAGCCCTGGGGAAATTGGGTTTATCCCTCTCCATGGTCAAGAAATTTTTGGACCAGTTGAGGGCAGACATACTGGAAAGGGACAAAGCCATGGTGGTGACTTTGTGTCTCTGTGAAGTGTCAGGAAGGACCACTGGCCTCCTGAGGGAAGGGCTGGGATGTCTCACTATGGGGCTGCCTGGAATAAAATCCCTGGCCATCTCTGTGCCCCTGGGTGGGGAAGGGGATGTGCCACCTCATGGGACACACCTCATCATTTAGGGCTTTCAGACCTGGGCACCAATTCCATTGTGATTTCCAAAGAGATCAGTTTCAAAATGGTCTGAAATGAGGAAAGGACTGGAGCAGATGCTCCAGAGGAGGGGGAGGCTGCACTGAAAGCCCAGCCTTTACCACACACTGGAGACTCCCCAGCAGAAGGAGGTGCAAACATCAGGGGAGCTCTTAGAGGGGCTCAAACCCCCTTAAACAACCATAACCCCCCAAATTTGAGGACTCTGTGGATATCAACACCACTGAGTGATGATGGGCTGGTTGCTCCCAGAGGCATTTTGGGGCTGGTGGCATTTGAGGGTGGAAATACTCACGTCCAGGAGCTCCATGGGCTCATCAGGCACCAGCCAGGAGCCACCTGCCTTAAAGCAGCTGGAAAATTGAGTGAGCTGGAGAGAGAGACACGTCTGCAGATGAACATCTCGGGCCCCCTCTCGCTGCCAAGCTGCTCGTGAAACAGATGGCTCCAGGTTAAATGTGAATTGCAAACCTAAAAAATAAAAATGGTGTTTGTGCCCTTCCCAGCACCTTTATGAGATATAAAGATACAGAAAGTGGTTTTATTTCTTTCAGAGGAAACGTGTTTGGGTTTTTTTATTATTTTGTTGGGCCTGAGGATTTTTCTTTTTTGTGCATTTGGGAAAACAAGGCTGTTTTTTGCCTGTTGGGAGCTGGGGGAGCTCAACTATTTTTTTGGGGGGGTATTTCAGCCCTGGGAAGGGGCAAAGCTTGGGGAAAAACTAAAGATATGATACAATAAATTGCAGGAAACTGGAGATAATGGAAGCTTTTCCTTCAGAAGACCAAGAGAGAAGTGGGAGGATCCAGCAAGCTCAGACTGGGACTGGAGCAGGAAAAGCCTTTGGCATCTCCCAGAGAAGTCCCAAAGTCAGTTCGTGTCAGGCAGTGGGTCCTAAGAGCCTTCTCCTCCTCCAGCTGGGCACTGCAGTGCATTTAAGGTGGCCTGTCAGAATAATTACCCCTCCCAGCCAGGGAGGGAGCTTGTCCCTCGCTCCAATTTATTCTCCTGGAGTGGAATTAGCTGGGAAGTCATTTGTGAAGGGCTCTGTTTTAATTCAGGTTGGCTTGAAATAATCCAGCAGAGAGGCAAAACCATCCCTTCAGCCCCACTTTCCCCTCCCTCAGGGCAGATTTATTGCCTGTGACAGTGCCTTGTCCCAATAACAGCCCTGTCCCCAGCTTTAAATACAGGTGGGACAATTAAATGGAAAAATGACACTGTGGCTCTTCCATAATCTTCCATTATGGTAACGATGGCCATTCAGGCAGAGACAGAAGGGACCATGTGTCTCTGTGGAACATAAATCTCCCACTGCTTATTTTTTCCCCCCCATGTAGTGAGAAAAATATATTATTGCTATTGAGAGAAGGAGCAGCTGAAGGACTTGCAGCTGAGGCAGCGGCTGTGCCTTGTGGGTCTGGAGCTGGGAATGCTGCGAGGGAGAACCAGCAAAGAGACAAAACCCGTGGTGGCCTCACCCAGAGTGACAATTTCCTCCTGCAGTCGGGGAAACGGAGCGTTTCAGGTTGGTTTTGTCAATTAATTAAACTTCTGGTTCACCTTTTAAAGGAAAGGAAAAGGCGGGGTGGGGGAGAAGCTTCTTCGGAGCTTTCGAAAATAGCTCAGCAAAATGTTTTGGCACTTCTGAAACAAAGCCTTTCACTTCAGAGACACCGGGATGAAGCAGCTCAGCGTTTTTCAAAGGTTTTCTGCTCTTTAATTCTTTTTTAACCTGAAATTATTCATCTCATTAGCATAATCCTGAATTCTCACTGCTCTGGTCCTGCTCAAACATCGTTTCCAGCAGATGCACAAACTGATCAAAAACAAAAAGCCCTTTCAGAGTGTGTTGACTTAGGACCACAATTTTGCCTGGATTTACACTTTATTCCTAATTCCTTTGCTCAGATTGACACATCTTCCTAATTTTCTGATCAGTAAATACAAATATGACCTGGTGATAAGCAATGCAGCCCCTTGACAAACCCAGCTTGGGTTCCTTGGAGAACATGCAGGAGCCTCTGAGCAGCTTCCAGCCCTGGGAAGGAGGAGCTGAGGTGGGAATGCACCTCCCTCACCATGCTATAAATAGAAATACGGGTGTGTGAGGTTTTGGTTATTGAGATAAACTCAGGGGAAGTTCTGCTGGCACTATTTAACACGAAGACAGTGCAAGTTTACCTCTGTCATGGATATAAATATGATTAAATCTAGAGATGGTCCATCTTAGTTTGGGTGAATCCATCACTTTATGTGCATCCCCATTAACTGTGCACCCCCAAATGTCTTCATGGCTTCAATGAATGTCATGTGCACTCCTTCAACCACCTTCACATCCCCTTGCATTTGGATTTACTGTGAGAAGATAAGCCAGGGTTGAAAAACTTGTGGGTCTCCATAAATCTTCATTTTTAGGTGTGTGGAAATGGGGGTTTGTGCACACACACTCAAATCCATGAGTTCAACAAAATGCTGCAGGCAGGGAGGGTCTGGGGGACATTCCCTTCCTCTTCAGTTTGTCAAAGCCACTTTGTTGTCAGTGTAATTCCCTGGATTTCATCAGAAACCACTTCCCTAAGTGGTGGAGACACCAGCCCTGGGGGGAGTTAAAGATGTGTAGATGTGGCACTTGGGGGTGTGGGTTCAGGGTGGCCTTGGCAATGCTGGATTAAACGTTGGACTCGGATTTTGGAGATCTTTTCCAACCCCAACAGTCCCACAATTCTTTAAAGAATCCCTTCCAGCGGGAGCAGAGCCTTTCAGTGCCAAGGGACTGATCAAACTGGATGCCACTGGTGTGGCAAGGGGGCACTGGGAGATGGGACAGGGTGCTGCTCCTCCCTGCCTGGAGCTGGGGGAGTTTGCAGTGGGATACACAGGGCACCAGGGGGGTCTTCTGGGGCGAAGGTTCTTTCTTGACTGCTGAGTGTTAAACTGCATAATGGATCACCCTGTGCTTCTTATGGGTGTCACCTGGGCCCTTTGGATCACCCTGCCCCCAATGGCAGCTCCTGGAGCACTGGGGGACAAGGAATGTGACAATTTGGTGCCTTTTCTGGCCGATGCTGAAGGCACCTCCTCAGCTGAAGGGCTGGATTCTCATTTACACTCCAGCCTCTCCAGGCTGCACACACAGCTCCCAGAGCCCTTTTATGTTTGGAGCAGCTCGAGTGTAAATGAGAATCAGGCCCTCCAGTGCCACCTCTTTTCTTCCAAAGAGGAAAACATCTCCTTGACTACAGGGAGTGAAGTGGGTCAGGGTGGTTTGGGGTTCACTTAAAGCTCCTCGATGCTGTGGTGGGTGACGGCTGCCCTTCACTTGAGAGAGGAGATGTTTGAGCTCCCTTTGGAAGCAGGCACAGTTTGCAAACCAAGGCAAAGAGAGAAGATGCTCCCTACATTGTGCAGGGATTAGAGCAGAGGGGTTCTCCCAGATTCCCACAGAGCAGAGGGGTTTTCCCAGTTTCCCTTCAAACAAAGGTCTCTGAGGAGGACCAGAGCAGCAGGAAAGGATCAAGGTCAAGGAGCTCTTCTGGACTTCACTCCCAGAGGGATGACAAGGCAAAGACATGTCAGGTTTCGCTGCAATGGTCTCCCTGAATTTTGTGCTCCATTACCCTGGAAGAGGACACAGTGTCTGGAGTGTGGTGACATAAATCTGGGTGCATGGCTGGGTTCTCCTGCTGTCAGGGATGAAAAGGTTCCCGGGAGCCACAGTGGAAAAGGAGAGGGACACATCCATAGGGGAAATACTTGGGAATGGTATTAATTAGTGCAAAAAGAGGGGAGGAAAGTGATTTGGCTGTGATACACACAAGGATGTTCATCTTCCAGGGAGTGGGGTCTGTACTGAGTTAATATCTGGGGCTGGAATGTGTTCAGATGAGGACTTGTCAATGCCTGGGAATGAGGATTTTGGAGATGGGGCTGTCAGAGCTATCTGGGATCTTCAGAAACTCTTGATAAATCACTCTGACCCTACCGGTGATGGTAGTGAGGACACACCCTTCCATGGACAGTGCCTTTCCCCTCCCAGCCATGTCCCTGCCCCACCTCCCAGCACTGTCACAGCCTCTTTGTGCCCCCAGACCCCTGTCCTGGGGCTGGGGACACCAAGGCAGCCTGTCCCCAGCACCCCCATCCCAGCTCTCCAAGCTGTGGGACCCATGGGGTGAGCTGCACTTGCTGATTCATCACCTCTCCTGGTGACACCAAACAACCCACTCAGGAGCTTCCCTTGGCACTTAATCAGGGAAGAAATTGTCTGTGGCATCTTAAGGACTTCTTGGGTGAGACAGATTCTTTCTGCAATAAAAAAGGCAATTAAGGCACAGGTAGAGAAAGGACAAGAGTTTTTTTGATACCACAGCTCTCAAGACCTGATTGCAGCCCGTTCCCAGGGTGGGCGCAGGGAGAGGCAATGCCTGTGCTTTGATGCATAACCTCTTTAGTGTCTCCTCCTGCTGATTTCACTGAACCCTGAGCAGCCTCCACCTCCTGCAAGGTGAGCCAGGGTCCTCCTCCCTCCAGGGACCGTGGAGAGATAAGTGACTTGGCACTTGCAATGGATCCAACTTGGATTTTCCAACAGAAATCACCCTAACAACCAACTCACATCATCACAGACGAGATGCAACCTCCTTATCGTTCCTTCCCACCAAGGAGAAGCTGCTGGAGGAATCTGAAATGCAGATTCCTCCCCTTTGAATCTCATCTGTGGCTCTCCTTGTGTACCAGCTCTTTGCAGAGCCTGCTGGAAGCGACACCCCGTGTGCGGGATGCTGCCACATGCAGCCCTTCAGTTCTGCTCATTGCTACTGTTATGGGATAAATCATTCCTTAAGCTTCTCTCTTTCATTGCAAATTGGCCATGAAACACTTGCAATCTCTGCAGAGAGACACCCGGCTTGACAGCCTAAATCAGATCAGTAATCAAATCCCGATCCCATCGCTGCTACCTGGGATGAGTTATTAGAGCCACAAGCTGTTGGGGAAAGAAAAAGACAAGAATCTCTGCAGCAGAGGAAAAACAAACAAACAAACAAACACAGGAAAAGTTTCTGCTGCTTAGATCTGAGCTAGAAAGACCTGGAGCTTTCTCATATAGGTTATTGATTCTTTATTTCTGGATATTTGGGGCCCGGGGCTCAGCAGAGCTTACACCTGGTGGTGCAGCAACCAGAGCTTGGGTTGAGGAGTTCCAGTGGTGACCAGCACAAAATAGATACAGAGCAGAGGGAGCAGGATGGCAGCTCCTCAGGGCACTCCTAATCCTGGACAAAAAGGATTTGGAGTCATAATTGTGCAAAACCCCTGTGTTTTAATGTCTTGCCAAACTTGTCTTGAGTAAATTCCTACACCTCAGTGCCCCATTTGTTGTCCTCGTCAGGGCATCCAGAAGGGAAGACTTGTCCTCAACACACATTTTCATTTAGTTCTGTCTTACTTGAGATTTAGACCCTCTTGCCCATATGATGTAATAAAAGCCTTGTTTTTGCCCCGTGCCCCCTCTGCCCAGCACAGCTGGATTGATGTGGATGAAGGATCCCAGGGATCAGAGCAGGTTTGGCTGCAATTGGACTCCTGTAGAGAAAAAGCTGCGGGCTCAAAACTGCACTTGCACCTTCTTCTAGAATTTTTTTGCTCCAAATCTACCCATTTGGAGACATCAGATGTTTTTGCAAAGGCTGAGAATGAGGAGAGCACCGTGGTCCCTTCCAGTCCAAACTGTTCTGTTTCACCCTTGAAACCTCCCTTTAATTAATCAGTTGCAGCAGAAAATTATTTTCCCTTCATTTTCAAGTGAAGATTCAAGGTTTTATTTTGTAAGATGGGCTTTTTCTGGTGCATTTGTCCCATTCCCCTGGTGCTTTGCTTGGCAGAGGAGCCAGAGCTGCCTGGGCTTGCAGCCTCCACCTTCTCACTCTTCCAAAAAGCAGCCACAGCTCCAGAGAAAGCAAACAGGAGGATGGAATTTATTTTACACCATTTTAATAAAGCAACAGGGAAGGAGCTGGATGCTCTGGCCCTTGATTTCACATTTGTTTCTCTACCTCACTGGGTGCCAAAGCATCAGCAGAAAAGCCCTTTCACAGCAACAAAAGTGGTTCAAAAGTGGTGCAGGGAGATCAAGCACCCAATTTCTTCTTGCTGAAGAACCAGAGTCACTTGTGGATAGGTTTGATCCCTGCTCTGGAGGAGAGATTTCCACCAGCTGGATCCGTGCTGCCTCCCACCGCCTTCCCCACTCCAGCACTTCCCTGAGGATTCTGTCTAAATGGGATTTAAACTCCCCCATCCTTATCTCAGCCTGGTGACAGCTGACCGAAGCCTCAGGCTTATTCTTCCTCCCTCTTGAAAAGCCATGTACACACATCTATATCTCCTTTCCCCCAGCTGCTGCAGCACCGCCCTTATCCTCTCCCTGCTTGCACTCTCTCCTTCTTCCAGGGCTTTTTAGCAGGGCCAGGCATGTTTTTAACACTGCAGTGCTGTTGGACCCGGGGGCACGAATAACCCTCGCAGGTATGGCCTGGATTTAGCCCAGGGCTTTGCAGAGGGAGGATTTAGCAGCCCCAGGGTCAGGGCACAGCCACTCTGAAGTTGTAGGAGGGTATTTAGAGGGACACATAGAAGAGATTATATCCAAGCAGTGGGATGTAGGCTATAAAAAGGAAAACTCTTTACTTGCCCCATGCAGTATTTACCCAGCTGTAAAAAAATCCCACTCTTTTCTTCTCTCTGCTGGTAATTAAAATCACCAGCTTCGTGTTGCAAAGCCCAGGCTCAGGGAGGCTCAGACTGTCCTGCAAGGGGTCAGGGTGATGAGGATTTTGGGATGATCAGACCTCGGTGCTGATCCTTCGACCCTGACAGCTCCATCCCTTTGCCAGCCTCTTCCCTTGCCAAGGCTCCCACCCAGAGTGTGGTTAAACACCCCTAATGTGGTAAAACTGGGTGCAGGACATGGATTGGGGGTCCTGACACAGGGTGCCCAGAGAAGTTGTGGCTGCTCCATCCCTGGAAGTGCCCAAGGCCAGATTGGATGGGGCTGGGAGCAACCTGGGCTAGTGGAAGGTGTCCCTGCCCAGGGTGGAATGAGATGGATTTTAAGGTCCCTCCCCACCCAAACCATTCTGGGATTCGATGATTTTGGCAGCATCACTTCCAGAATGAACCTTCTCAGTCCACATGGGAAAAAGAAAAAGCCTTTTCCGAATGTCACAGCTGTCCCTTGAGTGAGAAATGCACAAACAGATTTGGGTGCCCCTCCCCAGACCAGAGCAGGGCATCTCCTGCTAGGTCCCTCTGCCCCCTCTCCCTGGGCACCATCCCAGGTTTGCCGAGCTGCCCAAAGGGGGCACAGGGAGACCTCCTGCTCTCCAGGGAAAAGCAACAGCCAGGGATGTGCTCTGTTCCAGGGCTGTTCCCATTCCTGTCACATCCGTGAGCCCTGACCCGCTGCTCCCCAGCACTGTGACCTCACAGCCCAGGGCTGGGTGCTGGGACCTTCCATGGATTGTGGCTCCATCCAGCCATGGAAACCACTTCCCTCCTCTGCCCACAGCACCACAGCCCCTTCCAGCTTATGTGTGGATACAGATAGAGGCTTGGATATGATTGATATGGATATGGCCATGGCCATGGATATACGTGCTGAGGATATAGTTACAGACATCGATTTGATGGATATGGCTAATATGGATGTGGCCATGGACATGGACATGGATACACATGCTAAAGAAACAGCTACAGACAGATTTTATGAATATGGCTGATATGGATATGGACATAGACATGGATGTGCAAGCTAAAGGTACATATATAGATTCTATGGATATGGTTGATATGGGTAGGATATACAGACAGATATAAGTATGGATATAGCTATGGCTACAAATACAGATATACAGACTGTATGGACATAGATATTGATTATATGGATATGGACATGAATGACACGGATGTAGCTACAGATATAGATACAGATATAGATGAAAAGAATATAGATATTGATACAGATTAAATGGATATGGATATTGATGTAATTGATATGAAATTGAATGTGGATGTTGATATGGATACAGAAGATGCAAATGTAGGTATATTAGGTATATGCATGATGAGACAGATATAGATATAGACATAGATATAGATATAGATATAGATATAGATATAGATATATAGATAGACTAGACCTGAGTATAGATACATAAATATAGACGGAGGTGTGGATTTGGATACAGATATGAATCCAGACACGATACTATGAGCAAAGGATGTTATTTTGGGCCACTCAGCCCCTGTTTGGTGCCATGTGGGGAGAAAAACTTCACCCCTGAGCCCAGAGGTGCAGGGAGGGGAGGGAAGTTGAGCTCCTGCAAAAGCCCCTGCTGGGACAAAGGGCATTTGTTACATTAATTGGTGCTGGAGATAGCGCCCAACAAATGAAAGTTATTAAAGGAACGGAGATGGATCGAGCTCAAGGCATCCGTTTGTTTTGCCAGCGCCAAATTCATTTCCAGAAAAAGCCCTTATCAATTCCCAGGGAATAGTTTGCCCTGTCAGTGCCGAGCGGGTGTTAATGTTCTTTACGGCTCCGTTAGAGCTGGTGCAGTGACACCAATCTAAATAAGGGAGGAAGGAAGGCTTAATCAGCCTGTCACTGACCAGTTATTAACATTTTAGAACAAGGGCATTAAAGGAGAAAATTCTGAGAGGTCAATTTGTACTTCAGGAGAGAAGCCAAAAAGATAAGGAGGAGAGAAGCGACGGCCGCCAGCCAGCGGTGACGGAGCCGGCCATGGGAGCCGGCTGGGTCCGACTGCTGTGGGGCTGTCCAGAGAGGACACAGGGCTGGGATGGGCACGGAGCAGCACCCCGGCCAAAGGGGGGGGTCCAGCTGCAGCCAGGCTGCCCCATGCCCTTGGCAGCCCCGGCCCCCTCCCCGCCCGCGCTCACGGTCTCCACACCCCTGAGGTGGCTGCGGCTGCTCTGCAGAGCCCTGTGGGATGAAAGCTGTGTGCTCAGATATGCCTTATCCCTTCCAACCCCTGATGATAAGCCGGGATTAGTCCTCCCAGTGTATGATTATGTTTTGCCCACTCTCTTTGAAACGACACCGCTCTGGCCCTTTTCCCTGCAGCTTGTCCCACCAACCCTTAGGAAAACTGCTTGCCAGGCTCTGATTCAACTCCTCTTGCAGCAAACTCCCACCAGGGCCCCTCTTGGTCTGTGCTGAACTCTTCTGAGTTCCTCACCTGCTCCAGAGCTCACCATCCTCCAACACCCATCCCTCTCGTGCCCCATGGGGACCACACAGGAAAACCCAGCATAAAATTCATACGTTCACCTCCCATAATAAATAAACAGCTCTGCTGCAGTGCTGCCTTCTGGCCCTCATTCCCCCAGATCTATAGAGGAACATCACCCAGGCTCCGTTTGGGAGCACGGGGTCATCTGGGAAGCAGCACTGCTGTTCCATGTTAGGTTTATTCCCTCTGTGTGTTGTTGGGTTCCTAAAGGAGCTGCGTGAGAACTGTGAGGCTGTTTGCAGGAGCAGCAGAGCAGCAGGACAGACAGCAGTCATCCCTCAAATCATTTCTCCAGGGGGAATGAAAAGGGAGAGAAACAAAACATTTAAAAAAGAAAATCAAATCTGCAAGTGGAGGAGTCGGGGGGGCAACTTTTGTAGTGGTGTTTTTTTAAGGGA
>JAWWEE010000062.1:1037011-1048801 GCA_035221455.1 Xenops minutus
GGGAGGGGAGGGGAGGGGAGGGGAGGGGAGGGGAGGGGAGGGGTGATGTTAGATTAGCTTCCGTTGGGTTGAGTTGAGTTGGGTTGGGTTGGGTTGGGTTGGGTTGGAAGGGACATCCAAAGCTCATTTAGTCCACCCCCCTGCAATGAGCAGGGTCATCTGTTTTGCTTTGTTTTCAAGCTCACTGCTCACAGGGAACATCCATGTGTCTGGACTCTGAAAGGCCTTGGGATGCTCTTTAGGATGGCAGTGCCTCTGGTGGCAAATGTAGGTCCTACCAAAATAACCGTGGGAAGGACTCTTGGCTGGGAGTGAGATTTGAGATGCAGCATTTCCTTCCTGGAGCTGCCTTCACCTCCACTTCTGTTACACAGCCCAGTTTCTTGCCTGGTCCAGACCCCCATGGATGAGATTTGGGGGGTCCAAAGGGTGAAAAGCTGCATCAAGGGTCAGGTTATGGGTGAGAAACAGCCACCATATTCCAGCCTTTGGGATAGCGACTTGTCCTCCTCATTTATCCCTGTTTTTCCCACCTGGGTGGGGTACACTGGGCCAGGATCCCCTTCAAGTCCTACCAGGAGGTTCTACTGTTTCACACCATTTTTCCAGGATATCCCTCTTTTCTCCCTCTCCCTTTACCCCAGATGTCCTGCCCATAATAACTAATAGCACCACTAACAAAGAGAAAACCCCTTAAATCTGGGGGTGAAAAGGTGATAATTATTATGGATTTTTCTGCTGTGAAGGTGTCTGCAGCACCCAGTCCCTCCAATCCAGAGCCTGGCATAACCCTGGTATCCCTGGATAGGGCTTGGGGACCAAATGAAGATGCTGAATCCATAACATCTCATTGGAGGGGAAAAAAAATAACACTGAGCCTCCAGTGCTGGTCCTCAGTTCTCTGATGGTGCCTCTTGCAAGATTTGAATCTGTGAAAGATGGTTTTAATACCCCGTGTGCCGCAGGGAGATTTGTTTGGTGACAACTCGTGTTAAAGTCAACCAGACCCAAACCACCCGAGAAATAAAGCGGCACCGAAAGTTGGGCTCTCCATGAGGCTCCTGGGAGGGGAGCAGGGCAGATGGATGGGGTTTATTATTGCCATTATGTCAATTATTATTATTACAATTATTATTTATTGGGCAAATGGAAGGCAAAGCAATCCTTCCTGCTGGTCCCAGGGCCCGATTGGCAGGGCTGGCTCGGGATGACGGAGATGCAGCACAATAACAGCAGATTAGAAATCATCGCCTTTTGTTTCCCACTGGGAGTCAGGAATTCACCCTCTGCCACCTTCTCATGGACAGGGTGAGAGGCAGGAGGGAAACAGATGTGGCACTCATCCCAAAGCCAGCAGGGATAGTGTGGCCACGTGTTCCCAGGACACCCCAACAGCCCCCAGCACTCGTGGGGTGGAGGAACTGGGCTTGCCTGCAACGAGCCAACCCAAACAGACACAGTGTTGGACTTGGCTTCCCTTTCCTCATTAGAGCTGATTACACTAATTGACATGTTTGTTTATGGTTGGATATATTTTGTTGTGCTTTTTCTTCCCCAACTTCTTTATTTTTTGGAGCCAGAGCAACATAGTTTTTGCCAAAGTGTTGGAAGAGGAGATTTTCAGGGCCTCCTCCTGCAAAGCAGGGCTAGCAGGAGCAGAGACTTTTATACCAAAGGCTTCAAGTCCTTGAACCTGTTTAACACATGACATCTTTTGCAAAGTGCCCTGAGCCTGTTTTTAAAAGATTAGCTTCTTCCTAGTGATCCAGCTATGGCTTTCCATGAAAAAATGTCCTTACATTCCTTAGTTTACCCCAAGGAATTCCAGGTCTTGCTCTCACCCCACTATTAGATGTCCTTATTCTCTATAAAGCAAAGATATAGGGATGCTGGAAGCAGAGGATTATGGAATATGGTCCCCAGGTTCGTTGTCCACCCCTTGGATGTCAGCCCCTCTGGAATGAGTCCCTTTGCTAACACAGAGCTGCTGAACTGCTCAGGTTTTCAGCCTCTGCAGCAGTGAGACACCAGCAGTTACACTCTTTAATCTCTAAAATTAAAATAAATGATCCCCTTGCATCTAACAGGGACATGGCAGTGAAGTTCATTTGGAAGCTCTGGCCGTGGAACTGCCCTGACCTGCCGGGGCGAGTCAGGAACAGCCACATCCCCTCCTCAATCAGCATTAAATCCTCGATCAGCCTGGCTGGGTTCGGAACATCTCCCATCCAAAGGTCGGGCAAATCATCTGCTGTGGAGGTGGAGAGAGGGAGCAGCAGGAAAGTGGGAGCCAGAGCAGGGGGAGCAAAGGATCCCAGCTGTGGGACCATCCCAGGCTCTGCTTTGGGGGCTGGTTCCTGGGTCGTGCTGCTGGCTGAGCCCAGAGACTGAACAGTGCAAACAAATCCCTGAGACATCCCCAAATCCAACAAATTCAGGGTTTCTCAAAAAAAAAATCTGTCAGAAGAGAGGGTGTAACAGGAGCAAAAGAATAACAGGAACATTGCACTGTCCAGAGCAAAAAGTATTTTCCATGTAGAATCTCCAATCTGTATCTCTTATATAAGAAATTTTAGGGGAAATAGAGTTTCTTTTGATCCAAACCCCAAAAGTTGAAAGCATCCAGCAGAGAACAGAGCACAGCCCTGCTTCAGCCAGACTCACCCTTCCCTCTGCCTTACTCCTCCTCTTCTTCCTCCTTCTCCTCCTCCTCCTTCTCCTTCTCCTCCTCCTTCTATTTTTCCTTTTCCTTCTTCTCCTTCTTCTCCTTCTCCTCCTCCCCCTCCCCTGGGCACATCCCACCCCCACATCCCCTCTCCACACACTTGGTACCCCAAAGGCAAGCAGCCCCCCAAAACCACAGCTCACAGCAAACCACTCTCCCTCTTCCCTCATCCCTTCCATGGCTGTTAGGAAGATCCAGCGGCTCATTCCAGCCCCAGCCCTGCTCCGTCAGGGGCTGTGATAACCCAGCCTGGGAGCAGATTAGTTATGTTGGGGAAACCATCAACGAGGCACTTACAGAATTAGGACCCGGCATTTAATCGCTTTGCTGGTGGCTGAGTGGTATTAAATTCCCCTGAGTTCAGCAACTTCATAGTCCAGCTCTCTTTTTTCCTCCTGTAAGGCTCAGAGCAAAACTCGGAGCTTTATTTGGGGAGGTTGAATCCAGCTTTTCTTGCCGTGCCTCATCCGTACTCCGTCCCCGTGCTCGGAAGGAAGGCCAAGGCCGGGCGGCTTCATTTAGAAACCAGAGGAGAAAAACCAGAGCAAGAACACAGACTAGAAGAATATTAATATTTAATCACAGCAGGGCAGAGGTTGCCGAGGCAATCGCTGTTAAATGTTATTGAAACAAAGCATTCATATTCCCACTGTCGGGAGCATTTGGGAGCTGCCTTTCTCCAGCCTGCACTTGGGATTCAGGCCATGAGAACTTCTCCCCATGGAGAAGGAGGATCCCCTGATAAAAGCAGAGGTCAAAGCTGCTTTTGCAGGACCCATTTCTTCATCAGGGCTTTTTGAGGACACTTCAAGAAGGGACAAATGTGCTGAGGAAGAAGGGATGGCCCCAGAGTCAGAGAATCTCAGAATAGTTTGGGTTGGAAGGGACCTTTAGGATCACTTTGTTTCACCTCCTGCCATGGGCAGGGACACCTTCCACTAGACCAGGTTGCTCCAAACCCTGTCCAACCTGGGCTGGAACACTTCCAGGGACTCGATATATTGGGGGATATATTTTTACATACCTGAGTTAGTACATATTGAAGATGTACAGAAGCAGAATGTTCATCCCTCTTGCTGCCTCATCCACCTCTTGCTGTCCATCCTGTCTCTCTGACAGGACAGGGGAGCCAGGTGGGGGTCAGTCTCTTCTCCCAGGTAACAAGTGACAGGACAAGAAGAAACAGCCTCAAGCTGCACCAGGGGAGGTTTAGATTGGATATCAGGGAAAATTTCCTCATGGGAGGAATTTAAAAGCCACGTGGACATGGCTCTTGGGGACATGGGTTAGTGATGGACCTGGCAGTGCTGGGGGAGAGTTGGTCTCAATGATCTTAAAGGTCTTTTCCAACCTAAATGATTCCAAGAGTCCATTCTAGGATTGATGAACCAAGAAAGGCTTTTTCTATCCAAATACTCTCTTCACTTCCTCTCTTCAGTCTTTCCCTATTCAGTATAAGATCATCTTTTAAACCCCTAAATTAATTAACAAAGCCATCCATGACTCTGCTGGTGTTTCACTCCCCCACTGATTTTTGGTGGCAACCTGCCCACTCTTCCTTGAACCTCGGGCCTTAGAAAGCCCTAAGGAGATGCTTTGGAAGGAGTTTCCAGGGTTGGCATCCCAGCCCAAGTTTTGGCATCCAAACCCCCCTGCCTTACATCCTGCAAGGGGTTAACCTGGGGCAGCAGCTCCTCACACCTGGGCTGACACATCATTAGCACATTTGATATCTCGATCTGCTCAAAGCAGGATTTCTGCCCTGAGAATTAATTCCAATCTTTTGCCCGAACACAAATCATTAGCCCTGCTCTCCAAATGAAGTGCTAACGCTTCCTGTCACCTTCTGCTCCTCACTGCCTGCAATTCCTTAGAGCTGCTGCAATCAAGCCCATGAAAAGCTAATCAATTAAGCCCCAATGCATCAAGAGCTCACGAGCTGGTGTGAAGAACCCACCACATCATTACCGAGCTTGTGAAATCTCTGCCTAAAGAGCAGATGTGTGGAAAGCAAACACACACTGTGCCCCAAGGTCCTTTGCCTTCACCACCACCTTCATCTCAGAACTGTGTCAGGTCATCCGTTTGCTCAAGTGCTTCGTGACTGGGAGAGGACACTTATCTTCCTGTTGGGGCTATCAGGTGAAGGTTGGCTCTTCCACCAGAGACAGCTTGAGGTGCTGGTTGATGATTTCATCATCCCTATCAGGGTTCTTTTTTCCCCCTTTGTTAAATCTCTTTGAAAAGGTTTTTCCTTCTCATTTTCACCTGAACACCCCAAAATCCTATAAAACACATCCCCCACCAAAAAACATTCCTTCCAAACATCTCCAGGTCTCCAGGCTCAGCCAACCCTTCCCCTAAAGTTAAACCCAAGCATCTGCATCAAAACACAAACTCGAGAGCCTGCCTGCCCTCGGATTTTAGAACAGAACACTTGTCTCCATGGAAACTCACACTTTTGAATTTTTTTCCCCTTTTTTCCGTCTCTTTTTTTTTTTTTTCATTTTTTTGCAGTTCAGAAACCAGAGTATCAAGGGCTGGAGCAATCCAAGGGTGAGATGCAAGTGTCCATTGTAGGCACTGGCATTTCAGGAGGGATGCATCTCCTTTTTCTGGAGAAGAGCTGTTTCTCTTGGATATCCCTCCACTCTTTTTCCAAGCAGAAGGCCTCAGTTTGGTTAAAGAAGCACTTTTTTCCATAATTTATTGTATGTGGGCTCCCAGATAACATGAATGCTATGTCAGCCTGGTGCATGCCTGGAATCCAGCTCCGTGCCTTCAGAGTGAGTCCAGCCTTTTTCCTCAAATTCCCTCAAGGACATTCCAGCTTCCCTCCCCAGGGTGGACACCATGACCCTGGGGAATGTTTCCTCATGCCCTCAGAGCTGCAAAAAGGAATTGGGCAGAGCTGAAAGCATCATGCCTACAGGAATGAAGACAATATACCCCCTTCCCAAGTATTTTCAGTTTCCTGTACTAAATGTGTTTCCAAAGGGCAAAATCCAAATTTTGCATCCAAACCACATCGGATGTTGGAGCAAGGAGCTGACAAGTCACCTGTGGCCGGTCTCACTGAGCACCCTCCCATGCCCTCTCTCAAGGTCATCCATCCCATTCAGGATCTCACATCTCCATCCAAGCTTTGGCACTGGCTGCCTTTAGTGAAAAGGCTCCCAGATTTTCATTGGTGATGAGAAGTAGGGAGTTAGGAGTAAATATGCTCATGGTACTGCATGTCTATGGGTGAAAATATGAATTATGGTTTGTGTGCATCCTGCAGGCCTTTAATAAGGTTGTCCCAGTGCCAGGCATCTTTGGGGGCTTTATCTAGTGCTCTCAGCCAGACATTTCTTTCCATAACACATCCAAGATGTTTTGTCCTCCCACAGGAACCTGTTTTTGATGCATTATAATTAAAGTTATCCCCATATCTGAGGTGATTTCGCTCGCACAGATTGCGACCTTTGTGATACCGTAGGAGCAATTCTGCCAACATCTGTCCCAACGTCTGGAACATCTGGAGCCCTCGAGCTTGCTCAGCTTCCTGATGCTTGTCCTCAGTTTGGAGCACACGACTTTAATAGCCACACACACACACATCTGGTCTCTAAAGCCCTTGCTGTTTTGGAGGCTAAAAGCTGCTCTGTAGTCATACCATTATCAATAGGTCTGGAATATTGCTGGACTTCCTCATTCCTCCTGATGACATCCTAAATGACAGGAGTGAAATTTAAGGTCAGCCACAGCAAAAAATTACCAGCAGCTTCTGCTTCTTAAGGGCACAGGTGGAAACCACAAAATGGAGCTGAGATTCTCACCGGGCAGCTCCAGCTCTCTGTGCTCCCCCTGCACAAAATGTTCTGGAGAGAGTCTCCTCCTTTCCCTGATTTAAGAAGTTTGCCACGGCCCTTTCCTGGCAAGTGATATTTACAGGTGAAAATGCAGGGTGATATTTAGAGGTAAGTGGTATTTATAAGTACATATGCAGGGAAATGTTTACAGGCAAGATACTCACGAGTAATTATAGATCAATACTTCAAAGCAGAGTAAATAGAGAGGGAAAGGACCTTTGCTGGTGTGCTACAAATAAATATTTAGATGGAACAGATGCACATAAGTACATGGGGGCGATATGGAAGAGCTAAAGATTGGGATTTAGATGGAGCCCTTTTAGTGGGAGCGAGCCTGCCCCATTAGCAGCACATCCATAACTCAGCAGCAGAAGAGCAGCCGAGCAGCACCATCAGCTCTGCCCATGGTCCATCAAACCTGGCGTCAGGTTTCCAAAAGCAGCTCGAGCAGAGACAGAAGTATAGAAGTGAAGGTCAAAGAAGTGTCTTTTTCCTGTGTAAGGAGCCCTGCTGCCTCCCCCATCCCACCACCCCGGCACAAATCCTGGGATGGGAGCTGTGTTCCGCCTTTCCGGCTCCCTCTGCCTCGACGAGTCCAAATCTCCCTTGACAATTGTGTTTGACAAAGTTCAGCCAAGCAACAAGCAGGCTGGAAGGCCCTGAGATCCTGCAGAAATCCCCATCCAATTTATCAAGTCAGAACTCCAGCGGGGTGGGAGCTAAGTGGGCTGAAACTCTGATGGAGGCAGGAGATTACGGCGGGGCCGGTTCCACAAATCCCGGCTCTGCTGGCAAGGGGGGAACGTCGGGGCTGAAGGGGAGTCTTGGTAGGGCTGGGCAGAGCTGGAGATAAGAGCCTCTTGTTGGTAAATAAAACTGCTGGGGAATCTCGTGTCTGAGCAGTGGCTGCTCCGTCAGGCTGTGGGCAGCATCATTTCCAGGCTTTTCCCTGAGCATACTAAGGGCTCTGGAAAGGCAAGAACAAAGCTACAACTTTATTTGAGAGCAAAACAAAAGCAAACAAATGCATACCCAGAAGACTGAGCGCTGAAAGAAAGCGATAGACTGTTCAGCAGCCATCTGAAGCGGCCCTTGGACACCTCATGACTGTTAAAAAGTTTCCCGAGGAGCAAAGGCTCTTTGTTGTTTGGTTTGTTTGTTTGTTTGCAGGGAGAAAACAAAGTGGAAGGATTGCTGATGCCTTTGGTAGTAAATGAAGACAAATATCCCTCCATCGTGGAGACTGCTGGAATGGGTGAAACAGTCACGTCGTTTTGGGAAGTGTCTGGGCGATGCTTTTGGGGTGCTCAGGCTTATTTTTCAAAGATGAGCTCTTGCACCCCCAAACCCAGTGGGACCTACACACTGCAGCTCTCAGCAAGCTGAGTGCTGGTACATGTCCCCTCGAGAGACATCCCTCCTTGTTCCAAAGGTGTCAAGAGCCTTGGAGAAGCCTCCTCCCCTGATGGCTTCACAGCCTCAATATTTTGGAAAAACCTGCAGTTTCTCACTTCACTTTGCTCTGTCGCTGCCTGGAAACTATTTGTTCTCATTCTGCCTTTCTCTGAGGGCTTAGAGAGCCCTTTAGTATCTGGTATTTTCTCCCTGTGAAGCTTCTTAGACATGGTAATCAAGTCACCTCTCTGTCTCCTTTTTAATAAATTAAGCAGATGGAGCACTTTGAAGCATTTTTTAAATTTTTCCTGCCAGCCCTTGAATTATTCTTGGTGGCTTTTCCTCAGCCTTTCCATTGCTGGGGCTTCACTGGCAGAGCTCAACAAGGGCACAGCCACCACCTCTCCCCATCCCCATCCCACTGCTCCCTCTCCCCAGCTATCCAGGTTGGGAAGTTGTGATCCACCTCAGAGATGTTTTATAGTCTCAGACCTCTTGCCAGTCAGATACTTCAGACAATCCAGCTCATTAAATGAAAAGAAAGACTTTAAATTTACTGCCTCCATCAATGTATAAAGCCCTGGGCTTCCCGACCAGCATTATAACGTAATAGCCTTTTGCTTTATTTTAAAAGCAGGAGATAATAATTAAAGATTGGATTATGAGCAAGCCCAGCATCACAAAAAAGACACAACTTTATCGTGTTACACAGCATCAAAATTAATTAGAAGCGCCTTAATCTCCAATCTAGGCAAATATTGCGGGATCTCTGGCCTGGATACAACACCCCCATCCTCCTCCTGCCCCTTTGAAAGCCTCCCCTCATCACCCTGCAAAGAAACCTTTGCACAGCTCGGTGTAATCAATGCTGCTTTGATGGGGAAGCGCTCACAGATGCTCTGGCAGACGGGCCTGCTGGGGCTGCCTTTGTGTGTGCTGGGAGAGACAGAGACAGCCGTGGCAGCAGCACGAGGGAGGCACTCATTGCTTGGGCAGATCTGCAGGAAAAGTGCCCGGGAGCGCCAGGAAAGGGGCCAGAGCTCAGGAACATGGAGAAGGTGCTGGAGACGGAGTATGGAGGAGGTGTCTGAACTCAGAAACACAGAGAGGGTGCCAGAGCTCGGGAACACAGAAAAGGTGCAAGAGATCAGGGCATGGAGAAGGTACCAGAGCTCAGGAGTGTGGAGAAGGTATCTCAGCTCAGGAGCGTGGAGAAGGTGTCTGAACTCAGGAATGTTGAGAAGGTGCTGGAGCTCAGGAGCATGGAGAAGATGTCTGAGCACAGAAAAATGGAGAAGGTACCAGAGCTCAGGAACACGGAGAAGGTACGAGAGCTCAGGAGTATGGAGAAGGTGTCTGAACTCAGAAAGAGAAGGTGCCAGAGCTCAGCAGTATGGGAAAGATGTCTGAGCACAGGAACATGGAGAAGGTGTCGGAGCTCAGGAACATGGAGACGGTATCTCAGCTCAGGAGTATGGAGAAGGTGTCTGAACTCAGGAGCATGGAGAAGACACCTGAGCTCAGAAGCACCAAGAAGGTGATGGAGCTCAGGAGCACAGAGAAGGTGCTAGAACTCAGGAACATGGAGAAGACAGCTGAGCTCAGGAGCAGGGAGAAGGTGCCTGAGCCCCCCCAGTCACACAGGGCAGGGAACCCTGGCACGATGTGACTGAGATTTTCCAATTGTTTGCTCCTTTCTGCTTTGCTTGACCCAACCCCAGTGGAGTGAAGTGGCTTTGATGCAGCTCTGGTGGTGCTGCTGCTTCACCCCGTGCTGGCCAGGATTTGGGGACTCTGCTGAAGCTCTGGGCCTTGGGTTTGTTTGGTTTCCCAGGCCCAGCTCTTGGTTAACACCATTCCCTGTGAGATGCTGCTGGGAGAGTGGTGAGGCTCTGGCACAGGGTGCCCAGAGAAGCTGTGGCTGTCCCATCCCTGGAAGTGTCCAAGGCCAAGTTGGACGGGGCTTGGAGCAACCTGGGCTAGTGGAAGGTGTCCCTGCCCAAGGCAGGGGATTGGACTTGGTGGTCTTTGAGGTCCCTTCCCACCAAAACCAATCTGGGATTGAACAATTCTGTGAAGAGCCTGGACCGCAGTTGCTCTGAACGAAGCTGTCCAAGAGTGCCCCAAACTCCCCACACCTTCAGACAACAGCCCCTCTTCCCATTGCAGGCCTCAAGCTTCCCTTACAAAGCCAAATTCCCATTTGGGATCATGTTCCATAAGGTTCTTTACAGTCATCAGGATTTGGAACCCACCAATATTTCACTCCATAACCTGGAGGAAGCAAGGACATGGTGGCTGCTCAACATCTTTTTCCAAGAAAGACAGTAAGGATTTTCCGACCTGATCCAAATATTTCCATGATTCAAGCGAAAAGGGGATGAGGAGAAACCAGGCAGGGAGGGTGGGATCTGTGGGAGATGAGCTGGGAGTCGTTATTCAGCAAAGAGAAGTGCAAGGTAATGCGATGTGGGGAGACCACTTAAACTGTTCCTGCACTCCAGTGGTTTCGGAATTAATTGTAGCCTAGCAGGAAAACACCCCGGCATCCTGCTGAATAACCTGATGGAAGGATCTGCTGTTAGCCAAGCAGCAATTAGGAGGGGAAACAAGTCATTAAGCTGCATTAAGCCAGGCATGGAAAGTTTTAATGCAAGGATAATGCCCAGCTGGGTAAATTTGTGAAGGATTGACTCTCTCCTTCTCATCTTGTTCATCTTTGGAACAACTTGTCCCAGGACACCCAGAGGACCATGATCCCCTTTGTGCTGAGGTGGAATGCTGTTGTTTGATGCAGAAAGTTTCAATGCCTGCCACAAAATTGGGAATTAATCTGAGGTCCTGCAGGCTCGTTGCTGCCACCGAGACGGATGAGGCTGCTCGGAGCTGGGCACATCAGCTCCTGGAGCTTTATGGAGTCAGCGAGGCTCCCTCCACCTCCCTGAGCTGAGGGACAGGCATGGGAGATTGAAAAGGCTTAAATTTGTGTCTGCAATTTGGGTATCGCATTTCTTAAGCCACAGGGATCAATTTGTTCTATCTCAGGCTGATCAGAGCCAATGTCCAACATAAATACAGATGAGAACCTGCACAGGCTCTGCTTCCCCTCCCTGCTCTAAAACACCCTGGCAGCCTCCTCTTAGCCTAATTGCTGCTACACACCGAGTTTATACACAGCATAAATATCTATTTATAACCTGCAGGACACCCTCCCTGCCAGCTGGTAAATCCCAGGGTGTGTAGATCACCCTTTGGGTGGCACCTGCTGGCACCTGACCTTTGCAAGAGAATAAACTGCAGTCGTTTCTCCACCTCATTGTGCATGTGCTGATCCCTTTGGAGTACCTGAGCATGGGCCATGGTCTGCCCATGGATTACATCCCAAAGGGGCCAAGGGGTGGGTGGGAGCCAGTGAGGGGGCTTAGAGTTGAGGAGCTGGAAAAGCACATTGAAGGGTGGGAGAAAGTCATGGAGAAGGACTTGTACATCTGTGCAGGGTCCCTGATAGATCCCACGAAGAGGATTGCAAGACTTAAGGTAAGAAAATAGTTCTTGATTCCCTCTAGCATCCTCAGGGAAGTTATCAGCCCCATCCTACTCCATCTCATGCCATCCTGCCCCATCCTGCCTCATCTTTTTCTTGTCTTATCTCATTCCAGTCCAGTCCACCTCAGCCCATCCAATATATCTCATCTTATCTGAACCATGTCATGCTATGCCATCCTGTCCCATCCCATCCTGTCCCATCCCATCTTGTCCCATCCCATTTCATCCCATTTCATCCCATCCCATCCCATCCCATCCCTTACCAACCCA
>JAWWEE010000062.1:1049510-1062560 GCA_035221455.1 Xenops minutus
GGGTGCTGTCCCTGTCCCCCCAGAGCAGAGATCAGTGCCTGCCCCTCCTCTGCCCCTGCCCAGGGAGTTGTCCCTGCCACGAGGTCTCCCCTCAGTCTCCTCTTCTCCAGGCTGGTGCACATCACTTTGGAATTTTGGTCTGTTTAATGAGCTTTTCCCTGTAATTACTCTTCAGTCGTCCTGAATAGGCACCAACTCAACCTTTAAACCATTCTCCTGGTCTGGGATGGGCTGGATTTGGTCCACAATGAGCAAAGAGGAGCCACAGTAGCTTGTTCCAGTCAGGATGGACACACTTTTGGGTCTTATTAACTTTCCCAGGACTGAAAGCAACACCTCTCCCTGTGTGTTTGTCACTAAATCAATACCTGAGCTCAAATGGCAAAGCTCAAAAACCAGCCAGCAGCTGTTTGATGGAACCAAAGGTAATTTTAAGCTCACAGGTGTCCACCCAGGCAGGGGAAAGCCACAGCCTCCCTCATGTCGTGTCCCTGCTTCATCTCTGCTCTGTCCCTGCTCCTTCTCTGCTCTGTCCCTGCTCCATCTCTGTAGTATTTTCTTCCCAGACCTGGGTTGACTGAGGGTTTGCTTCCTGCAGAGTTTGGCCAGCTTCTACTGGATTTAATAATTTGGATTAAATAATATCTTTTGTCCAGTGGATTTTAAGAGTAATTATTATTACCAAAAATCCCCCCAAAAGAATTCACCTGAATGAGAGTGATTTGATTTGCAATTCTTTTTGATAGTTATTCAATGACATTTTTTTATAGCTCTTCCTTAAATGACAAACAAATCCTAAGAGAAAAGGGGGAAAGCAGTTAAAACACAATAAATACGTTTTCTGTCAAAAATTACAGCTTCAAAAAGGGGAAAAGAGCCTCGGGATCCATCTGCTGACTGGTCACCTGCCTTGCCACCAGCCCCCACAATAAGGGCTCTCTGAGAAAAGCTGAGCTTAATTAGAGCCCTAAATATGTTTTCCCCCTTGCACAGGTGTCTTCTCCATCATTTATTCCTTGCTTCAGCCTGGAAGGGATGTAAAGCTCCTCCCTGCCTTGGGTGCATGCAGTGGGGGCTGCAGACTTTTGGGAATTTGCTGGGATAAAGTTGTCTAAGGCAGCTCTGGCTCTCCAGAAATGTTCTCACCACCCTCCTGAGGTTCATTTTCAGTTTTGCAGTCATGAAACTACAGCTTTTGGAGTAAGGAATGAGCCTTTGTGCCAACACCAGAGGGTAGGGAAGGCAGGGGATGGGGGTACCCAGCATGTAGGTGATGCAGGAGGGTGGGCATGAACAGGGATTTACAGTGGTGAGTCCAAGCAGGAAAACCTCTGATCACTTCTTATACTGCAGACAAAAGCATTGGAGAGGGACTTTTCACAGGGGCATGGAGTGATAGGATGAGGGGGAATGGCCTGAAGCTGAAGGAGGGCAGGGTTAGGTGGGATATTGGGAAGAAATTCTTGGCTTTGAGGGTGGGGAGGCCCTGGCAGAGGCTGCCCAGAGGGGTTTTACACTCCCCATCCCTGGAAGTGTCCAAGACCAGGTTGGATGGGGCTTGGAGAAACCTGGAAGGTGGGAACAAGATGAGCCTTAAGGTCCCTTCCAACCCAAACCATTCTGGGATACTAATAAAAAAAAACAAGGAATGAAAAGCATTTGCAATTTGCTTGTGCTTGCGAGTGATGGGTTTGACTTTATTGGCTACGCTCATTAAAGATCCTGGTGAGGGGAGAAATCCTGACATGAGTGATTGGAAATGCAAGTGATGGAAGACCGAGAGGAAAAGGGGATTTTTTCTCCTCTCCCCTGCTGAAGACAGCAGGAATTGGGGAAGGATTGACTTAGCACTATCCATCAGGAAAAGACTTCCCATCAAAAAGTGAGCAAGAAAAATAACACCTGGGCAAAAGCAAGGAGAGCAGCAAACTCCTCCGAGGTCACAGAGGCTTTTTGGGAAGGATGGTGGGGTGGAAGAACCTGGGCAAGGCAGGAGGGGAAGGCAATAGGAACCAAAGTGTTATAAAATGACATGAAACAGGGGAGGGGGGTGGGAGCAAAGAGGACCCCCTGAAGCATTTTGGGAAGGGAGATGTTCTTCATGCAGGATGAAAGGCGAGGACGTCAGAGCAAAGCCAGGGGGGAAGCCAGGCTGGGAATTGGGGGATCTGTCTCACTCAGAGGCTCTTTGAAGATTTTTCTGGGCTCTAAGAGCTTGGGAAATGTTGCTGTTGGCTCAGTGGGTCTGCTTGGGCCCTGGGAATAAGAATCTGGGGAGACTGCAAAGGAAACATCCTGAGTTTAGCTCAAGGCTGGGCTCCGACCACTTGTTATGGAACGTTCCTGTCTCCAAGTGGAGATGGGGCTGGAAGGGTTTGGGGAGGGAAAAGCTGTGGCATGGCAGAAACTGCTGCAAAGAGCTGACACGGCCCAGAGGAGATGGAAAGGCAGATTTTTCCCAGGATCCCAGAGGAGACCTTGAAGAATTTGTTGCCAGCCAGGAAAGCACAGAAAAGTTGATGGAGTGAGGCTGAACTTGAAGGCAAGGAGATGCCCTGCAAGGACAGTGAGATTTGTTACCAGCCCTTGCCATCCCTCTCCTGTTCTGTTCTGTCTTTCCTCTGGATTAATCAATTCCTGGGATTAATTGGCTTTGCTCCCACCCAGCAGTACCACAGGGAAGACACTCAGAGGCTCCCCTGGAAGGACATGGCTCAACCCCACCCAGCCCCACCGTTCCACCTGAGTCAGGACCCGCCACAATTCTCACAAAACATTTGCATTATGCAAATTCGGCATATGCAGATCAGCCTTTCTGAAAATAATATGCAATCAAGCAATTAGCAAGTGCCTTGTCTTTAGCTCACAGGTAGGCTCAGTTCCTGAGACTCTTCATTCTGGCTTAGCTCTGCAACCTTAATAATGCCATTTTTAATTCCCTGGTAGCCTTTTTAAGATGAATTTTCCCTTCATTTTCCTGCCCCAAGCCCTCTCTGCCACCTACCAGTTGCCTCTCCAGTGGAAGGGAGGATGACAGAGGGATGTTTTTCTCATAGCAGAGAGTACAGCCATAAATTCCACTTATATCCAGTAAAATACAGGCATCCAATTAAACCCATAATCCTATAAACCTGCCAGCAATCAGACACACTTTTAAAAATCAGTGCCGACAGATACTTTAAATCAATATATCCAGGTAACAACTTGCAGCCTGTAGGATCATCCAACACTTCATCTTTCACAGCTCCATCACTGAAAGAATAAATATTCCACAAAATAAAGAATATTCCAGACAAGTGGGTATTCCACCACGAGTGGGTTGGTTTTATGGCTTGGCCCCCTTTTAGCTTCACCAGAGGAGATTGCTGAGTGATGCTCAAGGAGTGAGGGCAATCAGGAGGAGTTTGGGTCAGTGCATGCCATGCTATAACACATCACCACTCCCTGGCTCCTTTCCCTTGGAGATGTTGGGGGATGGATAGTTTGGGATAGATTGTTATCCAGATCTCTTTTTTCCCAGAGAGGAATTAATTTATGAGCCGCTTTCCGATAAGAGCTGAGGGCTCTGCCAAATTTGGAAACCTTTCCTACCACAAGGTACAAAGTGGTTGGCAAGAGGAAGGGACAGGGCAGGTGATGGATGCCGAGGAGCAGCCCTGCCACTCATCATCCCACCGGCAGCACCGGGGAGAGCGGACTCACCAGATCTGTGCCATTCATCAAGTCACTGGAAGGAAATCACTGGGCTTTTGCTGCTTTTAGAGACACTTTACCCCCAAAAAAGTCCAGCCTGGTCCTGGTGGCACTTCCCTGGGGCTCTGCAGACCCAAGGCTGCTTGAGAGGAGCATGGGAAAATCATAGAATTGTGGAATCGTAGAAATGTGGAGTCATGGAGTCAGAGAAATGTAGAATGGCAACGAAAAGGGAAAAGGGTTTGGGGCAAAATCCAGGAATTTGGGTTTCCACTGCCAAGTTAACGTGGGTCAGCAAACCCAGAGCCCTGAGGAAGAGAGAACCAGAGGTCATTTCCCATCCCCACCCCCAAGTCCCAGATTTCAGGGTGGGGTGATGCACTGAGTGCCTCTGGCTCTGTCTTTATCTGATGTACCTTGCTTGAACGTGCTTGAAATTCCTTGGAAATGACATTCCCGCATCCATTCCCGAGGTCTCCTCAGCCAGGCTGAAAGGCAACATAATCCCCATGCTCTGCCTGCCTGTGAATGTGGTAAATTATGTGTCATTTGGTGTTAAAATGGCTTGCTTTGCCAGACAGGAATCCGGGAGGGCAGGAATATGAGTCAGGTGGACTTTCACACCTTGCATGCTCCTGGGAGCTCCTCCTGAGCCACCACCAAGCTTTCTAGTCCCCCCAGCATCAATGCTGGGAGCTGAGACAGCCCAAGCACAGCAGCAGAGAAGTATTTGAAGAATATTTAAGAGTGTTTAAACAGTTTTATAGGGGCTATTTTCTTTGTATCCCTTTGCTTGTAAAACCAGGTACTTCCACCCTCGGACTCCAGATGCAATAAACTCACGGTGGTCATAAAAGATCTTTTAGGCTGCCCTGGAATAGCTTTTCCAGGGCTCAGAACGTGGGTGTTCCACTGCCAGGAATACACTGCTGGACCATACGAGGAGCCAGCACGTGGCCCAGCGCAGTGATGGCACAATCCCTCTTTTTTTTCAAGTCCTTTCTGGCAATAAACTTGGAATTAATGATCACTTCATGGAGAGCAAATGTACCCATTGACCTGGGACTGAACTTCAGCCACTCAAGGAGAAGCATTTGCTCCTCTTCAAATGTTCATTTTCAGGAGACACGGAACGAAACTTTGATCTTTGGAATACAAAATGTTTCGGCTCTCATTGCCTAAAGTCCTTTTTTTTGTGGAATGTCTGACAGGTTTTCACTCATTTCATGGAGTCATCGAATATCCTGAACTGGAAGGGACACACAAGGACCATCCTGTCCAACTTCTGGCCCTGCATAGACACCCCAACAATCCCACTGATGCTGAGAGGGTTGTGCAAACACTGCTTGAGCTCTGCCAGACTTCTTGTTGTGACCACTGCCCTGGGGAGCCAAAGGGAATCTCAGGTACAATTATCCCACATGGCTACAACTCCAAAATATTACTAAGTTGGTGGAATAATGATTTAAGTGATGCTCAAGTCAAGGACTTCAGGACCTGCTTCCCAAGGTCCAGGATCTCAGCATCTCTCTGGTTATAGAAAACCCCGTTTTCTCTTCTCACAGGTTATTTGCACCCAGTCAAAACAGCAGCCCAGTGCAGAATACACAGGAAATCACTCCCAGATTCCAGGTGAGACAACCCCACCTCCCACACACCCCAGTAAAACACCATATTCACAAAAGGCACCATGAGGATGATCCACCTCATCTGCTGTGCTTAGTCAGCTGCAGACCTGGAGCTAAGGGGGAAAAAAATAATAAATCTGCCATTTAAGGAGCCCTGGTTCCTCTCCTGGCTAATAGGATTAGACAAAAATGTTTTAAATCAAAATCCCAAAGCTTGTTGTTGGTTTTTAAATGAGGCTGAGCCTTTCTGGTGTGGTTTTTTCTGATCTTTCTGCTGAATGTTGAGGCCAAGTCAGAGTCCCAAACCTATTTGGGGGTCACAGGCAGCTCTGAGCCAGATTGCTTGGGAAAAGTGGGGTCTTGGGTTCGGAAAAATCACTGATTTTCAATCTCAGCAGCCAAGCAAAGGACCCCCGTGGCTTTAGCACAGCAGGTTTTGGTGACAATACTGAGCTGCTCCCACCAGTCCCAGGGGATGCTCCTGGTAAAAAGAAAGGATGCTGAAAAATAGACCAGAGTGCAAAGAAAGGCCCAGAACTCACCCAAGGGCCAGGAAAAATGCCTTACAGTGGGAGCCTTAAAGAGCTTCGCCTCTTTATCTTATCAAGAAGAAGAATGGGAGTGATTTGATTACGGCACACAAGCACCTTCTGGGGGAGAAAACACCGGGCAGGCAAAACCTCTTTAATCCATCAGCCAAAGGCACGACAAGAAGGAAAAGCTGGAAGCAGAAGCCAAATCTATTTGAATTAAAAATTAGGCAGTGGACTTCTGTTTTCTTTTCTTTTTTTTTCCCCCCCATCAGCACAAGTAATTAACCATTAAATGAACCACCAGTGAAAGGGCTCATCCTGCAGAGATTGGTCCTGGCTTGGTGGGATCAGCACAGGCAGAATGTTGGGATTTTTCACCCTGGATTTGGGGACTCACATCCTTTGCAAGGCAGAGGAGGCTGCAGATCTTTCCAAGCCCTTCTCAACTCCTCCACACTCAGATCTCTCTGCTACACAGCAAAGTTTGCCACTTCCCAGCAAAATCAGGCACTAGATTGTTATTTTATTTTATTTTTTTCTCCATCAGCACAAAGGATTAACCACTAGAACAAATGACCAGCAAAAGGGTCCCTCCTGCCCTGGTGCTGCAAGGATGGCCCTGGCTCCGTGGGGATCAGCACAGGCAGAATGTTGGGGTTTATCACCCTGGATTTGAGGACTCAAATTCTCTGCAAGGCAGAGGAGGCTGCAGATATTTCCAAATCCTTCCCAGCTCCCCCACCCTCGGATCTCTCTGCTAGACAGCAAAGTTTTCCACTTCCCAGCAAAATCATGTACTGGGTTGTTATTTTAATTTTTTCTCCATCAGCACAAAGGATTAACCATTAAAACAAACCAGCAGTGAAAGGGCCCATCCTGCTCCAGTGCCACAGAGGTCAGTCCTGGCTCAGTGGGACACAGGCAGAATGTGGGGATTTATCACAGTGGCTTTGAGGTCTCAAATTCTCTGCAAGGCAGGGGAGGCTGCAGATATTTCCAAGCCCTTCCCAGCTCCTCCACCCTCGGATCTCTCTGCTAGACAGCAAAGTTTGCCACTTCCCAGCCCCTCGCTCTCATCGCAGCCGCAGATGCATCTGATCCACGCTGCAAGATAATGATAGAAAATTACAGTGTAATAAGATAATGGGATTTATTTATAGAATTTGCTTTCCAATCACGCCCACATGATCTATGTATCCCCACACACGCACACACGGCACTTTCTATGTGTGTGTATTAGCATAAGTGGTTGGCTTTGTGGAAGCAAAATGCCACCTGGGGGATGTCGAGCTGTTCCCAAGTGGTTCAATCCCAGCGAGAAGGGTGCTGGCACATCACAAATAGTCCCCTCATCATCATAACAATGACACCATATTTCCATCACACTTTTATCTCGAAGCACTTGAAAAAAATATAAAAGCAAAAAAGAGGGAACAAAAATATAAACTAAATGTAAACTGCTCCACAAACCCCGTGTACGGGAGAGGAGAATTGAATTGCAATGACAGACTTAACCGGAGACAAATCCCGTCTCCAATAGAAACAAGCCAAGGGAAATTTAAGGAGGAAGCACGTAATTAGCTGGGGATGGTCAGCGCAGCAGGGCTCTTAATGAGCTTGCTCCCCACAGGGCTGTGTCAGGTTTAAGAACAGGGGGGTGCAGGAGGTCAGTGGGTCTCCAGATCCCAAACCGCAGTGAGGACTCCCAGCAAACACAAACTGAGGGTGATGAAGCACCACAATAACTGAACTGAGGGTGCAGTGGCTGTTCCACCTCTTGGTGGAGTTTCCCAACCCACAATGAGGCTGCATTTGCCACTCAGACAACACTGTGGGGCTGTTAAAGCTTTGGGATTCATGTCCTGGGAGGATTCATCCTCCTGCCAAGAGGTCCACAGGGTTTATTATCTCTTTCATAAATCCCATGACAATCTGCACCCCGAAATCCAGTTCCAGGGCGAGGAGAGAAGCTGTTAAAAAATGGGCCAGTCACCCCCTGCAAAGTAGTGTTGTACCCTAAAGAAGCATCAGCCATGGACACGGGGATGTTTGTGGGGCAAACCACGGCAAAGCTGCTGAAGATCATGGAATCATGGAAGGGTTTGGGTTGGAGGGGACATTAAAGCTCATCTTGTTCCCAAGGGCAAGGACACCTTCCACTAGACCGAGTTGCTCCGAACCCAGTCCAACCTGGCCTTGGACACTTCCAGGGATGGAGAGTCCACAACTTCCCTGGGCAAGTCAGCTTCTCCAGGCTGCTCCTGCTCTGAACATCCCATCCCGTGCTCACCCAGCACCCAGCCTGGTGCCATGGCCACCCACAGCCAGGGGACACAGTACCAGCTTTTTGGATGAAACATTAACTTTCTTAGGGAAAAGCATTTTCAGCACCTGCAGAAATACCTGCAAATACATTTTCCCATACACTTCACTAGGACATCCCTGCTCCACACCAGGATCATACCTGCCTGTCCATGGAGTCTGAGCAACCAGGGGTGGGTGATGGTGGGGGAGGCAGTGGATGAGTGTTCCTGCTCAGCCTCCCTGCCCAGCATCCCTTCTCAGCACCCCTGTCCTGCATCCCTTCTCAGCATCCCTGTCCTGCATCCCTTCTCAGCATCCCTGCCCAGCATCCCTGCCCACTATCCCACTCCACACAGTTCCCAGCCCCCTGGACATGGAGGGAGGGCAGTCCAGAGGGGAGGCAGCACACAGGGGTGGCAGCACACAGGGGTGACAGCACACAGGGGAGGCAGCACACAGGGGTGGCAGCACACAGGGGAGGCAGCACACAGGGGTGGCAGCACACAGGGGTGGCAGCACACAGGGGAGGCAGCACACAGGGGAGGCAGCACACAGGGGTGGCAGCACACAGGGGAGACAGCACACAGGCGTGGCAGCATACAGGGGTGTCAGCTCTTCTCTCTCCCCATCTATGGAGTGGTGCAATTATTTTCCGAGGGCTGGAGCATCTCCACGGAGCTGCTTCTCCAGGGAAGATCAAAGTCAACCTCTGATGAGGAGAGCTGAACAAGATCCCTGCTTGTGGTGGGAGAACGGGGAGGAGAGGAAACATAAAGAAAAGTGGGATGGCTGAGGGCAAGGGGAAGTTTTCCATCACTGGGGCTGGATAAACCCTAAATAAACCCTGCTGGATCAATGTCTCACCTCTAACGATTCCATCACAGAATGACTGGGCTTCCCCAGCCCACCAAGGGGCTGCTCTGTGCCAATGGCTCTGGGTGGGCAGTGGGGGGTTTGGCCACCCCCCTGTCCTCCAGCATCCAGATCTTACCTCAGCTTGGCTCTGCCAGTGGGGCAACCAAGCTTTGGAGGGATTTTTTTGGAAATGCAAAGGACCAAGAGGACCCAGATCATCTTTTATAGATGCTGCTGCCTCCGGCAGAAAAGCCGAAGCAAATTCCAGCACTTCACCACTCCTTTGATTTCAGCACTTTTAAGCAGAGAGGAGGGAAAGCCTCCACACCATTCCCCACCCCTGGAGCCCAGATGGCCCCTCCAGTATGTCCCACCACCACCTTCCCTCCTGCCAACCCCCAGCAGCAAAAATATCCTCAGCAACACCAACCTGGGGGCTCATTCCGGGCTGTGGGAAGGGAGGGGGGAACTGCAGGACTGGCAGAGGTTCCCTCTGCCTTCAAATGTAGTTGTGCTCTATATTCAAATGGCAGTTTAATGAGCCTTTCCCTATTTCCAGCAACTTTATCACATCATTAAAGCACAGAATGAATAATACATCTAGCGAGGGGTTACGCTGAACTCCAGACCTGCTGCAGCTTCAAACGGAGCAGGGAGGAGAGGCAGGGGCTCTGAGTGAGGGCTGGAGCTGTGCTGGGAGGGCACGGAGGGATTTGGGCTCTGATGTGCCCAATCCCACGCAGAGGGACCGTCCCAGGATGCCAAACTGGTGCCGTTTGAACTCAGTGATGAATAGGTGCTGTTCTTACCCAAAACATCCCTCTCTGGCCTGCAGAAATAAAGCAACGCTTCTTTTTGAATAGTTTTAATATTTTTTTAATTATCGCTTGCCGTAGATTCATCCTCAGACACTGCACAGACCAGGCTCTGTGTGTACCTCTAAAAATGAGGCAAACTGGGACAAAAGGTCTGATCCAGGTCACAGTAGACCTCTCTGGGTGGGGTCTTGGCCAAATTATCCCGTTGCCAAAGCGGAGTGTTCATTACATCCACACGGATGGGTGGGCAGATGAAGATGCTCTTGGAGGCAGGATCTGTGCTCCGAGCACCCAGGGGTGTCCTGCACCTCAAGGTGGCCTCAACACAGGCTCAACACCCCAAGGAAAAGGAAAAATCTCATTTATTAAAGCAAAATCTCATTTAAAACACGAGAAAAAGTAAAAAAAAAAACCAACCCAAGAGGCCAAAACAAACCCATCTTCAGTTCAGGATGCAAAGTGTGTTCTCCCCAAGGGAAAACTAAGCAATTAATGCTGCAAAGATTCAAAGATTTTATGGTTTGGGGCTTTTTTTATAAATTGTCCTCATCAAAACTAGTCTTTATGTATTTTTTTTGGCCCATTGTTTGTGGGCATTGATTTCTTTTTCTCTTATTCTTTCTGATTGTTGTATTTTGGATGGTGCTTACTGATGTGAAAAAAGCCATCTCGTGTTGCTGATAAGGCTGGCGATAACTGCAGAGGTCAGGGAACAGCTGGGGAAAGAGAGGAGAGGAGGGGGAAAGTTTCAGCTCCATCCTCGCTCCCAAACCTGAAGAAAAACAGCATCAAGTGGCCCAGAATGGTTAATGAGGTGGATTTTCCCCAGGGCCAGCCAAAAGGAAGAAAGGAAGGAAACAATTTAACTGTATTTCCTCATTATCTGATCTCAGACGTTTTAATTTGTGCTCTCTTTGAGGCTTCTCCTTTATTCTTTTTCTTTCTTTTTTTTTTTTTTCTGTTCATCTTCTCCTGGTGTGTGTTCAGCTGAGTAATGGATGACATTGCAGGAAAATGGGAGGATTTTTTGTCTGGCCCAGTAACCACTTCCAAGGTCGCACGTGACAGAGGGAGACAGTGTTTTCAAGGTGAGACAGAAAGGAGGAGAAAAACCCTTCTCTTATCAGATCTTAATAAAATAAGTTTGCTGCTTTATTCCCATCACGAGCCAAGAACAGGCTCATCCCTTTCCATTTTTATCCCCTCAAATGATGGTAAAGCTGGTCCTGAGCAACCACCCAGGGGAAAACAAAAAGTAATTGCTGGGCAAGAGAGATCAGACTTTAAGGAGAGACTTAGAAAGAGAGAATCAAAGGTTGGAGGGACCTTAAAGCTCATCCAGTTCCACACCTTCCACTGGCCCAGGTGGCTCCAAGCCCTGTCCAACCTGGCCTTGGACACTTCCAGGGATCCAGGGGCAGCCACAGCTTCTCTGCCCAGCCTGTGCCAGGGCCTTTGAGTAAAGAATATCAATGCCCAATACCCCATCTAAATCCCTCCTCTTTCAGTTCAAAACCATTCCCTCTTTCCCTACCAAGAGGTCAAAGGGAATTGCGTCGGAGTCCCGGGAATGCACAGGGCAAAAGGGAGGCTGAGAAATAGCTGAATCCAGAAGCAGTGACTCCAGAAAGCAGGAGGAAGGCTCCTCACTTGGTTTGAGGGCTTTCTTTTCATAGCATTTCAAAGAAGCAATTTGATAAAATGGCTATTAATTATGCCCGTCTTTGTTTGAGCAATTAAGGGGCCATTCCACTTCTGGGAGAGCCCAGACGGAGCTGAACGAGGTCAAAGCAAAGCAAAGCCACCTCAAGCTTAATTATAAAAGTGGTTTGCTGCTCTGAATTTGGCCTCTGGAGCTGGGTTTTGTTCTAAGACCAAGGGAGAGGTCTCTGCTTCCCAAACCACTCGGGGAAGCGGGAAGGAGGATGCAAACAAACCTTTCAGTGGCAGGAACAATGGGATGGCAGGAGTCACCCAGGGGGAATCTCAGCCTCGATGCCGGCATGAGGACAACCTTCCGGTGCCAATCCAGACACAAACGGAGCCCTGCAGCTCTAATTAAAAGGGCTGCTGTAGCTAATGATCTGCCCAGTGCTAATTAACTCCAACACGTGGCTGCTCAATGCACTCCTGCTCCGCTGCTGGGTTTGCTGTTCGTGCATGGAAGTGCCTTCTCCGGGCTCCTCCCGGGGTCGGAGTTTTCCTGAGCCATCCCCAGGAAGATCTCCTGAGCACGCATAGCTAAATCTTTGCAAACCTCTGAGGTCTCTCCTTCTCCTTCCTCTCTCCTTTTCTTTTATTTCATTTTTTTCTTCTCTAATTTGCCCAATTCTGCTTCCGAGCCTCAGAAATTGGTGACTTATAATAGAAGTGTCTTCTCAGCCGTATTTATAGCGCGGCGCTCGCAGAGGGTTCAGGTAGCAGGGTAATTTAAATTTAGTTCAGGGAGCTGCAAGGATGCAGCCATGTCCTTTGGGAGAGGATTTTCCCCACTTTCCCCCTAGTCTGGATAAGAATCCATGCACTGAACCTCCCACGTGCTGCTTTGGTGGGGTGATTTTAGGTGCAGGATGGGATGTGGGGTTTGTGTGGAAAATCAGGTTCCACATCAGTGTGAGGTGGAGAAACCACCAGATTTGGGACTGGTTTTAATGTGATTGCCTGTCACATGTGAGGGGCTACTGCTCAAGGGAGAACAAGGTTTCCCAACCCAAAAACTGATCTGTGGGGCCTTCATCTTTTCCTATACTGGTCCAATCCATTCCATCATCTCCTCCATAGAGAAATACAGTCTTGTGGAAGCGTGACTGGCAGCCAGCCTTTGCCATCTGCTCTGGCCCCTCATTATGGATTCCCAACAAACATATGTGACAATTAGATCCGTACAAACATCTCGTGGCTCATATGGGATGGAAAGGCGGGCATATGCTCCCTGCCCAATAAATCCCACGCCTGTGCTGGGTCTGCTCCTGAAGAAGACACCAGGGAAGAGGGATGAGATGTTCTCCTCACCTAAACTTGCACAACAGAGGGATAGTTGGGAAGAGAAATTCTGCTCTGCCAGAGGAGAAAGGAAGTAAAGGATGGTAAAGGAGGATCACAGAATCAGTGAATCCCAGAATATGCTGAGTTGGAAGGGACACACAAGGACCATCCAGTCCAACCCTCAGCCCTGCCCAGGACCATCCCCAAGAGTCACCCCCTGTGCCCCAGAGCATC
>JAWWEE010000062.1:1086885-1103781 GCA_035221455.1 Xenops minutus
GGAAGCCATTCCCTGTGTCCTGTCCCTCCATCCCTTGTCCCAAGTCCCTCTCCAGCTCTCCTGGAGCCCCTTCAGGCTCTGGAAGGGGCTCTGAGGTCTCCCTGGAGCCTTCCCTTCTCCAGGTGAGCACCCCCAGCTCTCCCAGCCTGGCTCCAGAGCTCCAGAGGGGCTCCAGCCCTTGGAGCATCTCTGTGGCCTCCTCTGGACTCGCTCCAGCAGCTCCACATCCTTCCCATGCTGGTGGCCCCAGAGCTGGATGTGGCCCCCCAGCCATTTGGGGTGACCAACCCAAGCTGACACAGGTGCCTCCCCCCGATGGGTGGATCCCCCCAGTTTCCCTCGGAGCCGTGGCTGTGCATGTCCAGCCTCAGTCCCTTCACCTTCATCTCTGCTTTTCTGATGAGCCTTGGATTTTGCAAGAGGCTCCTCCTGGCAATGCCTGGGTTGACAGAGACAAAGGAAGAGCTGATCAAACCCAGAGGCTCCTGCCTCTTGTCTCCTCTGCTCAGCCCCTTTTGCAGCGCTGTGGAGGAGCTCAGCTTTAAACAAAAGCTAAACACTGTCAGTGGGAGAGCAAAGCAGGAGCTCTCTGAAATGCAAATGCCGTTTTGAGAGCAGCCAGCTTTGAAAACAGGGATCCTGCTGACTCATGTTTAGGAACCGGGGGAGAGGAGCCTGCTCCTTCACCCCACCCACCTTCCCGTCCTCTTCGGCTCTGCTTCATCCCGGGGACGGGTCCATAACCCCTGTGTAGGTCAAGTGGACGACAGGGATGACAAGGTGTCAGTGGGGACCCACTGGACCCACTGGACCCCCAGCCCAGGCAGCGTTTTCCTGCAAAGCCTCCAGCTGCTCTCCCAAGCAGGGTCAGCTCAATGCGGGCACGGGAGAGGGTTTAGCCCTGGAGAGGCACCAATTTAAGCCTTGATACACCGGGAAACTCTTCAAATCCCTTTCCCCACCTGCAGCTACTTCATTTTCCCTCCGTGTTTGTGCCTCCCGCTCGTTTCCCAGCTCAGCATCCTCCCCGCAGTGTTGGGTGCGCCCGGCTCGGTCCCGCCCGGCGCTGGGATGCGGAGCCCGCAGCGGGGGCATCCCTGCCATTGCCCTTCACCAGCGGCAATGCACATTGCCGGGGTGCAGGCAGCAGGAGGATGGCCTGTGTCGTTCAGAAAGGTGAAGGATGAGCGCACGAAGGAAGGAGAAGCGCAGGAGGCGAGGGCGGAGATCCCTCGGTGCGGGGCTGACACCGGGGCACGGCGGAGCCGCCGAGCTCCCTGAGGGCAGAGCCAGAACGCCGCCTGTTTCTGCTGCTCTTTCTGCTTTCAAAGCTCCCTCATTATTTTTGAGAGCGCACTGCCAACTCCGGCTGCTCAGACCTGAGCTCTGAAGACATTTCCAGGCCTGTGCCCATCCTTTGAGGGGGCAGGAGGGTCTGGACTGAGCTGCATCCGCTGCAAATCCTCTGCAGATATTTGCAAATGATCTGCCTGATTCTGGGTCTCACGAGCCTGAGAGGCTGAAAAAAGGGTCCGTGTTCTCCTCCCAGACTTTGCAGCATTGCTCTATCTAATAAATATAATATATTAACTAATGTACACCCATTAACACCTGCAGGGTGGCTTCAGTTTGATGGAAAAGTCTTGATTGAAGGGGAGACTTGTCCAAAGTCCCTGGCTCCTGAACCTGCCCACAAACTCTGCTGGGACCCGCAGGGGGTAGGGTGCCCACAGTGCCCAAGTTAATGTCACAGGTGATGATGCCCATCTCCACCCTCCCCCAGATGGACACCCTGGGAGCCGAGCTGCTCCCGAGTGGGGTATCCGAAATCAGAACATGTAAGAACAAGCAGAGGATGCTGGAAATGCCACGGATCACAGGGATGTCGAGCTCCAGGGGCGTAATGGAAAGCCAGCTTTTTTTTTTTTTTTTTTTTCTAATGCGCTTCTGCTCTAATAACCACTTTTTTTTTCCCCTCATTGCTTTTCATCTGAAAACACTGGTGTGCTGCACCAGCAGCAGCTGATCAAGACTTCACACGTCCTGCTCATTATCCCGTTTCACACCAGGGGAAACGAGAGGGATTTATAGCACCCAATTCTGCAGAACTCTTGCCCTAAGTGAAATACCCGCGTGTCTGCTCTGGGAAAGCGCAGCTGTGCCGGGTCTGAGCCTGGGAGAGCACAGACTTTATAGGGACAGATAAAATCTTTTATTAGCCCAACTGATCTCACTGGAAGAGCAGACAGGTTTTAGGTGCACACACCCTGGTTGTCTGCAGGCAGCTCCAGAGCTCCTGCAACACCAACCCCAGCCTGTCTCCGCCTTCCCAAACCCCAGAGGGGCAGGAGATGAACCAAGACCAGCTCCCTTGAGAAGTCTCCAAGCTCTAACACTGCCAATGTCCAAAATCCTTCCTATTTTGAGTCTCTGGTACACCAAAAAATGTCTTTCATGTGGCTCTTGACATTTTTCTCTGTATCCCAATGCTTTTTCCCCTGCTGTGGAAACCCACCTTGCAGAAAGTGATGCTGGAGGGCAGGTAACAGAGGGAGAAACCAGGCTGGGCCCCCGAGCCCCAGGCATTGAAAGCAGTGAGAAAATGGTGAGGGTGGGAAATAGAGAGGAGTGGGAAGATTCTTGGGATCGGATTCCTGGAGGTGACACCCACGGGCACACGGTCTGGTGTCCCTGAGGGTGTTCGGGTGGCTCTGGGTGGTGAAGAGTATGCAAGAGAGAGATGTAGAAGGCTGAAATCAAGTTCTTGTGCTTTCATTCATTTTTTCACTTCCATCCCTGCCAATTCCCACCCAAAATACCCCCCAGCCCTGTTCCAAACACATCCCAGACCCGTGGTCAGTCTCCAAAATAAAACATGAGCTGCCATGTGGGAATTAGCCATTTTCCTCTTCCTCTCTGTCTCCTTATTTCATGTATTAATTCCACCGAGGAACAGCCCTTTGCACCCCCCAAATTACTTACAACTAAATAAACCGTATCAGTAAGATTTATTTTGTTTTTCAAAAAATAACTAAGAGGGTGGGTCCTGCCGGTAATTTACAGTAATCGTAGTAACCTGACAATAATTTCTAGCAATTAAGCACAATACTAATTCACTCATTTACTGAGTAATGTCTTGTCTTTATTTATGGGGGCTGTGCCGGAGTGTAAATATCTTACTCACTGTGTTGGCTAATGAAAATTTAGTAAGAGGCTTTTTTTTCAAATGTTTATTCATTTTAAGCTATTCTTAGTAATCACGTGTGAATAAGGAGTAATTGCTTGACTTTAGGATGGTAATTAGAAAGTACTAAGTCATTGTTTTCTTCTTGCGAGCGGATGGTTTGTTTAAGTGTTGCATCTGCTCTCCCAGCACTAATTCACCCCACCAGCCCCTCATCCTGCGCCTCAGCGCCCGCGGCCGCATCCTGCTCTCTCCACCCAGGAGTTTTCCAGGATCGATGGGCTGGATCAGCCTTGGGGTCTCACAGAGCACAGGCCGAGGTGTCCAAGTGGGCGCTGCATTGCTGCGGAACCCTTCCTTGGGTCTCAGTGGATACATCAACATGCAGGGCAGGATTTGCATCTGTTAATCAGAGCCGGATCCCGGGAAACAACTTTCAATAAAAGAATCCCATTACAAAGCAACCAGCTGTGAAATACTGTACCTGTGTCGCACCCTGCAAACCTGCAGCCTCCTCGCTCCCTGCCAAGGGGGTGGGAGCGTCTCCCGAGCGTGGAGATGGGGAAGGAAGAGGCAGGGAATGAAAGAAAAATGGGAAGTGGGTGTTGATATTCACGGGCAGGATTGGTCGCCCGGGGAGCCTGCACTGCTCCAGCCTCTCTGGACGGAACGGATGCTCAGAGGGAATGTTAGGAGTCCTTTTTTTCTCTCAAGACCCCCAAAGCAGCCAGAAAATGCTCATCCAGACATATTCTCAGCATTAGCCACAGGATTGGCACATTCCAGCCTTGCCAAGCTCAACATCTGGAAGTATCAGGAGACAGCCCTCCCCTGGGGCTGCATCTCCAACCACAGCCCTACCAGAGGGAAAAGAGGCCAATAGATGGGAATTCAGGGCGGATCCACACCCTGCCTCGTGCCTCGGTTTCCCCATTAGCAAACTGGAGTTAATTGTTTAGTCCTCCTTTCCAAAGAACTCCGGGATCTCCTGGGGAAGGACCAGGCTCCCACATCAGGTGGGATTTGGGAATGGCAGGGTCGTTGCAGACACCAGCACTGGACATGAGCTTTAAAAGCACCGAGTGATTTTTAAGTGCTTCTCTGAGAGCATTTACAGGGCCCTGATTTACTGAGTGCTCAGAGCAGCCTGTTCTCCCTGGAAAACAGGGTTCGGGAAGCACTCAAGCATCCACAATTACAAGCTTTGCACTGTTTTAATCTCTGCCTTTCTCAGCTTTCCTGTCTTTAAAATGGGATAACCCGGCTCCCCTGGACACATTCCCGAGCATTCCCACAGCAGCTGCTGTGCTGTCTGCATCCACCTGCAATAAAGGCAGGAGCCCATAAAACTCCCATAAAAAGGGAAGAAGGATGGTCCCTCCTTCCCTGTTCCATCCCAACATGACAGAAGAGATGGGGAGCCTCCCCAGCACTGCAGCTGGGAACACCAAAAGTCAGGAGAAAGCCATGGGTGTTCAAGAAGGCATCTCAGGGAGCAGGGTAAGAACTTGGATGATGTTGGTGACCTGCAGGTTCAGCCCATCCATGGGATATGGAGGTTTCTGGGTATCCCCAGTCCTTACCATCCCTGCATCCCACATCCCTGGAAGCCAGGGAGACAAAGAAAGCCAAAACACCCCTGAGAGCATTTAGGGGTCTAAACCATCTCCTTGTCACCATATGCAGCTTCGACTGCCTTGTGTTACATCTCCCAGGCCCACCTCTCACAGGAGCCATTTCATTGGCACACCCCAGTCCTTCCCAAGCATCCCTTTCCTCCTGCGCCGCTCCCGGTGATTTCGCTTTCCTTGGAGCCGCGTTGTGGCCACAAAGAGCCCTGAAATCACCTCGGCGTGAGCTGTAAAGGCCAGAGAGTTTCCATGTCTCTAAAAAGCCAAAGCATCACCCAAGATTGCCAAAGCAGCCACTGGGAGAGGGCAAAGGAGATGCCGCGGTCGCTGCTGCCTCCGAGATACCCCAGCGCAGACTCGCCCCGGGATTGCCCTTGGCAGGACAGAAACGCCCTTTCCATCGCTCTTGACACCCCCCGTGCTGGGGCTGGTGCTCGGAGGGTACAAAGGAGCTGCTGCAAGAGGAAGAGGCAGATCCAGGGCTCCTCGATAAATCCCTGCAGGGCTCACGTCCAGCGCGCCTGCTGCCCAGAGATAAAAGGGAAGCGGCGCTTCTCCGAGGCGCGGACAGCGGGCTAATCTCCTCCTGCACCGGGGCCGGCACCGTGTCACGGGCAGCACAGACCGGGCTGTCAGCATCCCGAAATGTTCCGGGGAAATCAGCCCCAAGCAGCTGCTCGAGGAAGGAGCAGCGAGTCGTGTTTATTTAACGCGGGGAACTGGAAAGCATTTTTTTCCATCTTGGAGTGGAAAATTAATCCTGCAGAAGGGCCCTGGGGTTTGGGTATATTATTTAGGTGCTTTGAGATCTATCCTAAGGTGTGATGCGGCTCTGACAGGTCCCACGATGGGAATCTAGGAGGGCAGGGAAGAGCCTGGCAAAATTGCAGATGCTGGAGGAAAATCACTCGAGGGGCCAGAAAAAAGGGAGCTGTAATGACATACAAGCAGCTTCAGAGGGAGGAAATGCTGGGCAGGGAAAGAAAGCAAAGAGCTGCTGCAGGACGTTAGTGCCAGACACATTCAGATCAAAATTAGGCTGAATTTTGAGCAGGGAGGATGATTAACCCTGGGAATAAATTATCAAGCAAAATGGGAAATGCTCCACCTCTTGATGTCTGTGGATAAAAACCAGGTGCCTTTCGGGAGGATGAGCTTTAATCAAACCCAAAGCTCTGGGCTCCCCAAAGCAGCCCCTCGGGGGTGGCCTCTGGCCACGAGCCGGGATGTTCCAGGCTGCTGTTCCAGGCTGATGTTCCCACCGGATCTCCTGAGCACCACAACTACCTATAAAACCTGCCAGTCCATATAAAATGATTGCTCCCCTCTGCCCCGGGAAAGGAGTGACCCATCTGCCTTCGGAGATGGCTGGAGACACTAAGGAATTGCCAGGTGCCAAATGGGTTTTTTTCTTCCAATAATAAAAGAGAATTTAATTGCTGAGGCCAAGCTAAAGACCCCTCCAAGGCCATTGTTGGCCCATCAGAACAATCTAATGATGGCTTTTATTTTAACAATAAACGCAGGGAAACTTGCATTTTTATTTTTGATTTTCTTCCCTTCCAAACTTGGATGAGTTGTCTCCACTCTTACTCCCAATTCCTGACCTTTATTACGTTAATATCCCTTTGTTTCTGATGCAGGTTGACAGTAACCTTGGGATGCTCAGAGCCCCCTTTCAGGGCAGTTTGGGGGTGCGACGTTACAGGGTGGGGGTGGCAGGTGAGTTGCTATTCCTCCTCATTGACTTCCAGTTTAAATTACCCACAAAGTGCCCTAATTATTATCCAGGTGCCATTTTAATCCTCAAGGTGGGGGAAGGAGCACGGGGCAGGTTGGCAGCTGCAGGTTGTCTCTGCTGAAATGGATGGAGGGGATATAAACCTGGAAAAGCCCAAGCAAAAGTGGAAAACTGGGCAGGAAATCACTGTGCAGAGCTGTATTATGCCCTTCCCTGTACCCTTTAGTACCCAAATGGCAGCACAACAGCAGGAATGAGCAGTGAGATCTGTCCAGCATCCCAGCTCCATCCGCATCCAAGTGACTCAATGCTGCTGAGGACAAGAGATGCTCCCAAATCATCATGACCCCTCCAGATTAGGGGCTTCAGTGCTTGTTGTCACACCAAAGAAATTAATGTCACTCATCTAAGTAGCCGGCACTTGAATGTCCTTTAGCAAATTTGGGATTTATCACTCCCCGTCCCACCCCTGTACTCACAATCCACTGGGAGTAACAAACCAGGAGGGTCCTAACCCAGGAAATCAGCTCCCCCCCACCAAGAAACGAAATTGCTATTTAGCCCCAGCGAGCCAGGGAGGGAAAAACACCGCTAAAACTGAGACAAGGGGGAGCTTTTCCTCCCCAGGCTCCATCTCAGGGAGAATTTGGAGCGTTTCCGATCAAACACAGCCCCGCAGGGACCGCTCCGGGAGCGCAGCGGGAGCCGCTTCCCGGCTCAGCACAGGGACAGCTCCCCCGGGACCCGAGGCAGCGCTTTGAGCCGAGCTTACAACATCTCCCCCTGCAGAAACCCCCCCCAGTGTGAGCTTTTGGTCTGCCGAGCAGGGAACAGGAGGGATATTTTAGGACCGGTCTTGTTCTCCCGCTGCTTTTCTTCGTCTTGCCTCCTGCTGCTGCTTCACTTTTTTGATCTCTCTCCTCTCTCTCTCTCCCTTCATGTGTCTCCTTTGGAGGTGAGATGCGGTTCCCTTTTCTCCTGCTGTGTGTATGTCCTGGTCCCAAAATCCAGGAGATTTGTTGCACCATGGACTGTCCTCCCTGGGGCTTTGAAAGCCATAAAATCTCTGGCATGCCTGAAGCAAGAAGAGCCAAATATTCAGCACATCCCACCCTCCTCAGCACCCGCTGATTCCATCACTCATCCCCAAAATCTTTTGGCATCATTATTGACACAGTTGCTTCCAAGCAGTTTGCAAAGCAGTTACAGAGCCCAGTGCAAACACAGTGAAGACAGAGGGAAGGGTTAGATGGGATATCAGGATTAGACCCCTCCCTGGGAGGGTGGGCAGGCCCTGGCACAGGTTGCCCACAGAAGCTGTGGCTGCTCCGTCCCTGGAAGTGTCCAAGGCCAGGTTGGACGGGGCTTGGTGCAACCTGACCTAGTGGAAGGTGTCCCTGCCCATGGCAGGGGGTGGAACTGGATGAGTTTTGAGGTCCCTTCCAACCAACCCATCCCAGGATTCTGAGATTATTGGATTACAGGACTTTAGAGTTGTGGTAACAAACCCTAATAGATAAATCCCCACCAAAAAGCTGCATCATTGCCTTTGCACCACCCCCCCTCCCCAGTTCAGCTCAGGACAGAGGCAGAAGATGTGAAGCCCCATCCCAGTGCCAAGAGACTCCTCCAATCCAGCCACCAGGATCTCCTGAGCCACCAGCACAGCCCGAGTGTCCTGGGCACAGTGCCATGGCAGGACATTGGTCCTTCAAAGAGTTGAGCTGCCAGCAGAGCAGTAATGAGATAATCAAGGGGTCATTTAGGCTCCTCTGGAGGTGGAGAAGTGCCTCTTGGAGATTTTCCTTGCTGCCCTCCCTCATGGATCAGATCCAAGGAGCATCCCAAGTGACAGGGGAGATGACGTGTAGTGCCTGGTGTCAGGATTGCAGCATATTTTCCATCCCTAAATTGATGAAGCAAGCTCGTGGTATCTTATCCATGTTCCTCACACCCACATGTGCCTTTTTTCCCTGCTCTATTTCCCTACATGGAATTACCCAGCCAGGGGCAGGGCAAAGCAAAGCATTGAGGAAACTGAGGGATAGAGAAACAGGGGGTTATATCCTGGAATAAACAACTCCCACCTCTCTTGGGTCTTGTTTGCCATCTGTGGCCCCCTCACCACCCAACTGCTGCCCCTCTTCCATCTTGGCTTTTCCAAGAGCTGACCAAATCCCTGGTTGACACCCACAGCCCCTGCCAGCGTGGATTCCCTACCCAGGGGGCTGGCAGTGAGTGTCTCCATACACATATGGCAACCTGACTCCTCTGAGCACATTTTTAGGGAAAGATTCTCATCCCACTGCTTGCTTGACTGAAAATAGAAAGCTGAATTGGGGATGAAATGCGTTGCTGTTGGCTGGGGAAGCAGCAGGCAGTTAAAAAGGAGGGGCTGCCAGGAATATTTTAGGAAAAAAAAAAAAAAGAAAGAAAAGAAAGAAAGAAAAAAGGACTTTTTTAAAAAAGAAAGAGGAGAAAAAGTTGTTTACGGTTTTGAGTTGGTAGGATCGTTTTGGAAAAGCTGATCCTTTGCAGGGAAGCACAGAGGAAAGGGGGGATGTGGGACAGCAGTGGGTGAGGTAAAGAGGTGTTGCATCGATATGGAATAAGCAGAAGCAGCTCTGTGGTTTTGCCTTTCTAGATCATTCAGTGTTCACCCCATCTCCTCTCCAAGTCATCTCTTCTACCTGGGCATTCCCAAAGTCATGGCTTTGGTGGCAGGTCCCTTAGAACATGTGTCCCTTTGGGGACACCTTTGCCCAACCAGGGACACACTGGAGTGGGTAATATGTGAGTCACTACATCAGCTGAGCATTTAAAGGGTATATTTAATACAAAATATGGAAATTCCCATTTGCATGGAGCATTTCGTGATATTTGTCAATGTTTCAATAAAATTTATGGGAATTTTCTGACGCCGCCAAAGGAATGTCTGCCAAGAAAACTCATTTCTGCTCGAGCAGAACTTTGCATTTCCTCCAAACTCAGCCTTCTCATGTCTTGTAAATGTGGTGGCAAAGGCTTTTCAGTGGGAAAACAAAGCAAACAGCAAACTGGACCTTGCCAAAGAGTGGTAGGAAGCTGTTTGCCCCGGACTGGGGTCCAAGGTGATCCAGCCTGGAGCAGGGATGTCCCTGGAAGAGAAGCTCATCCAACCTGCAGCTCTGATGTCGTGATGTTGTCCCAAGTCTTGTAGCTCCTGGCATGTTTTGGGGTAATTTGTACCACCCTGAGCACATGGCTGGGCACAACAGTGATCCCAAAGAATGTGTCCTAATCCCAGTTTGGTTCCTGGTCTCATCAAAGCCAGGGCTGGGTCAGGCTTTCTTCAGGCAGCAAAGAAAAGAGCCGAGGAAGGGGAAAGAAATTCTCTGAGAAAAGCCATTTGTCCCCTCGGCTTTATTCCGGCTGCAGAGCCAGAGCAGCTTGTAGCTCCAGAGAACTTTTAATAGAAATCTTCAGAATGAAATGGGCTACAGCTGTTTGCCTTGATAAATATATTTTATGCTACATGCCTGAGCCGCCATCTGTTTGCTGATACGAGCATTTCTCCTCGGCAGCAGCTCCAGAGAAGCCATCAAAAGGAGTCGCGGGAGATGAGTTTCCTTGCAGGTCCAGGGGAAGGGGTGAAGTGGCCCGTGCAATGGGCTTATTCTGGTGGCTTAATGTGCCAAAGTGTGACAGGGACAAGAGGCAGGACGGTGGGTGGGCTGGCCCTGGAGGGAGCTGGGCTTCTCGGGGCAACATGGGCTTTGTGTGCTGTCATCCAGGGGAAATGATCCGTGGAGCACCAAGGGTCAGGCTCTTCAGGGGATTTAGATGTGGGGAGGTGCAGAAACAGCCTAGGATGGGATGTAGAGATTTTGGGGCTTAATGATCATTAAAATGCCCCACACCTGGGACTGTTTATATGTATATATGCATCTATATATGAAGATATTCTTCCCTGGGAGGGTGGGCAGGCCCTGGCACAGGTTACCCAGAAAAGCTGGAAGTGTCCAAGGCCAGGCTGGAGCAGCCTGGGCTAGTGGAAGGTGTCCTGCCCATGCCAGGGCATTGGAACTATATGATCTTCAAGATCTCCTTCCAACCCAAACCATTCTATGATTTTGTCTCTTTGGGCTTGTAGTTAAACCCTTGCCTTGCTGCTCTTGTAAAAACTCTCCTGTCAGAGAGGGGTTTTTATTCCTATTTCTCCTGCTCACCTACTCACACCCAGCCATGGCACCACTACACTTAGCCTAGGTATGTAATAGCTGGTTGTCACTGCCACTCCATGCCTAGGTGACAGGTGCCCTGGCCAAAACATGGCTTATTATTATTATTACTATTATTATTATTACTCTCATCACTATGATTATCAGATTATTTCATTTTGGCTCAGCCAAGGTCAGGGCTCAGGAGGAGTTTTAGGAAAAGAGAGCCTGGTGTCCAGGGGACTGTAATCAGTGGGCTGGGCACACAGGCAGGCAGAGGTGAGGTGCCCTGGCTGGACAGGAGATGGGCACCAGGAGGCTGGGTTTAATTGGGTTGTGCCAAACTCTGTCTGAGGTCAACATCGCCCACAGGGTGAGGTTGGCAGGAAAAAGTGGGTGCAAGCGGAGATGCCATGGGTGACTCAGGGACATGAGCCTGGAGGACCCCAAGGGTCACATTTAAGGGCAATTATAGTCTTTTTATTCCATTTATTGCTGGAAACCAGTGGCCTTCCCTCAGCCTGTGCTCTGGGCTGTCTCTGTGCTGTGTGTGCAGGAGGGGCCATCCTGCCTCGGGGAGCGAAAACGCTGCCAGCCCAGCCCAGCCCAGCAGAAAGGATCCCCCTGGTGGAAAATCTCCCTTTCCTACTGGGCTCTGGAGTGTGGGATGTTATTCCTTCTCCCCATGGATTTTGGGTCAAAATCTCCACTCCTTGCCCATGATGCCCCTGTCTCTCATGGGCACGGACACAGCCCCGAGTGGGGCTGGGCTGGGGGAGCCGCACTGGGACATGGTGCCCCCTGGATGTTCCCGGGGCTGGGGCACACCAGGACATGGAGAGCAGAGCAGTGGGACAGCTGATCCATCTGTTCGTGTCCAGCATCCCCACACCAGCCCCATCCTGCCACTGCCCTGTCCTGCAGCCACCCTGTCCTCAGTGATGCTGGTCCCCATTTTGGGATGACCATGGACTGGTACAAGGAGACAGGATCTCAGGAGGCAGCCTTGACTGGTTGTCCTCAGCAGGACTCTGATCACAGCCTGTGGGATCAGCACCACAGCACCACCTGGATCAGGCTCTACCCAGGGCTGGAGTAATTCGTGCCTTTCCTTTGCCGTGTCTGAAATGCTCCTTTTGTCCTGCCTCCTTCTCCCTCTCTCCACTCCTCCTATTCTTCCACCTGGGAAGCTTCAAGCTCAGAACACTTTAAGATTTAAGGGGATTCGATACAATGCAGGAGGTTTTATATTTTACTTTTTTTGTATTTTCCTCCTCCTCCCTCATCTCCCTCATCTTTCATATAAAGCGTCTCCAAGCCCTTTGCTGGGGCACATAAAGGCTGAGATTGGCATCCTGGCAGTCCAGAAAATGCCACGGAGCAGAGAGCAGGAAAGGAAGGCAGTTGCTCCAGGCTCTCCACAGCTCCCCAGCCAGGCTGCAAAAACCTGTGGGAAAGAAGCCTCTTCCCTTTAGCATCGCCCCACACCTGGATCTCAAATCACCCATTTGCCAGGATCTCCTTTACCCCTCTCTGCCTCAATCCTTCAGTTCACCCCAAAGACTAGGGCTAAAAGGGATGATTTGATCATCCAGCATCCCACATGTTGGTCCCCAACCCATGGACCACCCCGATGTCACCCATCCACACATCCTGACTGCTGGGGAGCTTTGGGCTGGATTTGGGTGCTTTTCTGTCAGCTCACACTTATTCCTGAGAGTGATTCCTTTCAGCCATGCCAGGCACTGAATCACTGGTCTGTGATCCTGGAAAATTAACATGCCCCGCTATAAATAACCCTCTCTAATGGCCTGTCATTCCGTGGCTTTTGGAAAGGCTCAGCTCATGTGAGCGAAAGTTTTAATGACTGTAATTGGAATTAGATGAAACCCATCAGTGTTGGGCTTTCTCTGACCCATGCTAGGACAGCATCTGTCACATATCACAGGAAAATTCCCCCTCCCCGGGACATGCCATGCCTGTCTCTCTCTGGGAACACGCTCTGGAAGTGCAGCCAGTGCATAGAGTGCTCTAAGGTTTTCCCCTTCCCATCCAACCCCCTGTGTGGTGGGATGTGACAGAGGAGCTGGTGGGATGCACTGATATCCAGAGATGTGTTGTGGGGTGACCAGGACCAAACTCTGAGCCCTGACAGGTTGACATTTAGGAGGAAACACAAGTTGTTGTGGCTCCAGCTAAAGCAGATGCTTCATTTTGCAAACAGAGCCACAGCAAGGGCTTTGCCTTCATCCAAGTCCCAAGGGGTGCATTTCAGCTGCTGTCATTGCAGGAGCTTGGCTTGGATGGGATGCACTTTGCTCACAGCTCAGTGTTTTGTTGTCTTGTTTCCTCTCCTCCCACCCAGACCCCAAAGGCCCCTGAGCTCCTCAGGGCTGCCATTCCCACGTGTCCACCCCAGGGAGCGACCGCCGGCCCCCGGGAATGGGATAACAAGTCCCCCAGTGCCCTGCACGTGCTGCTTGCACATAACAAAACAGCTCCTCTCCCGGGATCCAGGGGTGGCATGGGGCAAATTAGGAGATGTCCAAGTGCCCCAGAAGTGCTGCTTTGCCCTCACTGCCAGCACGCCTTGGGATGTGCAAGGATCCTCCTAATGAGGTTCCAGGAAGGGGGGGGATTGCCTTGGGCTTTGGGTTTGTTCCTGAGGGCCAGAGAGGAGAATAAGTCAAGAAAATTGACTTTTTTTTGTTTTGTTTTTTGGTCCTAATAGGCCCCAGGAATTTACAGGCACGCAGAGACACCCAGAGCAGCGCTTGGCTCTCATTACCCAGGGACGGAGGCTGAGGGCACGGCAGGGAGGCGAGGGGGGAGAGTGGAGGGATTAATGCATGACTTCTGCAGCAAAAACACCTGGAAAACATCCACTGAACGCCCCATCAAGGCACCTATTGTGTTCTTGGGGAAACTGAGGAATTTTTGGTTTCTTGTCCTGTAGCCCAAAAGTGTGGGTGGAGGGGATATTTTGGGGAAGCTGAGCTTTGCAGGCTGGTCCTAAAACCTTCATATTCAAGAGGAAACAGAAGTTATTGTGGCTGCAGGTGAAATAAAGGGTTAGTTTGGTGTGTGGTCCCAGAAAAACGAGCAACAACACCTTCTGTGAGGTGTTTGGGTCATGCAGGCAAGGAGGGAGAGGGATGAGATGGAAATGGACCTGCTCAGCCACGAATGTCAATCCAGGCATTTGATGCTTTTCTCCACATTCCCCTTCACTTCATTCATTGTTTATAAATCCTTCCAGCTTGTAGGAATTAAATTTAGATTTTTGTGTATTAACTAATTGATGAGATGGATGGTTTAGGGTGGGGATTTTTTCCAATAAAACTTTCTCTGCCAAGCAATTTATTTTGTATGACAAAGATTTTCACTCCACTTGGGCAGCTTAAATAGTTTGAAACTTGGTATTAATGCTTTTCACTGAAAAGATTAGATGTTAAAGAGAGAGCAAATGTCTCCAAAAGTCACATAGAAACACAAAACCTGAAAATAGAAAAAAGAGAAGTAGCTCAGAGATATCAGAGCGAACAGTCTGGTTGGTCTGCAACAAACTACCATTTGAATTTAGCAGTTGCAGAAGAATTTTAAAGGGATTGTTAACATTCGCCATCAAAGACAATGTTTTTATTTCAAAATTGCCAGCAAACCCAAAAAATTTCATTTTCCTCTCTCTCTATTTGTAAGGGAATATTCACTGGGGTATTTGATAGCTGTAATTTACTCTTCAAGCTGTGTAATTATCCACCTCAATCAAACGGCATCATTTCTATCTTTGCTCAAAGAATAAACTATTCCACTGCAAAACAAACGCCTTTTTCTCCATTTGAGCAAATCCAGGGACAGGCTGAAATTCTGCAGCCAACTTTTGCTTCCAGCGATGCTCGTGCTCGTCAGCTTTGGGGGAAGAAAGAGAGGGAAGATGAGGCTGGATATTGACTCACAGCTCTTGCTCATCACCCTGTAAGAGCAGCCAGGGCGGTGGGAGGGAGGATGGGAATGCATGTTGCTGAATGTTTTTCCCCTTATACTGCAGATTTTGAGAATTCAGGGCATGGGAGAAGGGGAAGGAGCTGCAGGGTTGCCCAGAGGTTTTCCTTTTTACACCTGAAAGCAACAAAAGTAGTGCAGAACAATAATATTTTTCTTCAAAATATATATATATATTATTTTTCAGTGGAGAAAATGACCCTTCTTTCCAACAAAGAACCCATTTCCCAAGAAGGTTTGGAATCTCCAGCGTCCCATTTCCCTCCCCTTTGCTGTGCTGGGGTTGTCTTTCATCTGCCTGGGTGTAAAACCCAGCTCAGCCTCATTTTAAAGCCTCTGCTCATCTCAGTTTAAATTTTAGGCTGTAGCTCAACCTAGACACGAGCACTGTAATCTGGGCTCATTATTTACCAGGGGGCTTATCCACAGCCAGGCTCTGGAGAGTCCCAAGTTACAATCTCCCTGTTGTAAAACTGAGAGAAGCAAAAGAGGGAAATTGCCTTGTAAAAATCACAAGGACTTTTGACTTTCTGCTCTTTGCTGGAGCTCTAAAATCCAAGGCTGGCTCTGGAGCCTGCGCAGTCCTTGCCTTTTCCTGGCAGACTTGGGAGACAGAACTTTTCTTCCCTATTCTCTCTTTAGCATAACAATCCCTTGTTAACATAATAAGATTAATTCTTCTGCTGCAATCAGGAAGCCACACTTTCTGCAGGCCCTAAATAATATCATTCCCTTGCCACATCTATAAAGTAGCGGGGTTTTAATTTTTTTTCTCTTTGCATTAAAAAAAAGGGAAAAAAAAAAAGGAAATCTTGTAATCTTAGATAAATATAACGGTGTGGAAGCTTCCCATTCTCCTCCAATCTGATTGCAGTGGCAGCAAAAGGACATGGGCCTAATTAAAGTGCCAATCAAGAAAAATAGGATGCATTGTTTTTATACAAATGTTCCATTTAACCCTTCACAGTTCGTTCACCATTTTCTACATGCACCAGTTTTTATTTCCTTAGCAGAAAAAAAGTCCAAGCCAGGTTTCACAGAGAGCCTGTGGGATGAGAAATCCCCCCAAAATGATATTAAAAGCTGGTGATGAAGACAGTGTCCAAGAGCCTCATCTCATCCCTCCCACCGCATTTCCCTGCAGCCAATTCCTCTCCTGCGGCCACGGGAGGAGCTGTGGAGCTCCCCACCTCTCCTCCAAGCTCCCTGTTGAGATGGAAAAGTTTTGTGGGGCCTGGAAAAAGTCAGGATCAGATGGGAGATCTTGGCAGGCACTAAAGCAGTCCAGTGTTTATCTGTTCAGACACGTGAATAACACCCTAACCCAGAGGTTTCATGGGGTTTTTTTCAGTGGATTGAGACTCTCTGCCCCAACCTGAATGTCACCCAGCACCTGAGGGCAGGGGATGAATCTTTCTGTAGCTCCAGCAAGGTAGAACAACAATTTCCAGACACATCTGGGCAGTGAAACAGAAGCTGAGAATGTTGAAGGATGGCTGGTGCTCCCTGGATCTGTTCACACCAAGGCGTTCTCTCGTGGTGACAATTCTCTCTCGACCCCGGGAAATACCTTGTGGAGCTTCACCCCAGGCTTTGGGAGCCATCCCTCCTTGTTCCCATTGTGTCCCATAAATCCCAAGCTCCAGAGCCAGGCTGAGGCACATCCAGCCCATCCATGCACAGAACTGCAGCGGGTCCAACTGGGCTGTTTTAACCTTGCGTGGCAGCGACCGCTGCCAGGAGAGCAGAGAACCAGCTGAATGCAAAGCATGGCATTAAAGTAACTTTGCATGAGAAGACCTGCATGACAGGCACCATCAAATCATCCAGGGAATGCGTGGGGGACTGATCTTGATGAAGTTAGGAAGGGCCCAAGGAGGACCTGGCAGGTGATGGGGTTTGGCCACCTTTGACCCATGGCGTGTCCCTGACGGGAGCTGCGATGGCCCCTGGATGTGAGCACTGGGCAGGGCAGGGGCAGGAAGCCATGGGAGGAATTCATGGATCACAGCATGTCCTGAGCTGGAAGGGATCCACAAGGATCAAGTTCAACCCCTGGCCTTGCACAGACACCCCAACAATCCCACCCTGTCCCTCAGAGTGTTGTCCAAACCCTCCTGGAGCTCTGGCAGCCTTGGG
>JAWWEE010000062.1:1103881-1119413 GCA_035221455.1 Xenops minutus
CCCCCCCCCCCAAATCGGAATGTTTCATGTAGAGGGGAAAATGTCTAAATAAAACACTTTCACTTTTGACACCCACTCCTCCCCTTTCAGTCCGAGCCACTGAATGGGTTTGATGGGAGTTCATGAATAGCACTGGTTGACCCACATCTGGGTTGGAATTATTGTGCCAAAGATGCAGGGGAAGAGTTCATGAGTCATTTTTCTAATGGGTATCTCAGTAGGTGAGAGAAGTGCTGAAACTGTACATTTGAAGGAATAATGGGGCCCTCGTTAGATGACTAAATCTTGTTCTTAATCATCCTGGGGGCGAGGAAGAGGGGAAATTGGGAGTTGGATCATCCTCATCAGACAAGTTGTGGGTGAGTAGTGTTTTGCAGCTGGCCTACTGCTTTGGGGGGGATTAGGCTGAGTTTTAGGAAGAGGTTCTTCCCCCAGAGGGTGGTGGGCATGACCCCAAGGCTGCCAGAGCTCCAGGAGTGCTTGGTCAATGCTCTCAGGGACAAGGTGGGATTGTTGGGGTGTCTGTGCAGGGCCAGGGGATGATCCTTGGGGGTCCCTTCCAAGAGAGGGAACCAAACCCAGGCTGGCAGTCCCTACAGGGTGCCCTGAAACCCAGCTGATCATCCCTGGTATTGAACTCAAGACTCGTGGAGTTGTTTCTCATCAGGAGCTCCGCGATGGGGAGATTTGCTGATGTGCTGGGTCACCAAACCCCTGCTGTTCATCGTCTTTCATCATCAGTTCCCTCAAAATGTTGAGTGCTTCCTAGTCCCAGAGGGCTTCCTGATGAACCCTTACTGGATATTTGAGACCTTCCCAGTGTGATGGGAAACTCCCCTTCTTGACATCCCAAGACCTTTGTTGTAAAGGTCTTGGAGAAAACCCTCCTGGGATCTGCTGCCACTTGTGGGGTCTTAAGGGTGAAGCGAGCAAAGGCTTGATTGGAAAATAATTCAGGTAAGACCTTTTGACTGGTCCAAGCCTTCTCCTGTTTCTCTGGGCACATCCCTTTGGATGCATCTCTTCCAAGTTTGCGCCCAGAGCGCTGGGAAGGGTGTGATCTGTTTTAATGTAGTAATTGAGCAATTGCATTGTTCTGGACATAGCAACTAATGATTTTTTCTGTATGATAATGCATCTTCATTACTCTGGGGAAATCATTTGCTCCTGTGAAGACAGGCCTCTCATTCCTGGGTTAAGGGGGAAGAGACTAATGGCTTAATTAAAAGGTTGGAGAGAAAAATCTGTCTTAACTCTTTTTTGTGTTTTTGAAGAGTACTGTGGGTAGGGAGGCTGCATGTGAAGACACAGCCAGGCTTCATCAGTGGAGCTGTTTGGGACCTTTGCATCCAACAAGGGACACAGATTTCAGGTCCTTGATGCATGTCCCATGCCTGCCCACGGGAGGAGCCTGGTGTGGGCCTGCACTGCGAGTCTCTGTGGCAAAGGCAGAGATTTATTCTTGTGAAAGGGGAGCGTTATTTAAACGTGCACGTTTTGAAGGATGTGGAAGCAGCTCCATGTAATCCACAGCCTTTCCCTCCGCTGGGACCGCTCCATTAACATCTTTCATTTGTGGAGTCGGATGCTTTGCTGTTCCTTTTAGCAGTGATAATCCAGCAAAGACCCCGTGCTGTTCCCACTGCAGGATTTATGGAGCCAGCTTGCCTTTGAATTTCCATGCTGGCTTTGGCCAAGTGCAGAGATACAATACAAACAGCAGCTTCAGTAACACAGCAGCTCAGGCTTTTCCTGTAGTGGGATGCAGGGTGACCTCTTTGGGGCTGATTTGGAGTCTCTTTGGGAAAGGAACAGAAAGGTCTGAGTGTGTCTGAGAGCAACTGTGCCCTCCCAGGCTGCATCCCAAGGGACACAGTGGTGCAAAGCCCTTTCCTGGGAACAGGCAAACAGCTTTAAGCAGAGTCAACAGGACCACTGGGTCAACTGCTGGGATTTTTAGGGTGGAGAAGACTTGTATCCTTCCACCAAGTGTTTGAACAGAGGGGTGGCAGTGCAAAGCATCTCTTTGTGAATCACAGAATCATTCAAGATCGAGTCCAACCATCAGCCCAGCACCACCATAACCACCCCTAACCCATGTTCCCATGGGTGCCACCTCCAGATGCCTCTTGAACACTTCCAGAAATGGTGGCTCCACCTCCCTGGACAAATTATTCCCATACCTAAAGAGAAGAGCCATCCTGCAAATGAGCACTGCTCCACCTCTTTCCTTGGGTGAGCCCTCGTGTGGCTCATGCTTCTGTTTTGGGCTGTTTTATTGTCCATGAGGCTGGGTGGAGCCTGTGGCTTGGGTGAGGCAGCTCAGGTCCCGTGGAGGTGGATTTCACACATGTGCCTTCATGGCTGCTGCACGTGGTGCCTTCCCCTTTCCCTGCCCTTTCTGCAGTGCAAACCAGAGGGCACAGCAGTCCTTCCCGTGCCAGGGAGCCTGGCAGCTCTCAGCATGATGGGCACATCCAAACCGGTGCTCCTGAGGTGGATGTTCTGGCTCCTTTCGGAGCCCGACTTGGCACGGAGGAACTGGAGCACCTGACACACACAAGCATCTCTATCTGCAGCTCAGACTCCCCAGCTTCTCTCTCCTCATTTGACACAATTAAATATTAAAGCCAGTAAACACTTTCGTTGGTCTGCACAGCACTGTCTGCCCAATTATCCTCCTGCAGGGCTGTCAGGCTGTGCCAGTTGCTTCCCTGGGTGCTGGCAGCCTTTGGCCTCCAAGCCAGTCATCGCTGGGAGGGAAAGCCCTGCTCTCCAACCCTCTCTTCCCACCTCTCTCTGCAGCTCTTCATGCCTTGGAGTTACTTGGTGTGAGATATCCCAAGGCACTATTGGTGTGTCTGAGCCTTTTCAAAGGGCAACAAAGAGCTGTTTGTTCTTCTAAAGCTGTTTTGCAGGTATTGACAGGGGAGTAAAGGGGGGGTTTGGGTGATGGCTGTGTAGAAACCTGTAAACACAGGTCACAGCTGTTGTCTGTGAAGTGCAGAAGAGGTTCTTCATTCCCTGAAGCTGCAGGATGGTGCTGCTGCAGTCTGGGGGGCTCTGACACCCCAAGATCCTTGTTGCCTTCCTGAAGGTGGGATTTTGCTGCTTCTGAAATACTGGAGCTAAGGCTTTAGTCTGCCCTCAGCCCCTGCCCCAGCATTGAGGATGCCCTTCTGGTAACTCAGCCCCCTTTTTGTATTTTATGCAGCTGATGCGATTTTGCTGACAAATGAAGGGAAATTGCTGCAACCAGCTCTCATGGCCTCTGTCAAGCAGAGCTGGTTTGGGTTTTTTTGTTGCTTTTGTGTTCTTGCCTTTCAGGGCCTTGACATTCAGTGGAGTCCATTTCCAAGAGGGATGGGACAGCAGGATTTTACTGTGGTTTCAAAAGACATTTTAAGTGCTTGAACTCCTGCCATCACTGAGTTACACGCCTGAGTCTGGCCTTGACTGTGCAGGTTGAATTTCTTGCTATGATTTTCAAGGCAGTTGGTATTAGCAGCTTGTCCTCAGCCAGACAGATCTGTGGGAGCAGCTAATGGGGTTTCTCTTTTCATTCTCTCAGTGGTGATGTGCTGTCCCAGACCTTGGCTTCAGAGCTGGTCAGTGGGAACATCAGAAGAACAGCGAGGAGTCTCTGACCTGCTCCTGGGCTCAGAGAATCAGTGTGTGCAGAGTTTTGCCCCAGAACAAAATTCAGATTGGAATTTTTTTCTGGTCTCCATTAAAACTCCTTCCCTGTTGGGATTGCTATTGACCAGGCTCTCTCAGGCTGTATTTCCTTCCTGGGTCAATAAATCTCAGTATTGATTTCAAAATAAGTTGGTACCTTGGAAGCATGGGGGTTCTGGCTCCATCAGGCAGCTCGGGGCTCTGTTGCTGGTTGAGATTCCAATCACAATTCCCACTTCCATGCTCAGAGGTGGGATTCTGTGTCTGGACCACCAACCCCACCTCTCCCTCTGGAGATGGGGCTTGGAAGTGCTTCAGCTGAAGGGAATTTGCTGTCTGATGGGTAGAGGACTCCTGTTAACCTGTCCCTGGGGTGTGATCCCATCTCTCCATGGCACCAGCTTGGAGTGCAGCTGGAGGCAACCCCTGTGGCTCAGTGCTGAGGATCTCCCTCATGCCCTTTGGGATGGGTCCCAACACTCCAGCTGTCTGAGGATGCTGGGTGCAAACTGCAGGCTCTTTGGGGCAAGGAGGGAAAACTGCTCCTTCAGTCTTCATGAATCTTTCGTGGCTTGTTGGAGCTCCCCGGGTGGGAGTCTTTTGGAAACCTGAGACCTCAGTGCTGCCTTCTTCTGAGTCCTCCTGTAATAGCTGACTGTGGCCATCCTTGGTTATTTCTTTTTCTTCCCCCACTGCCATGCAGGGTAGAAGCTGCTCCTCTGCATGGAGTTGTTCTCAGCTGGTTTTAAAGCTGTGAGTTGACCAGCAGCCCCAGCCATCCTCATTCCCTCTGCTTTGCTCCCGAGCTTTCCAGCCCAAGGAGACCTCCTGGAAGGCCAGTTGATAACGCACAAATCCCTGTAGGCTTGACAAGCTCATCCCTGTGATGGCTTTTGTCCTGTGTGAGGTGTTTCAGAAGAAGCTTTATTTCCTACCAGCACGAGATCTTCCAGGCTGAGCTGGCTTAGAAGCAGCTGAGGCACCAGGCAGGATCCCTTGTGAAATCTGTTGGGAGTAATGAACCACAGATGACTCTGTTTTCTGAATCGATACCGAGCTGCTGTTTCTAGAAAGCTGCCAAGCACACAAATGTGAGGTTAGCGATGGAAAAGCACTTCCACAGGGGAGCTGGGAAAGCTGTTGGTGCTGTCAAATGTCTCTGCTTTGCACCCAAGAGGCTTCTGTATTTCTGCCTTGGACGAAGTGTCTGCTCCTGTTTTCTCCCCCGTTCCTTGCAGATCCTGTGAGGTTTAGTGCAGTTCACACTTGCAGAGCACTTGGGGAAAGCATTCTTGAAAAGTGCAAAATATTTATTAGTATTTGCATAGCAGCCACTGACCTGCTGTGAAGAAGCAGCCCTTCAGTTCTGCTGAGTAAATACACCTTCATTAAATAAAACTCTGCCTGTGCTGTATTGAACCACCCTGTCTCACCTTCATCTGCTTTTTCATGTGTAAAAAGTCTTCGGAGTATTTGACTTTAATGAATTTTGAGCATGCAAAGTGCCTGCCTGGCCCGAGCCAGTGCGGCGTTTTGACCCTGGCAGTGCTGGTGACAGGTATGAGCAGCATCCAGGGGGGCTGCTGAGAAGTGATTTGCTTCAGGAGTACCTGTGCAGCCAGTTTAGAAGTTGCTTTATGGCTGGAAACCTGCAGAATTACAGGTTTAGGGTGGTGCAGTGGTGATTTCCAGCTTGGTTTGCTGGAAAGGTGCATTGCCTGGGGCTGGGACAGGGCTGCTTGTGCTGCTGGGGCATCACACCCACCAGAAACCCTCCCTTAGCCCTGCTGCAGCAGAGCTGTTCAGATTGCAAATGGGATGCCAAGGCTTTAGATGCTCTTGGTGGCCCATAAAATCTTCTTGAGCCTTACATGATGTTAAATCTTGAAGAGGCACTATTTAAAGCAGAGTGTTTTCACAAGTGCTCGAGGTTGGCTTAACGCTGCTCTTGCTGCAGTTAAGCCTAGTTCAAACAAACTTTGTTCAACACTGAAAAGGCTCTGGAAATATTCCCCCTGCCTCCCCTCCCAGAGGAAACAGGCAGATATTTGTATGAGGAGGGTCTCTGGGAGCTCTGGGCCCTGCTGTGTATCACAGAGGGTACAGCCACGTCCAGGCTCATGGAGATGTGGAGCTCGGGAAGTGCTGGCCGAGATCCCGCAGCTTCCCAGCCTTGGCAGCCGTGGCAGTGCTGGCTGTGCAGGGGGTCTCTCTGCTTCTTGTGTCACTGAGCAGCGTTCCAGGTTCACGTGGAAGCTGCTTTTTCCTTCAGCATTTTTCTTAGGAAAAAAAAAGGTTGCACAGCTCAACATATTTCCCTGATAAATTCCTGGAGCATCCCCTCATCCTTCCCTCGTGTCACCTGACAAATTATCTCACATTCCTTGCTGACTTACTTGTTTCTAATGTAACTGTGTCACAGGGAGAAGAGCCCAGGCAGCACCCTGCCTGTAATTTGGGGGCTCCCTTTTCATTTGGGAGCTGAGGTGCTTTTTTGTGGTTCTTAATATTCATTTGAAGCTTCATTAGAGATTATAAAATTCAATTTTCGAAAGGTGTGTCCACTTGTTTTCCTCACCAGTCAACTCTTGGTCCCTACTGCCACACTCTTGGACACTGACTTGGGCACCCTTTTTTCCTTTGCTTCTCTCCCCTCAAGTGTTTTTTGTGAAAGCCAGATTGGGACTGTGTTCGTAGCTGTTGTGCTTGGAGAGTCTTGGGAAGCTTCCCCAAACCCCAGGAATATGTGAGGGATAGAGAATAAACACCAGCTGCTGCAGTGCCACTGACTAAAGCTGAAAAAGCATAATCCATCCGTATGTGCCAGACTCATCCCATATTTTGTTCCCTGTGCAGCCTGTTGGTCAGCAGCAGTCTTGGAGAACCACAGAATTCCAGACTGGTTTGGGCTGGAAGGGACCTTAAATTAAGCTCATCTGGTTCCAAGCCCCTTCCATGGGCAGGAGGGACACCTTCCACCAGAGCAGGGTGCTCCAGGTCTTGAGGGCTCTGCAGCTACACAGGAAAGTTCTTGGTGCTTCCACCCACCCTGGGATGCCAGGAAGGATTTGTGCTCCTGCTGGTTTTCTCTTTAATCTGCCAAAGATGGGATTTGCCAAAATACTCCAGAGCTGAAGTTCAGCTGCCTTGCAATAGGATTAGAGCTCCTAAAGAGGCGAGGAGTTTAAGAGGTGGCTGTTGCTGTCACCTCTGTCTTGGAGCTGGGGGTCTGTTAGAGCAATTTGGATCCAGGTCCATCCATTGTATTTTTAGGCTTTTGGTGTCGAAATCTTTAGTACTGAACCCCCTTTAAGACAGGATTGTTTCATTTGCATGGAGCAGAGCTGGTGCCATCATCATCCTGCCACAGCTCTCACCAGTTTACAACAGGTGAAGGAGAATTAAACACCAGGAGGATTATAAGCAGACAAAATGCAATTACTCAGGGAGAAATCCACCAGGATTCTGCTGAATATCCTGTCTTAAAAGGACTTTGGGGGCTTCTTAGCTGTCTGGAAGCTTTAGGATCTGCTAAGACTGGGCTTGGAGAAAAGTAGTCTTAAGTCCTCAGCTCTGGGGAGGAGAAGGTTGCTGGGCTGGAGGTGATGTTGGAGTGTTCTCTCCTTGGGGAGGGAGGTCATTTGGGCAGGAGTGTTGCTGTGACAGCCTTTCGTGGGTCCCCACACCAGAGAAGTGCTGTGGAGCTAATGCATGTGTGTATCCTGCCAGACCCCAACCCACTCTGGGTGTGTGGGTCTGATCCAGCTGGGGATTGAGCAGGGGGAAGGAAGAGGTGGGCTGTGCCTTTGTCTCACCATGCATTGGCACATCTCTGCGTGGCTGGTGGCCACACGGGATCTGGTGGCTACAAAGGAGGGATCTGGAATAGAGGAGCAAAGCAGGATCAGCCATTCCTGACAGGAAAACCCTCAAAAAGTGCATTTTCCTCTGGGCAACCAAGTAGATATTTTGGGAGAGTTGAAAGAAGAACTGAATGGTGTGGTGGACCAAAATCCTCCTCCTTCATCACCTGCTGGTCTTCCAGGACCTTCCCTGGGGTTTTTCCTGGTTTCTCACCATGTTGGGTTTTCATCTTCCTCCTGTTTGAGTGATGCTCCCTGCCCCCAGTCCCAGCACCATATGTCATTAAAATGCTTAGACATGTGGAAAAGGCCTTGACAGAGATTCAAGGAGACAAGGGAGACGCGGAGGAGCCGAGACTTTGTCAGATGGAATGATTGTGACATTAGCAACGCTAACCCGGGGAGATGGATACAGCTCCAGGAGGGGGACCTGGGTTGACAGAGGGATGGAGATGGACATCGTGACACAGAGGGGAGGTGGGGGAAACCAGAGCAAATTCCAGCAGAATTCCAGCAAATGCAGTGAAAAGCAGCAGTGGGGTTGGAGAACCTGAGCGCCATCCCAGTTGCAGTGCAGGACAGTCAGTGGCCCTGCCTTGCCTTAAGTTTGGGAATGTTTAGGTCTGAGATCAGCAGAGCAGTGTATTTTCCCCCTCCTCCACCCTTTGCTGTGCCAGGAGTTTGGTTGAGAACCTTTTTTCCCTGAGTGTCTTCCCACAACCCTGTGAGTAAAGCTGTTGGCCAGCCCCAGCCTCCACCTGTACGATGTGAAGGTGGAAAAAGAGCCCTGGGAGCATCTCAGGGATGGAGAAAGATGAGTCTGTCTCCTCACATCACCTGCAGAGTGGGGGTGCAGGATTCCCTGCTGTTTGTACAGACCCTCCCCGAAAACCCACAACAGCACTGTTTGGCTGGTGGTTTATCATGTTTTGAAGGTATTTTTCCCCTGTAGAGAACACCTTGGAGTTGCTGTGTGATCCTGTAGAGAGAATAAATAAAACCAACCCCCCCTGCTCCCATTGACGGGAGGAATCCAAGCATCCATATAGGTGGCAAGTGTGGATGTAGAGCCCTGAGTCTTTGATATTCAGGGCAGGAAGCTGGTGGGGAAAACCCAGCAAAGAATTCCTTGTATGGTTAATGCAAATATGCTTGTGGTTCAGAGAAATCAAACAAACGAAACACTTGGAGCTGGAAGGGGAGAAAAAAGCAATTCCCAAACTACGTGCAACCTGCAACAAAAACACAGCTTCTGGTGTTTGAACAGCCTGGGCTGGAAAGCGCCGGGAGGGATCCCATCTGCGTGGGGAGGGAACAAAGGATCTGACTCCAGGTGATGCAAGTCATTAGTGAGCTGAAGATGACGACTGTAATGTAGGGAATGCTCCTGCATATCCCTCCTCAGCCCCCCTCCCCGTGATGGGAGCTTGGGAGGGGCTGGGTTTATTTATTTATGAACAGCTGGAGCCCGGGAGTCTCCAACCAGCAAGGGGGAGCTCCAGCTGTGCCTCCCGAGCCCTGGGTGGAAGGCACTGCCCCTCCCTGGGAAGCTTTCTTTTAAAATTACCTACTTGGAGAATACTGTGATGTCCTCTGAGGTGGCTGAATTCCAGCGTGGCTGAAGATGGGGCATTCCCACTGCTTCCCAAATGGCCTTTATTTTCCCAGGTTTTTACTGTGTTCCTTGAAGGATGAGCTGAGCTGCCTTTAAATGTACGGGCAGATGTTTGCTTCGGGGCAGGTGATGCTTTTATAGAGGCTGAGCGGAGATGGCTTATGGTTTTCACTGGTACCTGGGCATAGAATCATGGAATATCCTGAGTGGGAAGGGACCCAGAAGGAGTCCAACTCCTTGCCCTGCTCAGGACAACCCCCAAATCCCACCTTGTGCCTGAGAGTGTTGTCCAAATGCTCCTTGAGCTCTAGCAGCTGTGGTGTGACCACTGCCCTGGGGAGCCTGTTCTAACCTGTGTTTTCCAGACCTTTCCAGTGTCCAGTCTCTGGCCTGGTGCCTGATCTCTGGCTTTATTTCTCCTCTCCCCAGTCTCCCAGCACAGTGGTATTTCCATGGATGAGTCACTGCACAGACAAGCTGTTTTTTTTCTGCAAGTACCCTACATAGAACAAACTTTGTACTCTTAAGTGCGAAGGGAGATGTTCTTAGGGGAGACGAGCTCAATTTGTTTAACACTGTAATTCACTGTTAGAAATCTCTCCCTTTTGTCACAGACAGAGTCACTGGATGCGTCAGCCTTTGATCTCAGTGGCTGATCTTCTGCGTGTAAGAAATTTCAGTAACACTTTAAATTATGTGTCTTAGATACCCATTACCAACATGTTGCGCTCAGATTTAGGAAGACTGTTGAGTAGGAGATAAATAGTACATGAGGTGCCTTTTAAAATGGTTTTATTATACCAGTATTTTTCGTCGTGAGATGCTCTTAAGAACTGGGAAACTGCATTTCCTCTCCTGCCATTTTAAAAAACTGCTCCACAAGCCTGAGTTTATGGTACTCGGCCTAATTTGATAGATGTTGATAAATGGCACGCCTCATAACGAGTGGCTTTGGGGCTAAGTGTGCTCCATGGCTGGCTTTGGGTTTGCTTCTTGCTCTGCAATTAATTCCTTAGTGACCTTGAGCATATTGCTTCAAAGCTGTCTCATTTTACTGTCTTATCTCCAAATGAAGTCCCTCCATTTGGAGAGGGAAGCCTAAATGAAATCTCTGCTGGCAGCTGGGAGATCACCTGGTTGTGTGCAGGGCTTGCATTTCACCCTCCGGTAACACGTTGCGCTCTGTTGTGTTCCATTGGAGTTAAATCCAGCATTTTGCACTCATCTGTCAGGCTCCTGCGCTAAGGAGATTCACCTTGTTGCTTTTACACAGCTTCAGGTCCCTCTGCTTCACTTAATGGGATTGTCTGTCCAGGAGACAGCTCGGGGAAAATTTAAAGATGTACTTTCTGCCTCCTGTGTTCTCGCTGTTGCCTGCCCAGGAAAATCTGCTGGAGAAAATCTGCCAGGGCACAGAAGAGAACACTTGGGAAGCACACAGCCAGACTTTTAAATTTCCTCTGGAAGTGTCCTCCCAAGTGCCAACTGCATTTTAAAGTCAAGCTTTAGGCTGAGGGGTTTGAACTCCTGTGCTGTGTGTGCATAAACTGGAAAAGACATGGATCATGGAAATTACGGAATCATGGAATCATTCATCATTATGAAGTCATAAAGCTGTTTGAGGTATCAGATAAGCAGTCCTGGAGCTGGCAGAGGCTGTGGCCAGTTTGGCAAGTGCACAGCACTGCAACTGACTGAGGGAAGGTTCAGATTAGATGGAAGGAAAAAATTCTTGGCTGCGAGGGTGGGGAGGCCCTGGCACAGGTTGCCCAGAGAGGTTGTGGACTCCTCATCACTGGAAGTGTCCAAGGTCAGGCTGGACAGGGCTTGGAGTAACCTGGCCTAGTGGAAGGTGCCCCTGCCCATGGCAGGGGGTGGGACTGGGTGGTCTTTAAAGTCCCTTCCAACCCAAACCATTCTGAGATTCAGCGAGTCTGTGAAATTGGAGCTGTGTGGGGTCTTGCTTTGGGTTTGGTAGCAGCTCCCCCTCTCCCTGGAGCCCCAGACTTCAAGCTCATGGGTCTGGTTCCTGCTGATGACTTGAGTTAACAAACAGGCAGTGCTGTGGGAACAGCTCCTGCTCCTGAAACCTTTCCTTCTGCATCCACATCACCAGCCATCCACCCCCCTACACTGGTGGCTGAACCCATCTAATAACCCACAGCAGCAGAAGGGACTGGTCTCCACTCCTTGACAAATCTGATGGCATGACAAGAGAACAGCAGCATTTTCCCAGAGCTAACAGCCTGTAGCTGTTGCTAACAGTGTAATTTCCAGGCTGCTGTTCTCTGAAGTCCTGTGAATGGGATAGGAAGGGTCAGATTTGGAGCTTTTAGCTACTTGACCTCCAGCTTTGATTTTTGAGCAGGCTGTGCTTGTCTTTCGTTCATGGCCAACTGCAAAGGAGAGGGTTCCAGGGTGGCACTGGGAACATGTTCCTGCTCCACTGATCCCTCCCAAATGGATTTGGAGCCCTGGTGATGCCTCTTGCTGCTGTTTAAGCCATCTATGAGAATATTGACTTCAGCACAGTGAGGTAAATGGATAAAAGGTGGGTTGTTTTGTTAAATGGGAAGGTGTGCTCTGAGCTGTTGTGGTTTTGCTCAGTGGAAGGGCATGTGCTTCTTGATGCACAGCCAAGCAGAAAGGGATAAAAAGGCTTTCCCTGGAGGGTGTTAAGAGCAAAGACACACTGATTGCTGGAAACAGAGAGGTCTGGTTGCCCGCCCACCAGCCTGGGGCCACTGGTTTTCCACCATGGAGCTTTCCCCTTCTGCAGCATGGGCATAGCAAAGCTTGTCTCCCTGTGAAGTGCTCTGGGAGCTTCAGGAGGAAAGAAACCACAGTGGGTACAAGAATCTCTTCCTGTACATCATTATTTGGTGTGATTGCAAATACATCAAGTAGGGGTGCAAACCAGAGCTGGTTATGGGGTGTACTGTGGGCAGAACACCTGTAGCTGCCCTTTAAAGTTCATTATGGACTTCCTGCTGTTCCCTGCAGCTGATGGGGGGGAAAAGCTGCTGATATATCTGAGACAGTGAACTTTTCTTAGTGGAGCTGCTGTGGTGTGACAAGAGGTGCTGCACAGAGCAGGTTAGCAGAGGTCCCTGTGAGGCATCATAATGAAACACAGAACCTTTCACCCTCAGCCAAAGCTTCTGCAAATTGCAAACGGGGATTAAACCAGGAGCAGGAGCTCAGAGCCTGTTCCTTGTGGCACAAGACACAGGGAATTCTGCTCGAGCTGAATTGAAAAAACCACGGCTAAGAAAGCAAGTGTTATGGGTCAAAGGGGCAAGTGTAATGAAACAAACTGTGACCGTGCCCCCACATTAAATCCAGAGCATGTGATTTGCAGAGAACTCCCTGGCCATGGTTACTCTTTTATTCCTATTAAATAAAGCAGTCGTGCAGTCTGTAAAAGAATCACAGGGATGGAGAGTCACTGGGAGGGGGGAGCACATGGAGAAGGAGATCAAAAAGGGTTTGTCAGTGCAAAAATGGCACAGTGCACGACAAAGAGACAGGGAGAAGAGGATCACACGGGGAAATGAGACTGAGACACAGCCAAGGTGTCACAGCAGGTTTGTCGCTGCCAGAGCCAACTGGAAGTGAAAGCGTCACGGAGAACTAGAGGCAGATCGAGACTGTCAGGGAGATTTAACTCATCTGAGGGCTGGAAACACTCCCAGTCCCGTTGTGATTGGAGCAGGCAGAGGCAGGTGCCTGTGGATGCTGGAGGTAGTGGAGCTACCCAAGGAAGTGCCCAGCTTGGGAAGACCTTGTGCAGCACCACCAATGTCCAGGGGGATTGGGAATGGTTGTGCCATCCCAATGGCACAACCATTGGGGGATTGGGGCTGCCATCCAGGCAGCTTGGGGGTCTGTTGGTGTAGTTCCCAATGAACACTCAAAAATAATCTTTTCTTGATCTGAGTAGAAGTTGGAGGAAAATTGGTGGCATGTCAGAGGCTGGTGGCCCTCTCCATCTGGAGTTTGGGTGGTGGAGGGGCAGTGCTGTGTCCCACCATAGGGTTTGCCTTCCTGCCTGCCTCCACTTGCCAGCAAATCCCCTTTTAATATTCCTCCCAGATCCTTTCAGCATGACAGCCAGGGGATGCTGCTGTGCTTTATTGCCACCACGTTAATGAAAAGGCCATTGTAACTGAGCCTCCTTTGGTGACTTGGAGATGGATTTCCTCTTGAGGCGAGTAAAATGAGCCATCCCCATCCCGTGTGCAGATAAGGAATGGTGAAAGATGGCTGGGACTGGAGCATATTTTGCCTGCTGGAGGCCATTCCTCTGCCTGACGACTTGTTTAAAATCCTGCAGACAGCCCCTGCTTGTCAAGCACAGCTATGGATGGCACAGGTAGGGCTTCTGGAGAGTCACTGAATCATAGAACGCTTTGGGTTGGGAAGGACCTCAAAGATCATCTCCCTCCACCCCCTGCCATGGACAGGGACACCTTCCACTAGCCCAGGTTGCTCCAAGCACCATCTAGCCTGGCCTTGGACACTTCCAGGGATCCAGGGGCAGCCACAGCTTCTCTGGGCAACTTGTGCCAGGGCCTGCCCACCCTCCCAGCCAGGAATTGCTCCCCAATACCCCATCTCTCCCTGCCCTCTGGCACTGGGAAGCCATTCCCTGTGTCCTGTCCCTCATCCCTTGTCCCAGCTCTCCTGGCTGGACATCAATGACCATAGCCCAAGGGGGTGGCAGAGGGCAGAGGGCAGGGCAGGGCAGCAGGACCCTGACAGCCAACCCTGTGCCCAAATCATGGAATTACAGAATGATTTAGGTTGGAAATGACATTTAAGACCATCCAGTCCAACCATCCCCCAGCACTGCCAGGCCACCAGTGCCCATGTCCCCAAGTGCCACATCCACATGGACGTTAAATCCCTCCAGGGATGGGAATTCCACCTGTGTCCTGGGCAGCTGTGCCAGGGCTGGACAGCCCTTCCAGTGCAGGAATTGTTCCCAATATCCCCCTTGGCCCTGCCCTGGCCCAGCCTGAGCCCGTTCCCTCTGCTCCTGTCCCTGTTCCCTGGAGCAGAGCCCGACCCCCCTTTGGTCCCCACTCCTGGCAGGGGGTTCTGGAGAACCCCAAGATCCATTTGGACCATTTATTCTCTCCATACCAACTTGTGCCCTCCCCATCCTATTCCCTCAGCCAGGATTTTGCCCAAAGCCCAGGAAAACTCCCCTTTTGCAAACACCTTCCCTGAACTGAAGTCGTTCTGGGCATGGAGGATTTCCTGGAGCAAACAGTGTCTCCCTCCAAGGTGTATCTTCTCCTGACAGCACAGGGAGCAATCCCAGCTCCAAGTAACTCTGATATAATTCCCAGTTTTCCAGCCCTGTGAGGCTGCAGGAATCAGCTGGGAAGGGCTTGGCACTGTTTGTATATTTATATAATTATGTATTTATACATTCCTTCTTGTGGCTGCTGCTTTTCCCACTCCACGGTCTGTTTGTTTCTCTCCCTCTGCGTTCCCTCAGGAAAGGGGATCAGCTGAACAAAACAATGTCCCTAATGAGCCAGGGGAGGAGGGGAACAGCTTTCTGATGGGGATGACACTGCCAGAAAACCTGTGGAAATCCAGGGAGAGCTTCCCACTGCCTCCTTTTGGATCAAAGTCCCTGCCTGGGGCCACACAGACAATGGAAACAAGCTGGGAAGGCACAGAGTTACAGGGAAAGTGGCTTCCAAAAGGGTTTCAGTCCAAGTTTTTCCCCCAGGGGGGTCAGATCAGCAACCAAATTGTGCTTCGGCATCTCCAGGGATGGGAGCTGAACTCCTGACACGGTTCGGGTGGGAAGGGACCATAAATACCATCCCATCCCACCTCCTGACGTGGGCAGGGACACCTTCCACTATTCCAGGTTGCTCCAAGCCCCATCCAACCCCGCCTTGGACACTTCCAGGGATTGGGGCTTGGAAGCCAAGCAGCCTGGGAAGCATCACACCCATCCAAAGGAATGGATTGGATGGACAATCCCAAATCTGCTCCGTGGGACCCAACCTGTGGTAGCTCCTGACCCTATCTGGGTCAGGGCCAGGGAGACTAAACCTTCTCTAGGATGGTTCTAATTAGTAATTAAGGTTATGGGCACGTCCTGTGCATTGTCTCAATTAGCCCGAGGTGTTTGTCAGCACAGACATGGCCACCAATCCCCTGCTGGATCATCAACATCTTCACTACTGCAGCTTGAGGCAGCTGGTGAGCTCAGGGAGCTGCTTTAAGGAATCCTGGAATCCCTGAGGTTGGAAAAGCCCTCCCAGCAAAGGGAGCCCACCCTGTGCCCGATGCCCACCCTGTCCCCCAGCCCAGAGCTCTGAGTGCCACGGCCAGTCCTGCCTTGGGC
>JAWWEE010000062.1:1165368-1181905 GCA_035221455.1 Xenops minutus
CCAGCTCTCCTGGAGCCCCTTTAGGCACTGCAAGGGGCTCTCAGGTCTCCCTGGATCCTTCTCTTCTCCAGGTGAACACCCCCAGCTCTCCCAGCCTGGCTCCAGAGCAGAGGGGCTCCAGCCCTATAAAATACTCCGTTTCTTTCTCTGGAATTTTTCTGGCAGGTCCACATCTTCCTTCTGTTGTTGCCCAGAGCTGGACATGGCACTGCAGATGGGATGTCATAAGAGCAGAGTAGAGGGGGAGTCTGTCCTGTTGGCTGGAGTTGTCTTTGGGTGCCCCAAGGCCTGGACACGGGGAGGGGACTGAGACACCCATGGAATTGCTCATGTCCATGACCACAGGACAGACCAGGCTCTTCCCAGGCCTTGATTTTATCACCCAAGAAAGAAGTTGGTGGTAAATCTCCATCAGTAAGTGATTCCCTGGTGGAGGGGGTTGCACATTACTCTGAACACTTGAGTGCTTTTGCTGCAAAGGGAACATGCTCATCCTTAAATACCATTGGCCAGGAAAACAGCCCGTGGATATGGAAGGGCTTTGCTTGTTGTAGATGGCAGAGGGGTTGGAATGAGATGATCTTTAACATCCTTTCCAAGCCAAACCTTTCTGTGGTTCTGTCATAGAATCATAAAATCAGTAAGGTGGGAAAAGACCTCCAAGATGATTGAGTCCAACCTGTGAACAAACCACCCTTCCAACCATCCCAGAGCACTGAGTGCCATGTCCAGTCATTCCTCAGACACCTCCAGGGGTGGACACTCCACCACCTCCCTAGGCACCCCCTTCCAAAGCCTGACCACCCTTTCCAGGAAGAAATTCTTCCTAATACCCAAGCTACTGTTCGCAAAGAGCTGGGTCAGTGACCTGGAGAGGTGAAGGTCCTTTCCATCCTTCCTCTTCAAACTTGTCCCCACCTTCCAAGGTTTGGTGCTGGCAGCAGCAGCTCTTTGGGCTTTCCCCACCTATTAAACAGGGAGAGAAATGCAGATCAGCAGCACTTCATACAATGCCTGAATTCCCATCGACCTCCGTGGCTGGTGGGGGGTCATGAGCTGAGCTGGCAGGAGGGTGAGGGGAACATCTGATCCCTCACTGGCCCCGAGGGGCTCGGCAGCTCCGGGAGAGCCAGTGCTGGGTGTGCAGGGAGCCAGGAGTGTTTATCCCCTGCGTGTCCTCCGTGCCTGTTTTCCTCCCACCTCTCCTCAGATTAAGAAGGCAAAGAGAATTGGAGGAGCAGCAGTAGATTTTCTATCCTGAGCAATCCCAAAATCCATTCAGAAAGTTTAATTGCTTCAAGTAAAACTTGTAAATACCGATGTGGCATAAAGCACTGGAGCAGGCAATTTTCTCCTCTGCTTTCTGAGGATTCAAATGATATTTTTTGTTCCCTATTGTTGTTTTAAAGGTTTGGAATAGCACTGATTTTTTTTTTTTCTTTTTTAAATATTTCTTTTCCTCTTCAAACCCTGCACTTCCCTCCCAAAGCGTGTTCCAGTCAGGTTCATCGGAATTGTCTTGGTATTGTCAGAAAAATCAGCTTGACTGCTTCATCTTGTAAAACTTTCAAAGCTCAAAATTAACTGACATTTCCAAGTGAAATGTCATTTTGCTCCAAATAAATAAATAAATAAATCAAATGTTTTGACATTTTTAAAGCACTCTTCCCTTGCAAGAGGGAAAGAAGTTTTTAAATGAAAGCTGTGTCAAAACTGACTTCTTCTTCTTCTCCTCCTTTTTCTTCTTTTTTTTTTCCTCAGAGAAATTTTGACTTTTATGGATTTCTCTCTGTGAGAAGGAATTGAGTGGCTCACCCAGGGGGTCTGCCTGCCCCAAGAGTGACTGGTGGGGGCATCCTGTGGGGGCTGGAGGGACAGGACAAGGGGGAATGGCTTCCTGTTGGCAGGGGACAGGGTGAGATGGGATATTCGAATAATTCCTTCCTGGGAGGGTGGGCAGGCCCTGGCACAGGCTGTCCTGAGAAGGTTTGGCTGTCCCTGGATCCCTGGGAGTGTCCCAGGCCAGGTTGGACAGGGCTTGGAGCAACTTGTTCTGGTGGAAGGTGTGCCTGCCCATGGCAGGGGGTGGACTAGAAGATTTTTAAGATCCTTTCCAAACCCAAACCATTCCATGACTATATACATATATTGGTATATTTTTAAAGCTCTACTTTATGCTGATTTTGCTGCTTGTTTGGAAGTCTTGAGGCAAATTTCCAAAGCAGATGAGCAACCCAGTAATTTCTTGTGGTGTCCTGGGACACAGCACCCCAGGCAGTGTCTTTGCTCTTCCACTGAACTCTAGAAACTGGAGATACCAAATTATAGAATCATTCAGGTTGGAAAAGACCTCCAAGATCATCAAGTCCAACCTAGCCCAAACACCAGCATGGCCACTAAACCATATCCTGAAGTGCCACATCCAGCTGTTTTTTGAACACCTCCAGGGATGGGGACTCCAGCACTGCCCTGGGCAGCTGTGCCAAGGTCTGATCACCCTTTCACTGAAGGAATTTTTCTTAATATCCAGCCTGAACCTCCTGTGATGCAACTTGAGGCAGTTTCCCCTTGTCCTGCCACTTGTTCCCTGGGAGCAAAGCTCAACCCCCACCTGGCCACAACCTCTTTTCCAGGAGTTGTAGAGAGTGAGGACATCCCTGACTTGCTGATGTTTGGGTCAGTTTTGGGAACAGCAGCTCTTTCATCCCTTTGTTTTACCTTGTTGTGAGGCTGTTAAGATGAAGATGAAGAACACCACTGAGCTGGTCCTCTCTCCTAATTTTCACCCCAAGAGCAGCACTGGGATGCACATGAGTGTGGGTTTAGTGTTCATTCAGCCAGTCCTGCTGAATGTAAATCTTAGAGCTGTACAGGGTTGGTTTTTGGATTATTTTTGTATCGATTGATGTGCTCCCTGCCTTCAGTGGAAGTGACGTGCCTGCTGAGGGAAGCACATCCAAGTGGATTAATTCAGACACGTTGCCCGACTCAAGGGGCTCCAGGGACTGCTGCAGGTTTGAGGAGGGTGGGCAGAGTTCTCCAACAACAACATCACCTCCGAGGTGGGATCCTTGGCTGTGAGGGCTGAGCCAGAGGAGCTTCAGCCAGAGGAGCGCAGCCAGAGCTGCCCCCTGTGTGGGGCAGGTCACTTGGGGGCAGCTCGGAGCAGGTTGGGAGATTCCTCGTGGAAAGCTGGAGATTAAACACATCTGCAGCAGTTTCTCTGGCTTTCATGGCAGGGAGTTAAGCTGATGTTGGTAAATTGCTGCAGTAAGTTGTAAATGATGTATGGAAGGGGAAGGGTAAAAAATCCATTCTCAGTGCAGGGAAATGTTCAGTATTGGGGGAAATTTATGGCAGACATTTCCTGTAGCAACAGAGCAGGGAAAGCAGGGACCAGAAACCTTCAACTCTAAGGGGGTGAATAAAAATCCCTTTGGTTTTTATTTCCATCTTGTTTGCTTTCTAATACCTTATTTCACTGCAAACCATCCTCCCCACATACTCCTGGGCTCTCCCCAACCTGTACTTTTCATACACAACATGTGGGTTCATCCCCCATTTTCACTGCTGATGAGGTTTCTGGAGAGGGTTTAAAGCCAACTCCTTTTTGTCTCTGGTATTTTGGGATTTTTGTTTGTTTGTCTTGGGTTGATTGGGGTCTTTGGGATGTTTTTTTGTGTTGGGGGTTCTTCTTTTGCAAGGCCATGCAGTTCCCATGCTTGTAACTCCTTCCCTTGTGCCTTTCTGGAGTGGTCTGGAAGAGCAGAGCCCAGCAAGTGAGAGAACAGCATCAGCAGCCTTGGACATGCCAAAAACTGCTGCAAAGTGAGGGGAATCATGAATGACCATGGTGGGGAAAGGTCATAGTTCTGTATTAAAATTACAGTGGGGGAGATGTAGCTTGAGCATCTGGAAAATCCTTTTCCCAGTGAGAGGAGCATTGGAATGGTCTGCCCAGGGAGGTTTGGAGTCCCCATCCCTGGAGGTGTCCAAGGAAGGACTGGCTGTGGCACTCAGTACTATGGGCTGGAGGACAAGGTGGGCATTGGGCACAGGGTGGGCTCGTTGGGCTGGGAGGGCTTTTCCAACCTTAATGACTCTGTGATTTCTTGCCTGAAGTCCCAAACAGTGCCTGTGAAAGTCCCTCCACTGCTTTTCTAAGGACAACTTTTGAGTGTGTCCCAGCACGATGCAGGAGCAGCACTGAGCTGCTGCTGAGAGACGACTGGGTGATGTCCCTGTCTTGTCTGAGCTGCAGGTTGTGGATAAAGCCTTTATCTCTCCATGCACTGTTAATGGACAGCAACAATCCTGCATCCTGCCTTCTGGAGTTGTTGCCTTCCTACAGTCTGGGGTGTTCCTGCCTCAGACTGACTACTTGGCAGCCACGGCTGAAATACTGTCCCCATGGGTGTGAGCACTGGAGGTTCTTCTCCCTCTGATCAGTTGGTAATGACCAAAAGTGACCCTTGTGAGATCAGTGTAGGACCATCCAGGCTGGGCAGTGAATTGCAGACCAAAATTTGTCTCTCTGGGTCATGTTGCAAACTGCTGATTCTGAGTGCTGGCATTCTTGGTTGAGGAATATCACAGAATTATAGAACAGTTTGGGTTGGAAGGGACCTTAAAGCTCATCTCGTTCCACCTCTGCCCTGGGCAGGGGCACCTTCCACTAGCCCAGGTTGCTCCAAGCCCTGTCCAACCTGGTCTTGGGCACTTCCAGGGATGGGGCAGCCACAACCTGTGCCAGGGCCTGATGTACAAGAGATTTCTGCATCTGCCACCCTCCTTTGTCTGCCTCCCTCCTTCCAGCAGCACGCAGCCAGGGCAGCAATCCCCAACCCTTGAGCAGCTGTTTCAGAAAAAGGGAAAGGACTTCGACTATTCCTTGGCATGGCTTCAGATCATCTGAGAGTGCCCAAAGTGTGAGCTGCAGCCCAGACACGGCCCCAGGCTCGGGTGCAGAGCAGCTATTTTGGGAGACAAGCGAGGGGCTATCGGTGATCTGTCAGGGCAGGCGAGCCGGGAGATGAGAGGTAGTCAATGACATAAGAGATGTCAGGTTTTATTTCCAGTAAGAGCCGGTGAAGCTGGGAAAATTGCTCATTAATGCTTTATTGATATTCATGTTCCTATTGAAGGAGTCTGGGGTGGGAGGTGGAGCCCGTGTTAATGGGGCCAGGCTGAAAATAGGGCCTTTTATGCCTGGGCAAAGGGGATGCTCTGACCACGGGAGCTTTGACTGTGTCAGTCTCTCTAAATAGAGACTGGATCAGTGCTGTGGCTGAGCCAAAAGCTTTGGAGGAAAAAACTAATAACGCAGGTCAAACCGTGCCAGGAGCACTGGAGTTCTCTCCCTCTCTTTTTTTTCACAAAGGAAAATTTAAAGCAGATTGTTGTAAAACTATGCAAAATGCTCGTCTGTGGGGTTTGGGACTATTTAACCCTCATGTTTGCTTTAGCGTTCTGTTTTTAGAGTAATTTGAATTTAAAATGCTCTATCAAAAAGAATTTATTTCTAAAATGTCAAATTTCTGTATTTCAAAAGTGCTGACAGTAAAACATTTGGCTTTTAAAAAACAAAGCAAACTCCATTAGTTGTTTGGCATTGGTGACATTCGCAAATAGTTTCTGTTTCCCTGAATTCTTTATTTCCATGTGTTTCCTTCATCCTGCCCAGCTTTGTAGCCAGGAATTGGGCTGAGCACAAGGAATGCCCCCAAACCATGGAATGACCCCAAATCAGGCAATTCCCAGCACAGTCACAGCTCTTGGGGCTCACTGGAAATGGGATTTCATAGAATCATAGAATCCCAGACTGGTTTGGGTTGGAAGGGACCTCAAAGCTCCTCTTGTTCCACCCCTTGCCATGGGCAGGGGCACCTTCCGTGGGACGTCACCTACCAACACCAGGTTGCTCCAAGCTCCATCCAACCTGGCCTTGAACACTTCCACGGATGAGGCAGCCACGGCTTCTCTGGACAACCTGTTCCTGTTTTCTCTTCTACATTCATCCTCCCATCCTGCCTTTGTGGTGCCCCTCATGTCAGGGATGAGAAATAAATCATATTATGTGTGTTTGGGAGTGTTTTCTTCAGGATCACACAACTCCTCCTGCCCCAGTTCACCTGAGCACTAAAGCAGGAACTGCGGTGCCTTTCCCTGAGATGGGTGTGAGGGTTCCATCCTCACTGGCCAAATCACTTCCCAAAGCCTTCCCAGGTGGCTCTGGCTTTGGTGGGAGCCTCAAGCTTGCCCTGAGCAGGGAACTGGAGCAGGAGCCTCTCTGGGGAAAGACAGCCCTGCTCTTCACCCATGCTGGGCAAACCTGGAACAGCTCAATGCCTGAGGTGGTTTGGGAGCTAAAACACCTCCTGTATCACGTTTAAAAAAGCTCTGCTTCTCCTCTGCCACCGTTCAGCCTCAGACTCGGGCTGTGGATGAGCAGGGAGGCAGCTGGTTGTTGGAGCCCCCTTGGCACAGCGTGTCCATCTCGGAGGTTCACTGTGCATAATTCCCATTTTTTGGAGTTCTGGCCTTTTTCTGTTCTTTTTGCTGTTCCCGTGTCTGTTCACAGGCACAGGGAGTGTTTGATCGCAGTAGAATTTGTAGAAAGGCAGGATGTGACATCCCCAGTCCTTGTTAAACCCTGAACTGCTCCTTTTTGGATGTTATTTTAAGCTCAGTATGTTCCCTGGTGTTCTGCATCCAGTCTGGTCCTTCTGTGTGCTGGGAAATTGTCTTTCTTAATGGAACACTGAGCTTCCCACAGTTGTCAGGAAGCTTATCCTTGCTGTTCCTGGCATATAAAAACACAATCACTCTTCATGTTTTATAGGTAGAGAACATTTTCCCTGGTGATGTCTCCAGCTTTCCCAAGGCAGGACAACTTCCCATTAAAGCTGAGCTTCCCAAAGCAGTTCCTGGGAAAGGGATGGGTATTGCCTTTTTGTGAGACATCTGGTGGGGTACCCAGAAGATGGAAAGCTGCTTGTTAATCCCTTCCCTCACGTGAAGAGAAGGGACTGATGAATGTTTATAGGTGCTGAGATGATGGAAGATGCTCCGGTCAGGGTTATGGCACTGCTGCTCCTGGACCTCAGGCTAAGGAAGCAATAACATTCAGAATATCGCTCTCCATGGTTTTATGGTCCTTTTCATCACCAGAAAGGTGGTTTGGATGGAAGTTGGTTAAACTTGCAGGGAAGGACAGTGATTTATGCCCAACTAGTCCTCCCAATCGCTTTGGAGCCACGGTGTGAATTAAGGCTGATTAAGATCAAGGGAAGGCTCCCTCCTTCCTCACACAGGTTTTTGGATGGGGCTGTGGGGACCATCCCTCTCTACGGGTCCCTGGCTGCCAGGCAGTGATGGGAGAGGGGGGCACGGGCCAAAATGCAGGAGCAGGGCACTTATTATTCTAAATGAAGAGCATCTCTTCTCATTAAAGCTGAAAATTACAGTCTGCAGATAACTCTGGTGGTGGTTCATGGAATCAATAAAGGCCCAGCTTGTTTTGAAAGCCAAGTTGCCAATATGCCAAAATACATATTTTGCAAATTGCTTCATTTCCATTTGAAAAGATCAAACCTTGTTTCCTGTGAAAGCCGAGAGGTGGGGTGGGGGAGGTGACAGGCACGCAGCAGTTTAAATCTCCTTTTTGCTACCCTGAAAGATCCATAACTTGATCAAAATTGATAACAACTGAGCAACTGCTTTGTTTTATCTTGCTTTTTAAACAACCCCCGTGCAGGGAAGCTGATGGTCTGAGCTCTCAGGGAGTCTCTGCTAATTTTCAGAAGTGGCATTTCTGGCTGTGCAGGGCATCCTCACTTGGCAGCTCCTGTCTTTTGGAGGCTTGGGTCACTCCTGCTTGTGGATGCTCCTACATCTGCCTCGAGTTCTTTACTCCTTCCTAGAAACCTTGTTGACACTGGAAATGCAGGATATAAACGCTCTTGTCAGGGATGAGCGCTGTGACAAGGAATCATTAAGCCCTGCTCACAGAGCTGAGGTGGAGCTGCAGGATGGATGGGGACCTGGAATGTTGATCCTGGTGATTGTGAGGAGTTTGATCCCGAGGGCTCAGACAGCCAGCCACGCACGTGGCATCTGGAGCGTGTTTCAGCCCAGCTGTGGCACAGGAGGAGCTGAGCATCCTGTCAGCCCCTCCAACATGTCAATAGAATTTACTTCAATTGGCTGCTGACTTGCTTAGAAAGGGGGAAGGAATGGGGGGGCGGAGGAGCAGTTTGAAGGATAATTTAGCTCACAGGTGCCTGTGGCACACATGGCCCTGCCCTTTGCCTCCACACCCAGGGACTTCTCTTTTTTCCCCATAACCACTTGAAAAATAAAGATGTATGACTCCTACTCGAGCAGAATAGATTGTTTTCGATTGCTATTCATCTATTATTTTAGAAAGTAAAATGAATAAAACTTATGCAGGTCACAGACATTAAAGAGCATTTTTATATCAGTTTGGGAGCGCTTGTCAGCTTTGATTTATTAAGTAACGTTCCCAGACTGGCTACTGGTATGTGTTGTCAGTCTCTTGATAATGGATAGACCTCACAGCTGAGTGCTCTGTGATTAGACTTCTAAACTATATATTTTTAAATAAAGGCATTGCTTTTTTGGGTTTGTTCATTTCCCTCTCTTAGGCAATTTCATTCATCTTCCCTCGCCCTCCCTCTCTCCGCAGTAAATTTGTTGTTGTTGGGAGCCATGAAGATGCTAAATGGGACACATCTTTAAGGGGATGGGGTGTTTTTTTTGTCTTCCCCCCTCCCAAGCTTGCTCCCAAGCTGGCTTGATTGATTAAATGTCAGGGGGGGACAGAAGTGGATAAGCAGAACCTCTCCAAACAGCTTTCCAGAGATCGCAGCACATCTGCTCCGTTGCTATGTCTGCATCAGCATTTTTCCCATCAGACGGCTCTTCCTCGAGGCTTGGGGATGGGAATCACCCCAGCTGCACGGAGAGGTGGCTGGGGGAGCCCTCGACCTCCGCCCAGGGAGCAGGGGCCGAGCAAACCCAGCGCTGCCAGCCCTGCTCGCTCCTCCGGAAGGTTTCAGGAGTTAATGGGAATGTGAAGCCGTGCCTGGCTGATGAGGAGTGACACGCTGGGAAGTTCAGAGGCACTGATGTATCTCTTCCAAGCACAACAGTTTGTTTCCCCTTCGGAGGACGGACCTGTGCTGCCAGGCTGGGCTCAAACCCCACTGCTGCCTTAGGGAGCCTCCCCAGGGGTGTCTCAGGAGCCCCTCGGTCACCCAGGGCAGGGATTTGCTGTGCTGGTTCCAGGCACATGCTGCGATCTTCTCCAAGGGATGGCAGCAAATGGCACTGGAGATGAGCATCCTGGGCTAAAATCCCCAGCCAGAACTGTAATTATGCTCTCGTAAAGAACTGAGCTGGAACGAGGATGAGATTGTTTCCCCAGGGGCCGGAGGAGCGCTGGGACTGACTCATTAGCGTGGAATTGAAAGAGCACAGGTGGGAGGCCACCAAGTGCCTCTGTAAATGAGACTTGGAGATCCTGCAGGACGGGCAAAGCCCAACAACTTCCCCGGGACTCCGGGCTGAGGCAGCGACCTCTGGGTTTGTTATCCAGCACTTTGGCCTCAGACCAAAACTGATCCATCTGACTCGGGAAAATGCAGAATGCACTGATGAGAAAAAAATACTGCACCAATTTCATAAGCCTCTTTGCTCTTGTATGACTCCGAAAATTGCTTTTGATTTAAAGGTTAAGATCTGACAAGCCAACAGACCTTAAAGATCTTTTCTTTCCCCTCCTCATTTCCTCTCAGTTTCCTTCCAAACGTGAAAGCCGAGAATACCTGTCTGGAAACATCTGTATGAGGAGGGTGGGAAGCAGTTCATTTGGGAAGTGCTGTCCTGCTGCTGGTCCAGGACACGGTGGTCGCACAGGGACTTGTTTTCCTCGGGGTGATCCCCCTGCGCTCCCTCTCCCAGCAGGATCCCTGCCCGTGGATACGGGGATGAGGCTGAAGGGTACGGGGGTGAGGAAGAGGCGTGCAAAGAAAGGGCAGGGCAGGGTTTGGAGCCGTGGTTTGGGAAGGACCAGGCGATGTGTCCGAGGCTGTGTGATGTGCTGCTTGGTCCCCTCTCGAGCCGGGTGTGCTCCCGGCAATGTCTTTCTGCAGCTCATTAAGTGTCTCCGTGCGCTGTTTCTCAGCCTGAAATGGCCTCAGTTGCTTTGCACGTTCCAGTGGCACTGCCATTATCTCCTACTAACACAGGCATTAATTACCAAGCCAGCTCGCTTATTTACACCTTTAAATGATAACCCTGCCCTACGTGCTCGCTTAACAAATGCAACTCCGGCGTGCTCTGAAATGGCTCCTTGGGGGAGTTTTTGCCTTGTCCCTGCTGTTGATTCTTAAACTGCCACAGTGACAGCGAGGTGGGAATGTCATGGACAAGTCAACGCTGGGGGCTCGTGGGGTCCCTGCTGTTGGGAAAGGTGGGTTTGCCATCAGGGACAGGGATCAGACCCTCCCCGGGGGCGAAGGGAAGGGTCTCCACTGAGATGGGGCAGCAGATTGGGGCCAAACTCCCTCGGTGTCAGTGGAGTCAGAGAGGGAGCACCCACCGAATCCATGACATGCCCCAGCCTTGGCACTGGGGGAAGAAGCTCCTCTTCATCCCCTTGGCATCAGCAGCTGGTTTTGTTGTGCCCACCGTTGGCTCCATGGCCAGGCTGTCAGTGATGGGACTCGTTTTAGGTGGGACCAGGGCTAAGACTCCCAGAGCTACTTCCCAGGTGCCTGAGGGGCAGCAGCTTCAGCCCTTTATTGCTTCAGCCCCAACATGAATGCAAGAAACCCTCCATGTCCTACAACAGAATCCACCTAAGCAGGTCCTTTATTCCTTTTCCGCCAAACAGAAATGTCTACACTTTCTCCAATTTGCCAGTAAAAACCTGGGGCGTTTCTCCCACTGTAATTCCATAAGAATGTGGAAAATAATAATCTCCTGCTTCCCTGTGCCAGTGGTGGTTCTCTTCCCAGCTGAACATCTCAAGTTGGTTCCTGTCCTCTGCGTGCCCTTCTCCGTCCTTGCAGCCCCATGGGGAATCCATGGATTATTAGGAGCAGTTAAGAAGTCCAGGATAAAGACAGTGAGGAAATAGAGACGTGCTATTAAATGTTAGGGAAGGGAAGCCGCGGTCCGGACCCCCAGCCCTCTTGTTTCCCACACAACTCCTGCTGGAGCACCAGATGGGGTTTAATCAGGACCGCGGCGCCGGAGGGGTATTATTAAGAGACATCTAGTTCTGGATGAGAGAAGATTATCCAGGGTTTATTTCCAGCTGATAACACTCTGCCCTTCCATAACACCTTTTATCTGAGGATCTCGGAGCTCTTCACAGACTCCAGTTAATTAAGCCTCACATTGCCCCCTGGTGCCACGGGTGAGACCCGGGCTACGAGCGGCGAGGCAGCAATTAGGAGGGATCGGCTCTGGCAGGCAGATAAGGGAGATCATCTCCTGCCTCTCCTTTGCTGTCTTATTTGCATGTTTATCTCCCCTGTGCAGTTGAGAAAAGCGAACCCAGAGGTTGCGCCGCCTGCCCAAAGTTCTCACTCGGTGCCACACCAGGCTGGAAACTCGTGGATCCCCTTTTCCAGCCCCAAAACGTGCTGGGTGCAGAGATCCATCAGTGGTGGACGATGCTGACTCTGCCCTCCAAGTGTCCCTCTTCTCCTCGCCCTGGCTTGGTTTTCCACTGGGCTCCAGCCTCGGCTCTGCCCGAGTTTCCTTCCTGCCAAGCCCATCTCCAAGTCTTTCTTTGGTAGAAAATAACAACAAAACCCTTCACAGCCCTCCAAAAAAAGAGCTTTTGCTGCCTCTCCCTACAGGTCCAGATTCCTCAATAGTGATTTCTCTGGAGAATAGCTGGGCCCGAGGTTTCCTTCCCCTCCTCTTTTCTTTTCTTTACTTTCCCCTAACTAAAAATCAGGAAGCTCTAAAATCCTCTTTGAAGTAACACTGTATGAAGAGGATTTATCCTTGTCCACTTAAATATTCATGACAGCTTGCATTTCTGTTCAAAAAGACACTTGTTTATTTAGATAAGATTTAATTTATTCATAATTTACCTAAATTTGCAGGAGCGTGCATGTACATTTTAGCTTATAAGTAGCGTAATACATAAAACATTATTGAGGCATGCAAATTACACAAATACAGCATTGGAAACTGCCTGCTTGTTTTAGGCAGATAACTAATTTCTTACCCTGAGTAGAGACACAAACACAATTGCCTGGGCTTGTTGCCTGGGATTTGGCGACTCTGAATTGTGCCTCCCTTAATGGAAGAGGCACAGCTTTTGAGCAGGGCCGTGGCAAAGCCCACTTTTCCTGGACTGGGATCTGTAGGAAAGCCAAAACCCTTTGCTGGATTTTTTTTTCCTAGTCCTCTCCCTGGGGACTCGGTTTGGGTTTGCTCCCATTGCTCAGGGTGTTTCCTCGGGTGGGGTTGGGATTTGGGAGGATTTTCTCAGCAGTGCCTGGGGGGGATGATTAAGTGGGGGGATATCCCTGCTCCCCACCATCCCTCCATCCATCCATCTGGCAGTGTGGGATCTGCCCTTGCTGGGATGGATGGAGCCACTTGACCCTAATTTCTCTCTGCGACCCTCCGGGTGATGTGGCCATTTGTTGCTTCCCTTAGGGCAAAGCTACGAAGTGGCCCAAAATTTCCTGGTAGCCCTGAAATACCCCTTTTTCTACTTTCTCCCAGATAATAATTGCACAAATTAGCTCCCACAGAAAGTGCTAGAGCAGGGAAACCAGACTAGGGAGCCTCCTCCCACATCTCCATCACCATGTGCTGTGAGACAGCAGCTCGAGGGCTGAGGCTGGAGCCTGGCAGGGGTTTTGGGGCATGGATTTGGCAGCTGGGCAACAGGCACTGCCTTAGCACCATCAGGGCTCTCAGCACTGGTAAAAGTTGTCTCAAATAGGAACAATTCCAGTCAGGAATGAGAGGTTTGCAGTTGAATGTGTGGTATGCAGGGTTATGTGCACATGAAACCTATAGGAGATACCTCAAGCATCTGAATATTGTGTGGATCCCCATAACCCACAGCCTGTAACTAAGGTTCTGTGACACTTCCCATGGGATTCTGCTTTCCCTGGCCTCAGACTGTGCCAAACTGCACCTCTTTGGGATGGAATTTCCAGGGCTGGAACCCTCTCTGGACTCACAGGCTTTGCTGATCTGTTGTGCTGGGATGGATGAGGAGGGATGGGGACAGTAGATCTGGTTGGTGCCTTGGCTTTTTCCTGCCTGGAATCATAGCTGATATTTTCCATCATTTCCAAGATTGAGTTTAATGGGGAAAATAAAATGTGTTTTCCCTGGGTTTGCCTGCTTCAAAATCGACCTGTGAGTACCTCCAGAGCCAGAGCACTTCAGAATAGGGCCGAGTGGTTTGGTGAGGTCAGGGAAATGCCTTTTTAACCTTGGAAAAGCCTTTGCACATTGGGAAAAAAACTCTTCCTGTCATTGGACATGGAGCTGAGTGTGGAGGTTGACAGGGAGGACAGAAACTGCTGAGGAAATGCCCTAAGGAGGCAGTTTGTGGTGGCAGTTCCCTTGTGTCCCTCGTCCTCTCTGCCAGGGAAACCAGAGCAGGGCCAGCCTTATTTCTGTGGAACCTGCTGGCTCACGCAGTGAGGAGGAGGAGGAGGCTGAGCTGCTTTTGCTTTATACGGGAATTTAATTACAGAGGCTTAATTACATGATCAGGGTGTATTTGGTTTTCCAGCAAGTCGTGCCCTCGCTGTGCACGGGGTGGACAGACCTCACCAAAGGAGCTGCTTGTAATCAGCTCCCTGGGGAAGCCCAGGAGAAACCAATACCTTGTCTCAGGATAATGTGGAGCAAAATAAGACCTAAGGAGAAATGGGGATATTAAACACTTCCTGATTAAAGGAGCTCTGCCTGTTGTGTGGGCTGGAGATCCTGAAATGAAGTGGTGCAATGCTCAGGGAGGGCTTTAGGAGACTTGGCACTGCTTAATTTAGTCTGAGTGGTCGTGCTGTCTGACCATGATCTTCCAATTTCTGCCTCTGTGTCTGGGAGAGCTTTGCACAGGGGGATCAGAGCTGTTCTTTATATAGCCATAATCACCATTTTATTCTTTTTCCACCTGGCCTTGCCTGGAATTCATGCATAGATGGTATTTTTAGGTGAGAATTTTATGATGGAGTGGGCGACTCAAAATTTTGAGTTGGGGCTTGTTGGAGTTGCAGAAATGCAGAGGAATTCTACATGTGGTGCAATCATAGATCCCAGAATGGATTGGGTGGGAAGGGACCTTAAAGCCCATCCAGTGCCACCCCCTGCCATGGGCAGGGACACCTTCCACTAGCCCAGGTTGCTCCAAGCCCCGACCAACCTGACCCTGGACACTCCCAGGGCTGGGGCGGCCCCAGCTTCTCTGGGCACCCTGTGCCAGGACCTGCCCACCCTCCCAGGGAAGAATTTCTTCACAAAATCCCATCTAAATCTCTCCTCTTTCAGTGTATCATAATTTTAGTTTTTAGCAATGCCCTAAAGGTGAAGAAAAACACAACTGAAGAAACGTGTTGGCTTTCCCCATTTGTTTGGTGTGAGATGAGATGAGGGTATGTGTGTGTTCAGAAACGTGATGTGTGGAGGAGAGTGAATAAAAACTTCAGCTTTTAAATCATTCCACTTAAAAAGCTCGTAATTGTGTGAGTTTGAACTTGGTGCCTGTAGGGGGATGGTGCAGTGTTTGGGTGTTCAAGCACAAACATTAATAAAGGAAAAGATGAATATTTACCAACCATCCCCGGGCAGGGAGTATCGGAAAAGAATGTGCTATTGATCAGAGTGAAAATAAATAAATAACTAGAAATCCCCCCCTCCCCAACACCACCTGTAGATGTATTAGGGAAAAAATATTGAACGGGGCTCTCCTGGCTCCCATGCAATTGATGCAATTTATTTTCAATTTGTCAAACGTGGCATTGGAGCAGCAATTGGTTTTGGTGATTTATTAGGAATTTTCTAACCAGGGCACTCTGTCATTGGAGTTACTTCACTTGTGTTCAAGTGGGTTTTTGTCTCTGCAAATTCCAGCTGTGAAGCCAAGAAGGTGAGTTTTTCTATATTTTCCTTTTTTTTTTTAACCAAAAGGGAAAACTGAAAGAAACTCAGCCAAGAAGGGAAATGGGGAAAAAGAAGCAAAATTGACATATTTTAAACATGATGACAGGATGGGCTGTTTAAATTGCCTCTGTGAATTGATTTAAAAGCTGTTGGTAGGCATCTCTATTTCATTAACTGTCTTTCTCCTTCATTTCAGTCACTGGAGTCATTGCCTCTTATTACCTTCCAGGTTCGTGATATCCATCCACATGGTTATTTTAGTTATTACTATCTGTATACAGAAAATATAAGAGGCAATTTTGGGACAGAAGCAGATTGGGAGGGATGTGAGGAGAGTGAAATAAATAATTTGATTTCTGTGTGACACCCATGATATAGAACCATCAGGATTACAAGAGTGTTTGTGCTGGGTGTGTGTTTTGGGCAGAACCTGTGGGAAAACTGTAAGGGTTTGTGCGAGCAAATCTAGGCCTGGTAATGAAGTGTTTTCCCACAGTGATGGCCCCAAAGCAAATTTCCTCCTGGGAATTAGGTGGTCCAGGGTGTTCATGGTATTTTTCATCCCTTCTGACCATGATGGTATCAGGAGTTTGATGAGTGCAAAGTCTATTTTCACTTCTTTCCCACTCTGAGATGGAGACTGGGGAACAGGAGGACCCTTTGTATGTGGTCAGAGACATTAATTATCTCATCCCTCGGGGGACATCAGTGCTCCCCATCAGGGACAGGTCTGGTGTGAGAGGTGTAGGTGGGGCATTTAGAGGATTCCAGGTGTTCTGAAAGTCTGCACTGGGCAAGAGGAAAGCTTTTGGGATGCCCTTCCCAAAGCTCAGTAGTTTTTCTTTCCAGACTGAAACAACCCAGGCAGTTCCAGATTATTTTCACAGTTTCCAAAGCCTGTAGCTCACAGCATTTCCCCCAGTGCTCTGTGGAGTCATTAGCTGCTTACAGCACTTAAAAGAAAAATGTGGTGCTTCTGAGACTTCGCTTCTGTTTGCTGTCTTTACCACCAACTAATTGGTTGGATAACGAGCAAATATTTTTCCTCTGTTCCTCAATTTCCCAGTTTTTGACTTGCAAGCAGGAAGAGGAAAAGCTGCTCTGGTTGGCAGACAGAGTGGAAGGGTGTTGTGTTGTGTTGTGCTGTGTTGTGCTGTGTTGTGCTGTGTTGTGCTGTGTTGTGTTGTGTTGTGTTGTGCTGTGCTGTGTTGTGTTGTGCTGTGTTGTGTTGTGTTGTGCTGTGTTGTGCTGTGTTGTGTTGTGTTGTGCTGTGTTGTGTTGTTATGTGTTGTGTTGTATTGTGTTGTGTTGTGTTGTGATGTGTTGTGATGTGTTGTGCTGTGATGTGTTGTGTTGTTGT
>JAWWEE010000062.1:1196697-1207136 GCA_035221455.1 Xenops minutus
CCCTTGTCCCCAGTCCCTCTCCAGCTCTCCTGGAGCCCCTTTAGGCACTGGAAGGGGCTCTCAGGTCTCCCCAGAGCTGTCTCCTCTCCAGGTGAACACCCCCAGCTCTTCCAGCCTGTCTCAGCCTGAATGAACATTTCCATGTGAGCCAGGACTCAGTGGAGCATCCTCGAAGAGCAGCTTTGCTGAGCTGCAAAACCAGGGACAGCTTTGAAAAGACAACCCTTTCATGTCAGTGAAGGCTCTACACATGTCCCTGCTGAGTGGGGCTCTGCCTTGGCACCTCCGCTTGCTGCAGCATCCCAGGCTTGTTTTGGCCACCAGAGCAGGGCTGTGTGCTGGTGCAGCAGTGGGCATGGACCTGTCCTTCCACAAGAGGCAGGAGATGAGGCAGGGAAAGCCAGGAACCAGGCTCTGCTGACAGGCTGGTGCCTCTGCACCGTGGTCCTCAGCCCCCGCCCCGGCACACGCTGTGTCTGTCTCCTGAGTGAGCAGGTGAAATGAAGATGTCTCACCGTCCTTTCTCATCAACAGTGGTGCATCCAAGATCCCACTGATAGACAGAGCACTGTTCCCTCACCTGTCCACTTTGATTAATTCGGTGCCTCATTCCTGGACTCTGTGAATTTGTCTTGGTTCTGTTCTTCCCCTCGATGCAGAAGTTTCTCCCCCTCTTTTTAACCACTGCTCTGCTGCAAAGCCCTCCCCAATCTTGTCTACAGGGTGAGAGCAGCAGGAGATGATGTGCTGAGTCCCTGTGCATTACAGAGCACAAAATCCAGCCATGAATCCTCTTTGCAGACCCCCAGAAAGCGCTGCCAACACCATTGCACTAGTCAGAGAAGTGGGGAAAGCGCTGCAGCTTCCAGGCACTTCAAACCCAGCGCTATCAGGAGGGCTCTGGGCTCACACAAAGTACTTCCAGCTTTAACACAGGGCAGGGAATAAAAGCTCAGCAACACTGAAGTCCGCTGGAAAGGTTTCTTGTGTGTGCAGGAAGATAATATATGGTAATGAGGACAGCACCGAGTTGCTGTAACTTACAAGAACTTATCACTGCTCTCTGCTGTTGCGGCACATTCCCGGGATTTGGTCTCGCCAAAGCAGCGTGAATAGATTTATTTTGCATTGTTAGACTGTCAAGTCACTGCAGAGCAACAACTTCCAAGTGATAACTTCTGCAGCGTGCAGGAGTTGGGAATTACAGGCTTTTAGTCCCTGGCAAAGAGCCCGGGGGGACTGAACCTGCCTCCCACTCCCTCTCTGTGCTCACTGCACATGGTCAGTGCTTGGCATTAGCTCCCTCCTCCCATCCCCAGGGAGCTGTTTTTAAGGATTATATCCATTTATTTCCAGTGGCAGAGTGTGCTGGAGCAATCGAGGTGTCACTGAGGAGAGGAGGGAAACACTTTTTACTGATCCCTATGTTGGCTGGGCAGGTTTGGGTGGGTTGGGCTGGGCCAGGACGATCCGGGCTTGACGAAAGGGAGGAGGTCCAAGTAAGGAGTTGTCTTGTAGTGGGACATCTGGGGCATAAGTCCTGTGAAGAGCAGCTGAGGGTCCTGGGGTCCAGTCTGGAGAAAAGGAGGCTCGGGAGGGACCTTCTCACTCTCTACAACTCTCTGGCAGGAGGTCAGCTCTTCTCCCAGAACAAGGAGAAATGGCCTCCAGTTGCACCAAGGGAGGTTCAAGTTGGATATCAAGGAAGATTTCTTCACTGAAATGGTGGTCAAAAGCATTGGAACAGGGAAGTGGTGGAGTCATCATCTCTAGAAGTGTTCAAAAAACAAGTGGACGTGGCACTTCATGATGTGGCTTAGTGGTCTTGTGGGTATTTGGTCAAAGGTTGGGCTGATCTTGGAGGTCTTTTCCAACCTTATTGAGTCTGTGATTCTGTGAGCTCCTTTCCTTGCCTGGTGGATCAAGTCTCACTTCTGGAGCGTTCACCCTGTTGCTGTCCCTGACAGTGGAGATCTGAGTTTGCAGGTGTTGGGGTGACTTCAGCATGGAAACCACCAGACTCTGTCCAGCCCAGCCGTGTGTGGCTGTGGGTGGTGTTTGACACTGTCACTGTCCACAGCTGTGGGCAACACCATGGAAATGTCCCCCTCCTTCAGCCTTTCCATGAGCTACAAGGGCACGGAGAGCACTCCTGTAAGAGCAGGAGCTTTTCTTGGATGTGGAATAAAAGGGAGACAATTAGATTTGGAGCCATGGAGATGAAACACGTAAGAAGACTGGGAGGAGAGCCCAGACTTTCAGGTAATTGTTCTTGAGCTTTCATTTGGTCCTGAAAAGGTAAAAACGCCATCTGGTCCTTGTTGGTTACAACTGAGTTGCTTTTCTTTTCTTTTTCTTTCCTTTTCTTTGGCTCTCCCCAGTATCTACACAAGTTTATTTCTTCTCGTGGTGGGTGTTGTCCTTGTAGGTCCGGTCTGTGCCTTTTTCTGCATTACTACAGTTATTGGGTACAGTATAACTTCACAAAAGTGGTGGTGCAGGGATGGCTGCCTCGTGGTGGGGAGGTGGGCACTGCCTCATGAGCACAGAGCATCCTGAAAAAGCCTCCAGGCTGGAGTATTTGGTTATTATTTTTTTAATATTCTGCTAGAGTTTGAGACTATCGAGAAACTTCTTTTGAAAAGGAAATAAACCCATAAATTATAGCATAGACGTTGCAGGAAGGCAAAAGGAATACAAGATTGTTTAAATGTATTATTTCTCTGACCTTGACAGTTTACTTGTAATGTTATTTAAACATTTGGTTTTGCAGGGCGGGTGCTCTTATTTATTTATTTAATAAGCTGCCAGCTTACAAATTACAAAACTTTGGCGGCTCCTCTTATCTTGTGCAGAACCACTGAGATGGCAAAATATATTCTCTGTCTCAACAATTGCGCCTGTATTTGCATGAGAAAATTGGAAAGCAGGTTGTTTTCCTTCATATGCATGACAATGCCCTGAGCCCAGGACAATCCACCCTTTAATTTGGGGCAGTTAGTGTGGGAGAAGAACGGGCCCAGCAGTTTGGCTCCATTTTGGTGCTGATGCCATCATTGTAATTAAAATTGTTTTATAAGTGAAGACAATGAAATCTGCGCTACCTGTTTATTCAGCACATTGTCAACCTGCAGAGCACAATAGTTGGGGTCATGAGATCAAATCTACTGGAGAGCTGGAGGAGTTTTGCCAAATTACATTTTCAGGTTGAGCGTTTAATTAGTGGAATATTTCCAGATGGATGATGGTGGAAAATACCAGACCAAAAAGGGAGAAGAGTCTCCACTGGCTTTGCAGGAGCATGACCTGGAGTCCATTGGGACATCGTTTCCTGGATGCACGCGCAGGTTTTATGGTATAAAACATTCCAGGAGTGACTTAATCCTCGTTGTGTTAATTTGGCAGCAGCAGCACATCTCTGCTGATAGCAGCTCAGGGTGGTTAATAAGGCTTGATTGGATTGAGGAATCCCTGGAATGCAGGAAAAACAGCTGAAGTGGAGCTCTGATGGAAGGCAGCCCCGCGGTTTGTTAGGATTTTGTGTCATCCCAGTATTACCGGTGCTGGTTTGCTGTTTCAGGTGGAGTCTACAAGCATGAGCTGTGAGCCTGGTGCTCCCAGATTTGTGGTTTTTCAGTCAATGCAAACAGGCAACCCCAGCAGATGATTTGTCTCCGCTGAAAACAGGCATTTGGGGAGAGTTGCCTGCTAAAAGTGCTCATTTCTCTCTTCTGGCTGCAAAGGAAATCTCAGGTGACTGATTCATCCTTCAGTGTCTGACTCGAGGTGTCTGGCCTGTTTGCTTCAAACAACTTTGAAGCTTTTCAGTGCTTTCTGAGTATTTCAAGAGGAATTGAATTTCCTGACTCGGGCTGTACGTCACTGGATTAATCCTCGAGCTGGAAACAATCTGTTTCAAGTGAGACAGCACAGCAGTAATTATGAAGCTGTTGAGACAACAAGAAGTGTGTTGGACAACTGCTTTGGTCACGAAGGAGGTTTGAAAGGCAGATTTAGGCTGATGCCAAATAGGCTTTGAAAATCCCCCTATTTACTCTTCAAAATATGCAGGAGCAGAGATTTTATGAATAATCCTTGTACTTCTTCAACACAAAGAAATATTAATATTAGATAGCGAGCCTCCGACTTTGTAAAAGGATAAAGAGGGGCAGAAGGACTGAATGGTTGGAGAGAACTGTGTAGCAAATGAAAATCCATTTTGCTTGCCCTCACAAGCACAGGCCAAGGTTGGAAACAGGCTGGAGTGTTGGCCTGTTTTAAATAAGGGTCACTGAGGAGGAGCTAAAGGAAAGAAGTGTTCACATCCTTAATGGCTGGAGTTGCCTCGAGTGGTTTTTTCCTTGTGTTCAAGTACTATGGGTGTCATAGATTGAAAGTTCTATTTCAGGGGGAGAAGCTTGTGATATGAAAGAGCAAAGATAGAGCAGTGAAGAATAAAACACTCTTGAAGTGCCACTGCAGGACTGAGGCTCATAAAAATACTAATTATCTTTGATAGGATTTCCCCTAAAAGAAGGGATTTCTGCAACCACAGCACAGCTAGTGGTGGGTGACATCCCTGGGGACTGGAAATGGATCATCTTGAAGGTCCTTTCTAACCCAAACCATTTTGGGGTTCTGTGATTCTACCAGTACTGCAGGACAACTATTTCGTGTTTCCATGAAAAACCATCCTTAAGGATGTCAGGAGTGTCGGGAAGTGGTGGGCACCTCCTGCCCTCCATCCCACAGGAGGAGGGACATGCTGCCCACCAGACTTGGCCTGCAAAGGGGAGCTCCCAGTGGAGTTCAGGTGCTGAAAAAGCCCAGAGTTTTTTGCATATCTGTATGAAGTGAGCAATATTTGCCATTTATGATATTTCAGGGGAGACCTGACTTTATAAAGCATTCATGAGCTTGGCCTCCTGGTGTGCTTTTTTTTTTCCCCTGGTTATTAGGAAATATTCAAATACTGCAAACAAATGTCAGTCTGTAGAATATTCATGAAGTCTCCTGTTCAAGTCGGTCCCCCAAGTCGCTGCTGGCTGGAATACATCAAGCTAATGCTGATTGCCTACATTTAGGGTTGAATAAAGATATTCCACTAAATAAGTGTGGAATGGCTTTTTCTAGTTTGGAGACTCTGGGAATAGGAAAGGCTCAGACAGGTCCCTGTGCCAGGGAACTGCTAATGGAGGTTGTTTTTCTTTGTGCTTGGCCATCTCTGGAAATCAGGGGTGGAATTTATTTCCTCCACCTCTGGCCATCTTAAATTCCTGTGGCAAGGTTTTAGCTGGGCTCCCCTCTCTAGTCAAGAACTGCAATTAAAGGCTGAAATGTGGCAAAATATTAATATTTTGAAATGTTATGAAAACATTATTTTAAATAAATAAATAAAAGCCTAAACAACCAAACTCCACCCCAGACAAACCACTTCAAATGGGTTCAATTCTTTCATTCATCATGCACAAACCATGCTGTGATGATTTTTGCTTACTTTCAAAATAACATTTTGTTTCAAATTTAGTACTTTTACCCTTGAAATACCATTTCATTTGGAAAGAACACAGGGCCAGTTGCCGATACAAAATTGCCAGAGTAGGATGTGCCACCACTTAGAAAATGACTTTGTAAATGTTCTTTGGTTTGGTCAAGCTGGAAAGAATTTTGCAGATAAAACAAATGTTTCAGATAAAATTATGTTCCAAAGTGGGAAAATGTTTAGAGTAAAAAAGGAAGATTTTAGGGCTTGGTCTCCCATTTTTCCTCTTGCTTCTGGATTTGAATACAGGGAGGTGAGAAATGAGGGTACCTTGATCCCAGGAGAGCAATAGGAAGGTGCTTTGGTCTGGCCATCCGAGATGTACTAAAACCCAGCAGATGGAAGATGAAGCTTCTAAACAAATTCAGGTTGGAAAATGAGCAACCCCTTTACCAGGGAGGCGAATCAGCTCCTGGCACAGTGTGCCAGGGGTTAGGGCACATCCTTTGTTCTTGGCAGGGTTTCAGGGAAACCAGATGTTGTGCTCACACACAGGTATTGTAGTTCAGGTCCCTTCCAACCCAAACCGTTCCTGTGGAGGCCAGAGGTGGAAATAGCTCATCCCAGTGGTCCTGCAGACCTCCAAAATCTGTGGGCCCAGTCTCAGGTAGTTTGTGGGTGCTGCTGCAACACACATGGAGAGGAAAAGAGCTTTGTGCTACCTTTCTGCAGCAGCCACTTGCTTTTCAGTGCCCATCTTTAGCATGCAAGCCACAGGGAGAATATAATTACATTTAACAGAAACAGAGGGTTCCCAATGAAGATGTTCAGTGCCTGTACACAGCATGCTCCTAATGAACAGAAATGTCAGGCCAAAATAATAGATGAGAAGGATTATATTCTCTGAGGTGTGTTGGATCATTACCCTGCCTTTGTGGGAGGCTGTCTGGAGGTGCTGTGCTGCAGCTGGAGGCAGGTGCTGGACGGGGAAGCCCAAGGAGTTGATCAGAAAAGAAGGGAATCCCACAATGCTTTTGAGAGCTGCTAATTAAAGGGTTTAATCTGGGTTTGTTTGCTGGGAGGCACCAGGAGTGGCTGGGAGGGGAAATGCCTTTGTTTGGCCACCACAGTCCCTGAGTGGAGACGGGGAGAACGGGGAGAATGAGCTGTCCTGGGGCTGAGGTGAGACCTGTGGGTGGAGGGAAGGCAGGGCAGGTCTCCCTGGCACATCCCACCTCCCCTCTTTACCCTCTTTACTTGCCCCAAGTGGCAGCTCCCTATGGCCTGCAGTGGCACTGGGGGAAGCTCTTTGCAGTCCCTGTGTTTCCTTCTCCTCGTGGTACTGAAATGTCTCACGTAACCATCCCTTCTGACCCCGTCCTGCTGAATTTTCATGAGCCACTTCTCGAGCTGCAGTTCTTCAGCCAGTGCACCTCCTCAGAATAAAATCCAGGAGACCTTAAACCTCGCTCTTAATTTTTCACTCCCTGTTAAAATTGCTGCATAAGGATATTTGAAGAAGTCATTGCCCCCTGCGGATATTATCACTTAATCTTTTTTTGCTTCTTAATAAAAGCCTGGCACGGAAGTCACTCGCTGAAAACAACCACGTCCTGCACTGCCAGTGCCTCGCAACAATATTTTTTAAGATCATGGCTCATAACCACGGGGAGAGGTCTCTGCGGAGGGAGTGAGGAGTAACTCTCTGTTTATAGCCATTTACCTTCAGCTGTAATGTATTTAAGAAGGAAAATTGCCACTTAGACTTGCAAAGCAAATTGGCTTGTGCTCAGTAATAGCTTTCTAGTGTCTGTCTAGGAAAGGTCAGCCTGGAGACTCCTGCACTGCAGAACTCAGCCCTGATGGCTGGAGGGACATGGCATGGCCCCAGCCTGGCATTTCCTCCAGCTCTGAAGACCTCAGCACCCCCACACTCAGGTGTGCCAGGCTTCTCCATCATTGTTGCATCCTGGCTGGGTGCAGAGTTGTCCTTGGTGTCTCCTGATGGGCACAGGAGCCCCTCAGCGTGGAAACTCCCAGCTTGGGTCGGCCAGAGACTGCTCTGTGCTCTGCCTTCCCTCCATCGCCTCCCACCTTGCAGACGCATCAGCCTGCGTGTCCTGCTGCAAAAAGGGCCCGTGTTCCATTTTAATGTTATTAACCATCGCCTTGGCAACAAGTCCAGATGTTGTGTTTGCAGCAGCACCGTTTCACAGGTCCCCGAGGAGTCTTTACCCTTGAGTGCATTTAGTTGATAGCGAAAGCAAAGCGAACGTAAAACAAGCAGGTTGGGAAGGAGGCTCTGGCCTTTCTCACTCCAGTCGAGCTCCCAAGTGCAAATTACCAGGACTGGGAATGCACTGAGTGTCAGGCCCCCTGTAAATCTCACCCACTTACCCATCCCCACTCTGGAAAACAAGCAGCGTTACCAGCTTGTAACAGCCACTGTTGTGGCAAGGCTGGCAAAGCAATTATCTTAATAACTGAAATAGCACCAGCAATAATGGAAAATGCGGCTCTGGCTGTGTTGGAAACATTCTCACCTTTATCAGGAATCAGTCTGGGGGAGCAGCAGGAGACGGGAGAGAGGTTTTGTTATCAGTGCGTGAAGCAAAACCATCTCAGATAATTGTGGTTTGCGCTGTGGGCTTCGACATCCAAATGCAATCCAGACATCTCTGCTACATGCCAAGGTATCTGGGGATGGAAGTCTTGGAAGAGAGGCTAAAATATCCCTCAGAGCCATAAGGGGGTGATGAGGGTGCTCAAATCCAGACTATGGCAGATGTAACCCTGAGAACAGGGCCCAGGTCACAATGGCAGGGGCAAGAGCTCAGACTCACAGGAGCCCCTGTGATAGCACATTAATTAGACAGCAGAAATTTCCAGTGATCCAGCATTTCATCTCTGCCTTGGGACAGAGCAGGCTGCTCCTGTTTCTTCCTAGTCTTAATGCTGCTTTGCATCTCCCCAGTCCTTTCCTGACTTTTCGTCTCGTTCTGCACCATCTACTTAAACCTGATGAAGCAAAAACTGGCGTTGCTTTGGATTGCCATAGTCCTCCTTGCAGCAATGACCTGATTTCATCTGTCCATCTCAGCCCAAAGGACAGCCAAGGTACATTTCCTATAGTGTGCACTGCAGACTGGGGAATGGCACCTTCTTTCTTCTATCAATCCATCAATCACAGTGAAATGAAAAGATCTTTCTGATCCTTTGGAGCCCATTGAGCACAGTCAGACCTGTGCAGCCAAATTTGGGCTGGAAAGGGGAGTTTTGTGGATGATCCCTAGAAATCATTGAGGAAATGCCCTCGTTGTTGACCAGAGGAAGGAATGTCTTAGCAGAGAAGTGCTCATGGACCTGCTGAAGGGATTCCTGGGGCTCATTATAGTGGGAGTGAAACTCGGAGGTCAAAGTGCCAAGGAGGGGTATTTTGGGCTGAAGGGAGAAAAGCAGACATAAAATGTATTGGAATTGTCTTTTGCCTCTTTAGAGATTCTGGGCACAGCAGGCTCAGAGGGCAAACTTCTCATAGGAGGAATGTTCCTGATCCTCCATTGTGGCGGAATCTGAATCGAGGTGATGTTTGTTCCCTCTGGCACATCTTCCCTATCTGGAATATATTCTTCAAACCAACATCCTAATGAAATTTTTCGTTTTATTTCAGTTAAACTTCCTTTGGTGATGTCTTAGGACCTGTGCTGGGTTTGTTGTGGGGAGAGCTTTGCTTTCCCCTTCCTGGGGCACAGGAATAGGAACCTTGTGCTGAGAGGGGAAGAAACAGGTTTATATTTAATGTTCTGTAGCTGCAGAGAGAGGGGTCACTTCCCTTCACCCAGCTCTTTTCACATCTTGCTTTTTTGTTGCCATTATTGTGGAGGTTTTTCACATTTCTTTTTGCCCCTGAACAGTCTCATCAGCCCCTGTCAAGTTTGGTTGAGATTCACCAAGAAATTCAAAAGTAGTTACGAGACACTTGATTGATGGGCCAACAAGGCTGTCAAAACAACTTAAGAAAATGAGGGTAAAACTAAAGATAATAATTAGTGAAATGGATAAGAAGGAGAGAGGCTGGAAGGCTTTCCAGCTGCTAGACCCAGTGGGGATCAGAAAGGATCCGACACCTGGAGTAGAGACTGATAGAAAATGAGCTGAGAGGTCTTCTGCTGAGAACTGGGAGACAGACAGAGCTTGATGTTTTTTTCATCATCTGCCAAATATATTTTTTGGGGAAAGAAGGCAGAATATTCCTCTAGAAGACACTTTGATTGATGTACCTGGAGAGCTGTTATGCAGATGTACCATGCCTTGGTCTCCTCTGTAAGTGGGTCCTGGCTGCTGGCTGCTCTCCTCTGTGATGAACAGGCTGTCAGCGCTTTGGGAAGGTGACACAGAGGCTGAGGGAGCCCCAAACCCCCCAGGGATTCATGGAGTGGTGTGAGACTGACAGGAACATTCCTGTCAAAAAGCAAAGGTGGTTTGATGTCAGACTATTTTTCCCACCTTTTGATTATGTTCTGATCAAGGATGAAGGACTCTAAGACAGCCAAAGGCAATACAGGCTGTTCCAGCCCCTGCAGCTGATGGATCTGAGGTTTGGGAAGACCCCAGAGCAGCAGGTCTGAGCAAAACCTCCTCCAGCCAATTTCTTTCTTGACTGGCCAAGCGTCTCCTGCTCCATGGATGGACAGCAAAGGGCTGCATCTGCCTCGTAGATCTTCAGGGTTAAAAGAAACCAGCATGTTTTCTCAGCACAAGAAAGATGTGGACCTGTTGGAGCGAGTCCAGAGGAGGTCACGGAGATGCTCCAGGGGCTGGAGCCCCTCTGGAGCCAGGCTGGGAGAGCTGGGGGGAGTCACCTGGGGAAGAGAAGGATACAGGGAGACCTGAGAGCCCCTTCCAGTGCCTAAAGGGGCTCCAGGAGAGCTGGAGAGGGACTGGGGACAAGGGATGG